>JAEIHA010000048.1:600000-1024038 GCA_018904595.1 Zaprionus indianus
AAAAGAAATAAAATGAAGAAAAATTAAAGAAAAGTAGGAAATATTAAAGAAAACAAATACGAATTAAATGAATTAAATTAAAGTTAGCAATTATAACAGAAAAATTAAATAAAATATTGCATAGTTTTAAAATAAAGAAACAACAGTCAAATAATGCTAAAAGATTTAAATGAGATTAGGTTAAATACAATTAAATTTTCTTTATTTTTCTAAAACTTATTAAAACGGCAGCATGACCTTACATACTATTTTTTTTCTTGTTATTAAATGAATAAACTTGTTATAATGTTTTGGTAAATATATAATATATTTCCTCACGTGAAAAGTCGAAGGGTATAATGAAAGGGTGACATTTAAATTAGGGATTCACCATATATCGCCAAAGGTTAATCATGGAGGGTGGGTACAGAGGCGGGCGTGATAGTCCCGTTTGACTTCAGATTCGGATTCGGTAGGTCATAGAACATAAATAAACATATATCGCACTACCCGATCATGACCAACCACTAGGACCAACCACTAGGTTAAATCGAAACTTAGACGTCTTGTGTAAATTGACTTCGGATTCGAACTAAGAAGGTAAAAATACATATTGAAGCATCTATCGCATGCCCAAATCAGGATTCTATATCTTTTGTGAGATATTTAAAGGTTTTTCCGTTTTTTGAGGTTATGTCAAAATCGAGACGTGATGGCGAAATTCTGACGCCGGATTCGGAATCAGCGACCCAAAATACATATAACTACATATGCCGCATACCCAGATCATGACACTTTTTTTTTTGTGGGGCTGTGTAATCAACAAGATTCCGAAAAATAACCGGCAGACTATAATATGTTTGTAACATCGTAAGTGCCCCTCAGACGAATAACAAAGTCCAGTAAGCCATTGATAATTTGGAAAAATCCTCGACCATCATCGACTCGGTATAGTAGACCTATTAGATTTTAATTTCTCAAAGAAACTTCGGAACTTCCCATTGGCGTAGAGGGATATTTTCAAAACAAAATTGACAAGCTTTCTTCAAGTATATTTGGTAATGAATGCCGGGACATAGAAGTTGAACATTCATTGCAACTAACCATAGTTGATGGAAAACCAGTCGAACGCTACAGTCAGGTGCTGACTGTAGAAGGCCATGAATTATCATGGTATACCTTATATCATTTATTTTCCGTTATATGAAAATTTTGCTTTATTTGGATTATTATTAAGCATTTAAAAATATAAATTGTATATCCTTATTATTTTATTCGAACGACACGCACAAATTCAATTGCAGGCAGAAGAAGATGAACGCATAAACAATGCAAAACGGAATAAACAAGAATTATAAGCATTAGGTAGGGCGAGAGGGCAATAAGTTTATGTATGCATTTTTGTTTATGTCAAACAGTAGTGGCGGCCGCGCAAGTTGTACAGTAGCCTAGTGGAGTGTGTGCCGTATTCGAATTATGTTAACAGTGTTCTGGTTCGATTGCTGCCGCGGTGAATGTGTGACACGTTTTTTTCGTTTTTCTTTTCCTTTTAATAATTTAAAAGCTTAACAGACAATAATTTTTTAATTTCTTGGTACGCAACATACATATTTGATTAGAACACTTTTAGAAACTTTTCCGAATGTTGCACAAATCTGACAGTTGCGTACATACGCCGAATACGGTAATTGATGTGTGTTAGAGCGGGACGCCGAAGCGTAAATGTGCAAATGCAGACATGCATGTATCGGCGTCCCGCTCTAACCTACGTAACTTATTGATTGTCTTAAATATCGCATAAAATATGAAATTTAATTTTTGAAAACTATTTTTATTGGTATTTAATTAAATAACTGTAGTTTTCCTTTTAGCTTAAAAGAATAAAAATAATAACCAAAAAAAAAAGTAATTAAAATAAAAAGTCGCACCGGCCGCGCGCGCACGTGAATCGAACTCGCGCACGCACACACAAAATCTTTAAGGACCGATGTCGGCCATTATTACCACTCAGCCACCGCCTCATCGTCGTTCGATCGGCAAAGTTGCATTATGATCCAATTCTGTTACCAGTCTATGCAAATAAAAAGTTTTGTTAAATGCTGTGTGCCCGACGCTAGTTTTGAACTTCGGTATGATGCGTAAATTGGGTCTTAATATGCGCATAAGTCTACGTTAAAATTGAGTTTAATTCGGATCATATCTCCCTTATTTTTAGTCCGGTTTGAATGAAATTTTCAGAAAACACCCGTGGAAAGGTATTTGTCAAGTGAGATGTACAAGTTTTGCTGTTGGGTGTATATTGTGTATATTAAATCGTTATTACTGATTTACATAGGCAGGAAAGGGCGTGGCCAAATTTCAAAAAAGCTTTGAAACACTGCAACATACACGAATGTTGTCACAAAATTTGAAGACTCTAGCTCTTATAGATGCTGAGATCCAGGTGTTCATACAGACAGACAGACGGACAGACGGACAGACGGACAGACAGACAGACGGACAGACGGACAGACAGACATGGCTCAATCGACTCGGCTGTTGATACTGATTCAGAATATATATAGTTTATGGGGTCGGAGATGCCTCCTTCTGCCTGTTACGCACAGTGCTTTAAGCGAAACCTCATCCGCAAAATGTTATATATGTGAAGCAAACCCAACTCAAATGAACAATTTAAAGGAATGCCTTCCCAGAAGAGTTTATTACGAACGATTTGAATTTGGCCTGTCTCCGTTACACGCTTACAGACGATTTTTGAATATTTCATTTACATATCATATAGATTAGATCTAAAAGTTGGGAAAATACGTTCCACCGAAGCAAAAGCCATATTATTAAAAAGTAAAAATTTTATTCAGTCTGAATTTTGGACAAGAATGGGCTTAATTGTAGACAAACCGAAAGTTGGAGGAAGCGGAACCTCCAACGATGGCAATACCGCAAGAAAATTTTTTGAAAATCCAGATTTGTCTCAAACAAATGGTCTTGACAATAATTTACTAATTAGATGCGCAACTAAATTGCAAGCAATTTCATCGGGGTACAATATAAATGCTGAGAAATTTAGAGTGTATGCCATAGAAACCGCGAATCTCTTAATTAATAAATATTCATGGTACTACCTCTCTGCATCAGTACAAATAATATTAATGCATAGATCTCATATAATAAGAACTTGTTTAGACCCATTGGAGAGCTTTCCGAATAAGCTGCAGAGGCTAGAAATAAAGAGATTAAATCGTTTAGATGTAAGCATACAAGAAAAATATTTCGGGCTTTTAACGAACACCGATTTGTTCAATAGATTACTTTTAAGCTCCGATCCTCTTATTTCGGATTAAAGTAAACTGCATTGTCAACAAAAGTCAAAACTCCTTAAATCAGTATTTGAGCTACTTGATAAAAACATAGAATAATTTTATTATAACTTGCATGTATAATAATAAAACATTAATTGTTAAGTTTCATAATCAATAAAAAATGTATGTATAACAAATTCATTTAAATTTAGTTTTTTTATTGTTGTAATATACTGATTTGACTACTAAAATTATTCTAAGGCGCTTTTCTTATATAAGCGCAACCAAATTTTTGATATCATTTTATAATTAAAATAAAAATGTTGTGCAAAATTTCAAACTTCTATCTCAACTAGAAGTATTTATGGGCGGGTGAGCGCCGACCACTGTGCGCTGCAAGAAACGCGGCACATTTAATTTTCATAAATATATATAAGTTAAACTTAAGCCTAATATCCCCCCAGTGTTTGAAATGTAGGCAGAAACATAGAAAGCAGGGCATTTGAAAGGAGTGTAGGCAAAACCAGGAAACAGGGTACATGACACGAACAGAACCCCAAGCGCTCGGCGTCCATGTCCAGCGTGCACAAAAATAACGGTGCCTTGGTACTCAGGGCGCGAGCCAGCGCGCACACATGTAACGGTGCCTCGATACCCAGAACGTGAGACCAGTGCGCACACAAGTAACGGTGCTTGCGGTATCCAGAGCGTGTGCACAGACAGCAAAAGGCGCCTGAGCAACGGCGTCACGACAAATTTCAAAGCAGCAGCGCCAGACAGGCAGCGCACACTGGTTCCCGTTGTATGGGGAGGGCGGCCATGAATACATATGTATATTTAACCCTCTAATACTCAAGAGTGCCTCAAGGCACTCATTCATTTTTTTGCAATAACAGAATAAGTAATTAGTTGTTTATTATTTAAGTTACATATATTTTAAAGTAACTAAATAATGTATTAATAAATACCAAAAAGCTTTGATCGATTTCTAAAGCTCTTCATGGAGCTTTTTGTCTATTTGCCATGAACATATGTTTTTTCGCGCGTAAAATTTAGTACGGTGCAACTATTTTCTTCAAAGTATAAAAATATATGTCGAATTAACTTTATCTCCCATTAGAGCGTAGCGCGTTTCGAACTATTCATAGGCGAATACTCAAGCATACTGTCCTGCTCGTTTTCTAACAGCCTATACGAAACCTCGAACCACACTCGGCGGCAACGTCGCGACGCATCGCCGTGCAACTTAACAGGCGACGCGGCGTTGTCGCTCCGCTCCAACGGTACTTGCAGAAAAACGACGGACACCACGTGCAACTAAACAGGCGACGCGGCGTTGTCGCTCCGCTCCAACGGTACTTGCAGAAAGACGATGGACAACCACAATGCAAAGACGCAAAACATAATATTATGAAATAATTCGAGGTCATGCGTAATGTTCTACTACTACTACTACTATTACTCCGACATATATAATATATTTTTGCAAGCCGATTAACTTTAAACTCTTTTTGGTCTAAGGTAACTATTAACTATTGATATAAGCATTTGTTTTTATCAATATCAACGACATGTGCATTTTAACAATGAAATACCAATGAGTGCCTCAAGGCACTCTTAGGGCTTAGAGTTTACTTTTTCACAAACTAAATTTTTAACTTTGCAATTAAAAGACTACGAGAAATGGCAGACTTAATGCGTAAACGCCATAAACTGTCAGATTTGACCGATGAGCAATTGCTCAACTTGATTTATTCTGTTCAGTTGGAAGAGTTATTATCTGACGAAACAAGTGAGGATGGAGACGACGAGCTTGATATGGCCGGTTCATTAAATGCAGCCTTGGAAGATGCTGATTCGGTATCATTTGCTGTTTCTGCCGCCGAGACTGAGGAACAAGCATGCGAATCCACCAAAAAACACCAAAAAGACCCCGATCACCTCTACCATCAGTAGACCACTCAAAAATCATATATTCACCTTCTGCCGGTGGATATAACGGTTTCAGTAAGTCTCCATTCTAAATGGTTACAAAACACATTATAGTATAAAAAATATTATCTATATACAGGTATTGAATCAGTTAAAAAAGAGCCGAGCAAAATAATTTGGAAGCAACAGTCTCTGCAGTTGCATATCAATGACGTAGCCTTTCGAGGTACATAACTCATCATTGCCACTAGAAATAACTAACTTGGAAACTCCACTGCAAATATTTTGCCATTTTTTCAATGAGAATATTATCAATCAAGTTGTTGAGGAAACATTACGCGCAGCAATAGCCGACAACATTCAAAGCCAATTTAAATTGAATATTGATGATATTTACCATTATATTGGGATTCTAAATTATCCATATGTCCCTTTATCGATTCCCAACTTTGAAAAGCTATTGGGGAAAACACGCTCTTGGGCCCATTCGAGCTTGCATGACGCGAATTAATTATTTGTGTCTGCGAGATGAGAACAAACGAATTAAAAAGGGTGAAGCCGGTTACGATCCCCTGTACCGCACAAGAACTTTAATAGATCAGCTAAATGACAGGTTTGATTCCATTCCACAGCAAGCTCGACTTTGCGTGGATGAGCAGATGTGCGGCACAAAAATGAAACATCACCTTCGACAGTATATGCTAAATAAACCACATAAATGGGGTATAAAGCTCTCGCTTAACAAATACTGTACAGAAATTCTACCATCATATATTTCGACAACTTTTATACGTCAGTGCCATTATTGGTGTACCTACGTGCAAAAGGTATATATAGCCTTGGTACAGTACGTCCTAATCATATACCCAATTCTAAGTTGCCTTGTGATAACATTATCAAGGACAAACCTAGAGGATTTTCGACGGAGTTTGTTGGCTCTTCATATGGAGTCACTATTAGTAAAGTATTGTGGAAAGACAAAAGAGCCGTTCGATTGCTATATATGTACATACGTTGGTGTTCAGCCATTTGAAAAAGCAATCAAAAGTGGAGTCGCAAAAACACCTCGATATGATCGAAAATCTAAAAAATACGTAGAAATTGACTGCCCACAAATTATTAGAGAATACAACGCACACATGAGCGGTGTAGACTTGATGGATGGATTAATCGGCCGCTACCACATTAAAGCCAAGACCAGAGATTCTGCGACACGTATTTTTTACCATTTGGTGGATATGGCTGTAACAAATGCCTATATTTTTTACAGGCGTATATCAAATAATGAAAAAGGGAACCCTAAACAAGAGCAACAGTCGAGCGGCTCGCGACAGTGGGATACCCTTTTGAAACGTAAAGTCAATAATAGTACAATACTTCTACTTAATAGAAATATCGTAACGTAAGCCTTTGTATGCGTCTGTGTATGAATACGTGTATAAGTTAACATATGAGTTATCCAAAAGTTCAATGCCCGCTGATCACGCCATATATCAATGACTGCAATGCATGATCAGCATTCTTTGCGACAGTTGCGCATACTGTTTGCGTAACCTAGTTGCACAACGACACTGTCCGTAACGTTCCCACGTTCGCCGGCCACCCGACATTTGAGCCGTTTGGGCAATGCGCTGGATCAGCACTTTTAGGCGACAGGGCTAGTTTCGCGTTAAGAACAATTTGTACTTAGCTTTAGTTTGATTTTGACAATTAAAGAGTTCGGTATTGAAACGGGACAAGTCCTTTTTATTTGGAACCTTAATCGGAATAACATAACCTAATAACTTATATGCGTGTATCATTTTATTGGTCAAGCACAAATGTATGTATGTGTGTGTGTACGTTTAAATGCAAAAATGCGTGTGCATAGAAAAGAAGAGAAGAACAACAGATGGCGCTACGCACTCGCATTCTCTTTCCCTTTCTTTCCTACATGAGCATTGCAATGACGTCACAGCTTGCTGGTCTGTATACAAAATCAAAGCGAACAAGGTTTTTGTTGAATAACTTCTGTGTTTGTTCTCCGATCGGATTGGAATTTTGACGTTATGTTGGTATTATAATTAGCTAAGTATAGTCTTACTCAGAATGTTGTATCTGTAATATGTCGCTCGCAAATCAGCTAAAAAGATAAAATTATTGATTTGCGTGGGCAGGGACGTGGCACCCAACATTTGAAATAAACTTCACCTGTCCCGGATAAGCATAAACCTTCATGCCAAATTTGGTGTCTCTAGCTTTTATAATAGCTGAGATTTGTGTGTTCATCCGGACATCCAGACATCCGGACAGACAGACAGACATGGCTTAATCGACTTGGCTAGTGATCCTGAGCAAGAATATATATACTTTGTGGGGTCTCCCACGCCTCCTTCTGCCTTTAACATACATTTGCACAAAGTTAGTATACCCTATTTTGACCATTTTTAATGGTCGAAGGGTATAATAATGTTGACGTTTCCCCATTTTATTAATGCACTTTCCCCAAACAAACTAAAATAACAACAATCGATAGCGGTTAGTACCTACAATACATTATTGTATGTTGATCATACTTAGTCAATTACAACACCAACATAACGTCAAAATCAATCCGATCGGACAACAAACACAGAAGTTATTAAACAAAAACCTTGTTCGCTTCGATTTTGTATACAGACCAGCAAGCTGTAACGTCATTGCAATGCTCATGTTAGAGAGAAAAGGAAAGATAATGCGAGCGCGTAGCGCCCTCTGTTGTTCTTTTCTTCTTTTCTATGCACACGCATTTTTTGCATATAAACGCACACACATATAAACATTTGTGTTTGACCAATGAAATGCTACATGCGTATACACGTATTCATATAAAAACGCATATAAAGGCTTACGTTACGATATTTCTTTTAAGTAGTAGTATCGTACAATTATGGACTCTTAACGTTTAATAAAAGGTCGAAGGGTATCCCACTGTCGCGTGCCGCTCGACTGTTGCTCTTGTTCGCTTTGATGTTCTATACAGACAAAGCAAGGTGTAACGTCATTGCAATACTCATGTATTTTCTTCCCATTATTTTATTATTTTTTCAACCCATTATTTTATGGGGCTCCAAAAAATTTTCGAGTTTTTTGAGGTCAAATCGAAACTTAGACGTCCAGTGGACATTTTGACATCGGATTCGGAGTTAGAAGGTCAAAATACCTATTCAAGCTTATATCGCATGCCCAGATCAGGATTCTATATCTTTTGGGGGATATTTAAAGGTTTTTAAGTTTTTTGAGGTTAATTCGAAATCCAGATGTGATGGAGAATTTCTGACGTCGGATTCGGAAATAGCGACCTAAAATACATACAACTAACTGCATATACCGCAAACCCAGATCATGGCACTTTTTTTGTGGGCCTGTGTAATCCATGGCCTCCTACAGTTTCTGACTGTAGCGTTTTCCTTGCTTTCACTGATAGGGCTAATTATTTGGGGGTCGCTACTAGTTTTTTTTTAAATTGAATTTTGAAAATAATTAAATTTACATGTATTTTGTTGTTGGCTTATTCTGAGTAAAACGTCAGAACGATGCGCACTGTGTCCCACAAGCGATTTATTTCAAACGAAATGTTGTTCTTAGATCTATTATAAAAGCTAGAGACACCAAATTTAGCATGAAGGTTTTGTTTACCAGGCGCAAATAAAGTTTATTTCAAAGTAGCTCACCCGGCGAACTTCGTACCGCCTTACAGTCAATGAATGTCGGGTAACTTTTTAGATAGAAACAAAAAAGTATTTTATTATGATGAATGATGATGAAACATTCATACAGAATGAGTATAAAAACCAGTCGAACGCTACAGTCAGGTGCTGACAGTAGAAGGCCATGGATTATCATGGTATACCTTATATCATTTATTTTCCGTTATATGAAAATTTTGCATTATTTGGATTATTATTAAGCATTTAAAAATATAAATTTTATATTCTTATTATTTTATTCGAACGACACGCACAAATTCAATTGCAGGCAGAAGAAAATGAACGCATAAACAATGCAAAAGCGAATAAACAAGAATTATAAGCATTAGGTAGGGCGAGAGGGCAATAAGTTAATGTATGCATTTTTCCTTATGTTAAACAGGAGTGGCGGCCGCGCAAGCTGTACAGTAGCCTAGTGGAGTGTGTGCCGGATTCGAAGACCAATTATGTTAACAGTGTTCGGGTTCGATTGCTGCCGCGGTGAATGTGTGACATGTTTTCCTTTTTTCTTTCTTTTCTATTAAATAATTTAAAAGCTTAACAAACAATAATTTTTTAATTTTTTGGTACGCAACATATTTAATTAGAGCACTTTTAGAAACTTTGCCGAATGTTGCACAAATCTGACAGTTGCGTACATACGCCGAATACGGCAATTGATGTGTGTTAGAGCGGGACGCCGAAATATAAATGTGCAAATGCAGACATGCATGATGTATCGGCGTCCCGCTCTAACTTTAAATTTAATTTTTGAACACTATTTTTATTGGTTTTTAATTAAATAACTGTAGTTTTCCTTTTAGCTTATAAGAATAAAAAAAATAATCAAAAACAAAAAATGTAATAACCAGTCGAACGCTACAGTCAGGTGTTGACTGTAGAAGGCCATGGATTATCATATTATACCGTGAAAAGTTTGTAAATAACGGTATGGAATCGCCGCTCGAATTTGCTACCGATTATCATATATAATCAGTACCCAGGGAACACCACGGGGAGGCCACTACAAATGTAATAGGGTCAGTTGTTTCCAAAAAGATACATTTTGGTGACCTTCGAGTCGACTTGAGTTGCTGTGCGCAGCCCCAATGCTATACGTGCATTCATAGATAGATTCTGTCTATCTATGTAAATAAACAAAATAAATTATAAAATAAAAGATAAATAAAAAATAAATTATAAAATAAAAGATAATAAAATGTAGTAACATTACTTAATATATGTTAATATAACACTTAGTATAAATGAAATGAAAGAAATGAAATAACTATAATAAAATTTATTAACATAATTATAAAATAAACTATCATAAATCTGAGCCTGCAACATCAACTAAAACCCCACTAAGGTAACTATATATGGTCTCATAAGTGCGCGCATTGGCCCTTCCTTCTGAAATATTTGACCACGCCCAATCAATATGAGTATTGGTTGTAGACGATGTCAAATCTAAAAGAGACTTATACTCTAAGCTCCCTAAACAGTTAAAAACTCTCCTACTACACCCTCTAAGAGATCGCAAGCACATGTTAAAATCTCCTAAAATTATGGAATGACTTTCTAAAAATGGAAACCTCAAAAATAATTTCTCAAATTCTGCTTCGAACTTTGACAATGGATATGCTGGAGTCTTATAAATTATAAGGAAGCCTGTACATTTATATTTCAATACGACATACTCAAAAACTGCCGAATTTAAATTATGGGGATCACTATAAAATCGACCAGTAAAAAAAAGACTAACATTTTCGAATAGTTCGTATTTTATGAAGATAAGAATGCCTCTTTTTGGTCGAGTTCTGTTGGCTACTGACTCACAATCTAGCCGAACAACTTGTGTAAAGCCAGGTATTTCAAATATTTCATTTGAGAAAATGGAAGCTTCTACGGAACAAAGAAGACTTGCACGGAGCATTAGCTGATCAGAGCAAATGTCGCTAAAGTGGCAATGCAAACATTCGGTGTTATGGAAGAGTGCAGTAAACCAATTGTCTTTGAATAGACAGTCATAGTGAGAATTTAGGAGTTTTTCGCTTCGTAATATTCTAAGCTCTTGCTCGACTGGTGACTGGGCGTCTGATTTTGGGGGCAGAAAACCCCCAACAATAAAAGGCCTGCAGCATTTGTAGCTCTACTGCATGCAACATACAAAGCCTCACGACTCATTCGAGAAGTTGTATGGACCACTACTTTACTATAAGTTGCTCCTTGACTTTTGTGAATTGTTATACCGTCTGCAGGAACAACTGGGAATTGGTTACGATCAATTGAGACTTGCTGATTGGAATGGAATTGAAAACTTTTTATCGTTTTGAAAATTGGCGTCCAAGAACGCTCTAAGGGATGCGGGCACTTGGCCCGAGCATTTAATCCTACACTATCATCTAAAAATTTTATCCAAAGAATTTGGAGAGAATTGGATGTATTGAAACCTATATCCATAAGAATCCCTGAAGCTCCATTAACTAAACCATCAGTTGTATCAATATTGACCGTAACCATGTATTTGGCAGTAGATTTTAAAATTAATGAAGTTGATAGACCTTGAGTTTTGGAGGTCTTGAAACTTTTGACTGCCTCCAGGTGTATATTTTTCACTTCAGTGCTAAGATGTGAAGCTTTAATAGAATCAAGAGCTGTTGAAATATATTGGCTAGTTAATATTGAGTTTAATTTTGCCGTATTAAAAATGTCGGTGTCCTCATTTCTATAAAACAAATGAATTTCATCATTTGGCAATTCGCTAGCTGGAGAAACTCTGGAACGAAGTAAGGAAATGTCGTCAGACGACATGTGTCCAGATGCCATATTATTTAAAGCTACAGCAAAAGCCTGATCATCTCGTTGTCGCATAATCTCGGAAAGTTCAAAAAATTTAAAAGAATCCCATAGAGAAGATCCGTATATAGCACTATACGGATCATGCGAATCAGAAGTGGATTTGAAAATCCAACGATCTCCAACAGGACTAAGCTGTCTGTGATCGCCGAAAACAATAACAGAGATCCCTCCGAATGGTACCTTTCTGTTATCTAAAATTTGTTTAAGCCGGCTATCTAAATATGAAAACATTTTTGCTCCGACCATTGATATTCCATCAATAATCAAAAGTTTAAGATCAATAAATCTTGAACGGAGGGTATTTAGTAAGTAAGGTCCCATGTTTTTAAATGCGATCCCAGATTGGTTTATAGGAAGAGAAAACATGGAATGAAGGGTAGAACCTCCAATTCCGAAAGCTGCCTTCTCTGTGGGAGCACACAAAAGAATTTTGGCAGTTGATGGATCGCATCCAGGCCTACGGTTATACAACTGGGACTGGGACTCAAAAATGGCTGAAATAAGCCGACTTTGGCTGACACCGGCGCTGCCACCCACAAACTCATAAAACACATTGTTTTGCTGGCAATTATGCAAAACATGGGTAAAATAAGTTTTTTGCTTAAGACTAAGCGACTGAACAATTTTGGACAAATTTTCAGCGGATATTAGTGGCGGAAGTTTAACTATGCGAATAGTATCTTCTGATTTTTGATTCTGATCACCATTGCCATTGACATTCAAAACATTAAGCTGAGAACTTATTTCAGCTAAACCCTAAACTCATCGTCTTCCTGACCTGGTTCAGCTGTTCTATCCTCACTATTGGTTTCCATTTCCATGGCCCTCCTAAGCGCGTCTTCTAAATCTTCTAATTCATTATATTTCTTAAAATTAACTTTCACTAAATCTTCATTTGCGCTATATACTTCCTCGCAATTTTTGTCTATCGGCTCTAATTTTTCGTCCCTCCAAGGCAAATATAACATTAAAAATTCCCTATAATAGCTAGCCCTATCTTTATTAATATTAAAACTCCTAAATCGAATGATTTTTGGCTTTGTTCGTTCCCTAACAAAGCCACTGCCATCAAGAAGGGGATGAGGTGCACCATCTATGACTTCATTGACATCAAAATCTTCATTGTCAGAATCCTGACGAGTTGCTCTGGTCGACTTAGAAAATGAATAATTAGCTGCAAAATCCGGTAAGCATATGCCGTTAAGGCTATTGGGACGTTCAATCAATCCGACTACAAATATGTCCGTTGAATCGGGGGCCATATTTACAAGTTACTGTCTTGGTTTAAGCGTATTGACCCTATGCTGTGGTAGTGAAGTATTTATAAAGGCTTCTTCGTTGCTAGCCTCAGACAATCGGATGCCTTAACAGCAATACGCGGCTCCCTTGACTTGGGTATGAGACCAAAAAGTTGTCAAAAATGCTCAGGTGACTGATAGTTTCAGAATCGAATGTGAAGTTTAATACACTTAGTATTTTTTTTTTAAATTTTCCTCGATGAAGAGAATAATTATCAGTCTCTTCGGGAAGAGGCTTAAGAATTTCTGTTCGGGGCATTGGAAAAATGGAATACCAAAGCGACCATAAGAGTTTCCTCCCAATTCACGTTGGCATGAGCGCCCGTGCTTGTGCATTTGATATTCTATGAATGGAGCGAGTTCTTCATTTGTTACATCTGTGGTAACGAACTGATCGATAAATTCGATAACTGGAAGAATTGAAGATTCATTCTCTTTAATTTTATATGATTTTAAACAATTGCCTCCAGCGATTGTCGAAATATCTAACACATGTGACCGGGTCGGTACGAATCAGTCGAACTTTTTCATTTGGAGCCAACCCAAGTGCCTCCTCTTCCGTAACTTCTTACTTGTCGACAACTCTTTTGAGTATGACAAGGAGCTCCCCTCACCTACTTTCAGCAGTTGACAAAATAATGAAAAAGGTTGGCAGACCGAATTGACGGATCATTGCTATGACCTTGTTTTTTTCTGCTTCCCAATGAGCAGGAAACGTTCTTATACCCTTAAGGACCCTTTAAGCATCATCATGACGAATTAAACTAACAATTTAATCCTGATTAAGGGCGTTAGAGGCAGTAATGGCTCGAGATAAGCTATGCTTTCTTAAGCAGTATTATTCCTAATTTGAAGAAGCTCTAATTTCTTGTAATTGAAGAACAACTTATCAGTTCTACAATGTTAGAGGTCAATTTATTAGGACAATGTGTTCTTTATTCAAGCATATGTATACAAGTTTATTCCACGACGGATTATGACATACTCATCTACGAAAATGAAAAGTAAAGTTCTAGTCTGGAGTTGCCAGACGTTATTATTTAATAGGGGACATGCAGCGTTGCCAGTAATTATTATTCTCAACACTCCTTCTCAAAGCTACATGTCTACCTTTTACAAACTCAAATTAAAAGTAAACATATTCAATGCAATCCCATCATACTAACAAATTTGGCATGTTTCACCTTACACAAGTTTTTAGTTAGTACATCTGAAATCATACTTTCCGTTGGTACATACTCGATTTCAATTTTCTTATTCTTATACGAGGGTCGTTTGATAAGTCCGTGACTTTTTGTATTTGCCGCGCACCTGCTCTAAATACAACACTGCTCCTGTCAGCAGTTATCGATTAACAGCTGACTGTAAAATTTTGAGAAAGCTGCGTTTTTTGGTTTGCGTTTTATAGGCATTGAAAGCAGACGATCTCGTGAATTTTAACGAAAATGGAAAAAAGTGAATTTCGTGTGCTAATTAAGCATTATTTTTTGCGTAAAAAATCCATCACCGAAACCAAGGAAAGACTTGATAAATATTATGGGGTTTCTGCACCATCAATTTCAATGGTTAAGAAATGGTTTACTGAGTTCCGTTGTGGTCGTACCAGTACAAGTGATGCCGAACGTTCAGGTCGCCCAAAAGAGGTCGTCATGCCAGAAATCGTCGACAAAATCCATGGAATGATATTGGATGATCGGAGAATGAAAGTGCGTGAGGTAGCTGAGGCTGTAGGCATCTCAACTGAACGGGTACATCACATTTTACATGAATATTTGGACATGAAAAAGCTTTCCGCGCGATGGGTGCCGCGATTGCTCACACACGACCATAAGCGCAACCGTGTGACCATTTCAAAGGAGTGTTTGGCGATGTTCAACCGCAATCCAAACGAATTTTTGCGCCGTTTCGTTACCGTAGACGAAACATGGATCCACCACACCACACCAGAGACCAAAGAACAAAAAAAGACAGTGGGTTTCTCCGGGTGAACGTGCACCAAAGAAGGCCAAGGTGGGTCTGTCGGCCAACAAGGTCATGGCCACAGTTTTTTGGGATGCACAAGGTATCATTCACATCGATTACCTTGAAAAGGGTAAAACGATCACCGGCGAATATTATTCAGAGCTTTTGGACAGATTCGATATTGATTTGAAGCAGAAACGACCGCATTTGGCGAAAAAAAAAGTGCTGTTCCATCAGGACAATGCACGGGTGCACACGTGTGTAGTCAGCATGGCAAAATTTCATAAATTGGGCTACGAACTGCTACCCCATCCAGCATATTCTCCAGATTTAGCCCCCTGTGACTATTTTTTGTTTCCAAACATGAAGAAATGGCTCGGCGGTAAGAGATTCGGGTCAAATGAAGAGGTCATCACAGAAACAAACGACTATTTTGAGGGCCTTGAGAAAACCTATTATTTGGAAGGAATAAAAAAATTGGAAAAACGCTGGACTAAATGTATAGAGCTAAAAGGAGATTATGTTGAGAAATAAAACGCTTCTTTGACGAAAAAAATATATTTTATTCAAAAAGTCACGGACTTATCAAACGACCCTCGTATAAATCTCTTATATGATGACACCTAATGTCTATGTGCTTACTACGCGCATGAAATTTGGAATTCTTTGCAAGACTCAGTGCGCTTTGGTTGTCGCTGTATATTTTCACTGCCGGGACATCTCCGAAACCCATTTCATTAACGAGTTTCGCAATATACACCGCTTCTTTAGCTGCTGACGAAAGCGCCACATATTCCGCCTCCGTAGTACTCAGTGCCACGACCGATTGTTTCTTGGACTCCTAAGTAAATGCAGCACCTGCAGCAAAGAAGGACCAGCCACTAAACGACTTCCGATCACTGCAATCTCCAGCCCAGTCCGCGTCGACATAACCATGGATGGGCTGACCATTGCTTTGATAGTGCAACTTCAGCTCCGCGGTGCCCTTCAAATATCGCAATATTCGTTTGGCACCCACTTCATGCGTTGTGCAAGCTTCGTTACGGAATGTAGGATATGATACGCCTTTTGGTTGACCCGTTGGCAGCTTTCTTCATTACATATTACTTGAAAGCCTGCCTCTAATGGTAACGCATTCGCCTTACAGTTCTGCATACCGTACTCATTGAGAAGACTCTCAATAAACTGTTTGTGGCCAATATGGATACTGCCAAGCTCGCCATCGCGCTCGATTTCCATACCCAGGAAATGTTTCAGAGCGCCGCCGTCGACCACATCGAATGCGCCTGATATAAGCGCCTTCACGTTGTTCAGCTCTTGTTTGTTCGAACTCGCCACTATAAGGTCGTCAACGTATACGACAATTATAGTGAAGTTATTTGGGTCCTTTCGTGTATATATGCAGGGTTCGCTAACGCAAGGAACAAAGCCAAATCCTTGAAGCACCTCGTCCAACTTCTCGTTCCAGATACGGCCGCTTTGTTTGAGACCATACAATGACTTGTGTAACTTTAACACGTGCTCAGGATAGCTCTTATCCTCAAACCCTTCCGGTTGCTTCATATATACCACATCTGTAAGCTCGCTATTCAGGTACGCGGACGCCACGTCCATCTGATGCATATACATTTTGTGTTCAACAGCCAGGGCTATCACCATCCTTATTGATGAATAACGTGCAACAGGAGAAAATGTTTCATTGTAATTGATGCCAAAACGTTGAGCGCAACCCTTTGCGACCAACCGGGATTTGAATCGCTCCACTTTGCCCAAGTGATCTCTCTTCACGGAAAAAACCCATTTACAGCCAATCAGCTTTTCACCTTTAGGTAGCTCTTCCAATGACCATGTATTGTTGGCACGCAGCGAATCAATCTCCTTCTGCATCGAATCTCTCCATTCCTTAGCCTGCGCCCTGTTCAACGCCTCGTTGACTGTATTTGGCACCTGTATTTCATTCACAGCAATGACATTCACCATGTTGTATTGTTTACGTGGCCGTCCAGGTCGACCAGTATATATATTTTTAGGTCGGCCTGGGCCTCTCTTACAGCCTCCTTGATTGTTGTCGTCGGTTTCTTCTGCTACTCCTTCAGTTTCATCGTCATGACTTTCTTCAGTGGCCACAGCTTCCATAGCAGGATTCACCTTATCTGCCACAAAGCCATCAAACTGCAGATCAACAGCGTCACACGCTGACTGGTCTTCAAGTTCAGCTAGTTTCACATCAGCAACGTTTGCTGCTCCCTTGCTGCCATGTTTTACCAAGTCATCTTCTAGGAATATGACATCTCTAGCATCAATAATCGTTTGCTTTTCAGGGTTGTGCAAACGATACGCCTTCGCAGTCTCGGAGTATCCGACCAACATGTATTCAACACTTTTTGGTTTGAACTTCTTCCGGTGAGATACCGATGGCTTCTTGCCCGACCACGCCTCGTACGGCGTTGACGTCTCAGATCGATTTCGCAGATAGGCAGCCGTGTTGACAGCCTCTTCCCAAAACATCTCGTCAACAGACGCATGAACTAGCATGCTCCGTGCCATCTCCACCAATGTTCTATTGGCACGCTCCGCCACACCATTTTGCTGGGGAGTATAGGGGACAGTTAGTTGCCGTTTTATGCCATTACTCACCAAGAAACTGCTAAATTTCTCACTGACATACTCTCGGCCGTTGTCGCTTCTAATTGATTTAATCTTCATTCCAGTCTGTGTCTCGGCAAATATTTTAAACTGTTTAAATTTGTCAAATATTTCGTCTCTTGTCTTTAAGAAACACACAGACACATAGCGCGTTTTATCGTCTATAAATGTCGCAAAATATCGTGCTCCGCCAATGGAGGGCTTATTCATTGGCCCACAAATGTCAGTGTGCACCAGGTCAAGAATGTTCGCAGACCTATTCTCTGATCTTTTACCGAATTGCTTTTCGCAAATCTTACATTTTGCACACGTTTCACACACATGTTCTTTTGTATCAAAACTCATGTTTGCATCCAAGCCAAACACCATGCCATTTTTGGCCATCTTTTGTAAACTTGTGTAGTTCAGGTGACCGAACCGATTGTGCCATTTTTCCATTTGTGCTCTTATAGGCTGCGACAAAAAAAAATTTTTTATTTCGTTTTCAAATATATACAGCCCGTTTCTATTTTGTGCTTTTAACAAAACTTCATGTCCCTCCATTATTTTCGCAGCATTGTTTTCAAATATTACTTTAAGTCCATTTTTATTGGCTTTCGCGACAGACATAAAATTGCACTGCAGTTCTTTCACGTACAACACGTCGATTAAATCAAAAGATCGCTTGCGCCAATGCAAGCGCACAGTACCACGCCCTTCCGCACAAATAGAATTATTTCCAGCTAGCATTATCTTTTCTTTATGCTCATAAAATTCTATAAACATCGAGCGAGCACAACACAAGTGGGCGGTTGCACCACTATCCAAACACCACATTTCTTTTGCGAGTTCATTATTCGCAGCAACAGACAATACAGTAAAATTTGTCTTCTTTGCGGACTTATCTTCTTCTGGTTTAGTCGACTTCTCTTTTACTTTGCAATTCGCCGCAATGTGTCCGCGACCACCACACGACCAACAAACGATATTCGCTTTGCCTTTCTGTTGTGTCTTTGAAGAACCGTTTGATTTGCTTGACCGTTTATCCGTACGCGCTGCAAACATTTTTTGCTCACTTCTTTCTGTGTATTCATCACATGCCTTCCTTCTTTCGCCTTCTTCAAGCAATTTTACTTTCAGTGCACTAACACTAGGCAAGAAATCACGCGATTCAATTGCAACAACAAAGTTATCGAATGAGTCATTTAAACTTGACAACAAAATGATCGCAAGCATTTCATCAGTAACCGTTAACTCTATTTCTTGCAGTTTTTGAACTACATCGCAAAAACTGTTCACATTCGTTCCAATGCTATCATTTGGACTCATTTTCAAATATAACAATTGTTTAAACAAATTAATACGACGCGCGGGGCCTTTTGGCGTATGTATTTCCTTTAATTTGTTCCACGCTTCCAACGCACTTCTACAGTGCCTCAGATTATTAATTTGTGACGGCTTTATACACAGCATGATGCTCGCAAGCGCTTTCTCGTCTTTCGCGTCGAACTGCGCATTTTGTTCTTCGCTCGCATTTTCGCTTTTTATTAAGCTACCGCATACAACTGGCCATAGTTCAGTATGTATTAAAACGCTCTTCATTTGAATAGCCCATGCACTATAATTATCATCGTCTAGCTTTTCTATGGCAAACATTCCCGAATTCATTTTAAGCATCACTTGTCCAGAAAGTCCAGAATAATCGCGCACGAACAATTCACTTTCACAAGATTTGCTAACACGTGTTTTTCACACACCGAGTCTGTCAACACATACATATGCATACATATATGTACATGCGTGTCCAGAAACTCCAGAATATTCTACCGATGAATTATTCAATTTCACACGCGCTCTTTTTTACACGTTCCTGGGCCCATAACCTGTTAGAGGTCAATTTATTAGGACAATGTGTTCTTTATTCAAGCATATGTATACAAGTTTATTCCACGACGGATTATGACATACTCATCTACGAAAATGAAAAGTAAAGTTCTAGTCTGGAGTTGCCAGACGTTATTATTTAATAGGGGACATGCAGCGTTGCCAGTAATTATTATTCTGAACATACAACCTCTCCTATCAAAATTCCTAAGCTCAGATCTAACTACGGTTGTAAAAGTCTGACAAGTCTTACGTTTTTTTTTTTTTTTTATTATTTTTCTTTAAATTACACTCTGTTTTTAAATAACAATAAGTAATTGGTTGGCTAGCTGTGAAAAAAGTGTAGCGGCCCTTCCCATTGCAAGGGTACGCTAATACGTTAATGGTTTAATTCTGTTGGAGTTCTGCGTTTTAATCTTCTTGGTTCCAACTCTCTCATTGGTATTAGTCTCAAGTTTAAGTTTTGGTGGCTAAGTAGTTGATTCGTGTGTTTTTTGCTGCATTTTTTAATAGTTTCGTCGACTGTCTCAATGTTTAAATCATTATGGATATCTTCCTTTCTGATGTACCATTCGGCTTTTGTAATTATTCTGAGCATTTTCGATTGCGTTCGCTGGATTAGCTGTAAGTGGGATTTACTAGCAGTTCCCCAGAGTTCTATTCCATACGTCCATATTGGTTTTATTATCGCCTTGTATATTGCAATTTTATTATGTAATTTTAGTTTTGAATGTTTTCCTATTAGCCAGTTAAGTTGTCGAAATTTTTATTTTATTTCATTTCGTTTATTTAGAATATGCTGTTTCCATGTTAGTTTTGAGTCAATGGTTAGTCCAAGGTACTTAGCATAAGGGTGCAATGATATTTGATTGTCATTGATTTTAATTGCGAAATTTTTGGGTTGTCGTTTTGTGTATATTACTTGTTGAGTTTTGTCCTTATTTATCTTAATACCCCATCTCTCAAACCAGGATACTGTTTGTGTCATGATCTGTTGTAGTGCACTTACAGCTTTTTTTCGCACGCACTTGAAGACATTAGTACAGTATCATCTGCGAACGTCGCAATCATTGATCCAGGAGTAGTTGGCTCTGGAATATCGGAGGTATAATATGGGCCCAAGCACACTACCTTGGGGAACATCCGCTGACACTGGCATAATATCTGAGCAATCATCGTCGTATTTAATATAGAAATATCTGTCCGTTATATAGCTTTGAAGTATGGTATATAGGTTATATGGTAATATATTTCTTAGTTTATGCAGTAGTCCTTTGTGCCATACTTTGTCAAATGCTTTAGCAATGTCCAAGTACACAGCATAGCAAAACTTCTTTTTGTCGAAGTCGTCTGTTATTTTGTTTATTACTCGATGGACCTGTTGGACAGTCGAATCCTTCTTCCGAAAGCCGAATTGGTGAGAAGGTATTATATTTTTTTGGATTAGTATTGGCTCGATTCTATCAAATAGGATTTTTTCAAATACTTTTGAAAGGACAGGTAACAAGCTGATTGGTCTGAGCTTACAGTATTAGCGTTTTTATTTGGTTTTGGTATCGTTTTAATTTGGCCTACCTTCTAAGTTATGGGAAAGTATTGCAATCGAAGAATTGCGTTAAACAAGTTTCTAATATAGGTAATTATAGTGTCTGGTAGTTCTTCAAGAATTTTTCCTCCGATTAAATCGTATCCGGGGGCTCTCTTTTTATACCCTTCGACCATTAAAAATGATCAAAATAGGGTATACTAACTTTGTGCAAATGTATGTAACAGGCCGAAGGAGGCGTGGGAGACCCCACAAAGTATATATATTCTTGCTCAGGATCACCAAGCCACCAGCCAAGTCGATTAAGCCATGTCTGTCTGTCTGTCCGGATGTCTGGATGTCTGGTTGTCTGGATGTCCGGATGAACACACAGATCTCAGCTATTATAAAAGCTAGAGACACCAAATTTGGCATGAATTTTTCTGTTTATCCCGGACAGGTGAAGTTTGTTTCAAATGTTGGGTGCCACGCCCCCCGCCCACGCAAATCAATAATTTAATCTTTTTAGCTGATTTGCGAGCGACATATAAAAGATACAACATTCTGAGTAAGACTATACTTAGCTAATTATAATACCAACATAACGTCAAAATTCCAATCCGATCGGAGAACAAACACAGAAGTTATTTAACAAAAACCTTGTTTGCTTTGATTTTGTATACAGACCAGCAAGCTGTGACGTCATTGCAATGCTCATGTAGGAAAGAAAAGGAAAGAGAATGCGAGCGCGTAGCGCCATCTGTTGTTCTTCTCTTCTTTTCTATGCACACGCATTTTTTGCATTCAAACGCACACACACACATACATACATTTGTGCTTGACCATTGAAATTATACACGTATTCATACGCAGACGCCTACAAAGGCGTACGTTACGATATTTATATTAAGTAGAAGTATTGTACAATTATTGACTCTTTACGTTTCAAAAAGGTCGAAGGGTATCCCACGGTCGCGTGCCGCTCGACTGTTGCTCTTGTTTTGATTATAATTGCAGTACCACCATGGGCCTTACCGTCAGGGTGGTTAGTAGAGAAAATATTATAGCTAGGTATGTTTATGTAGGTTTTCTCAGTTGAGTGTGTTTCAGAAATGAGCATGACGTCGATTAGCTTTTCATTTAAAAATGTTTTTAGTTCAAGTAAATGGCGCGAAAGTCCGTTAACATTCCAGATGGCGATTGCTAGATGTTTGTTTGTCAAGTTTAGATAATAAAAGCGTGACAATGTTCATCATATTTGTCATTTGTGCTATTAATTGTTTCATCATTTGTTTAAGTTCGTCAAAATCGTTTTGTGCAGCTTGGCTTACTTGAGTTGGAGCACGTTGTATATCAGATACAATAGTAGATTGAATTGTTGTGTTGGTTTTCTGGCTAATTACTTGGTTTTTATTTAAGACTTCGGCATAGGATATAGCTGGCATCTTTAGGTTTACTGCGTTATTTGTTTTACTGTGTTGCGTCGTTTGATGATTTGTTTCTGTTACGGGTATTTCTTTTTTCCGAAGAGCTGGGTATTTTTGAATTTGCAGTGCTCTGTACACCATACAACCTTTGTAGCTTGCAGTGTGGTTTTCACTACATAGTGCACATTTAATGCTTGTTCTGTCAGAGCTTATGTTAATAGTACAGCACGACGAGCTGTGTTTTCCAGCACACTTTACACAAATAGGGTCTTTAGTACAGTAATTTTTTGTATGTCCATATTTTTGGCAGTTTGGGAGTGGGAGTGTTCGCTTTGGTCGCGGTGGCTCAAATATAACTTTGCAGTAAAGAAGGTGCTCAATTTTATAAATGTCTTTATTATTATCTTTCATTTTGAGTTCAATGGAAAACAGATGCAATGGTTGTTTGGAGTCGTAGCGTTGGGTGTTGTGTAAATTTATTACTTTGTGCCCTTGCTGAGCTAGTTTATTAATAATATCGTCTTTGTCTTTAGCATGATGGACGTTACGAAGAATTACCTTAAACCCTCTTTGGTCTTTTGGTCTGGAGGTGTAGTATTTGGTCGATTTATCTTTTAATAGTCTTAATATGTTGTGATAGTGAATAGTTTCAAGTGGCTGTATTTTTATTTCATTTGTTGACAGTGCTTTTAGTTCAAATCTTGTTTCTTCCAATGCATTTAAGGCAGTAGTTAGTACATATATATTTTCAACATTTTGTACATATATAGGGGAGGTTTTGTTTTTTTGGGCTCAATTTGCATTTGTGTATTTATAGTTTCACTTATTCCATTGTCAGTTTGGTTTTTATCTTCATCATCTTGGGCTAATAACTCAAAACGGTTGCTTGAGTTTGGCTGGGCTAGCCAGTACTCTTTGAGTGTTTTTTGAGTAGCGGTTTGAGCTTTGTTCCTCTGTTTCTTGTTGCTATTTAGATCTCTGGAACCGTTTGGAGACTGTAGGCGTTTTAATTTTTGCTGAAGAAGAGCATATCGGATTTGTAGTATAGCAAACAGTAGTTGTTGTTGCTTTAGTTACTGCAGTTGTGGTATTGGTTTCTGAAGTCGCTGAGAGCGGCAGAGTTGAGAGCGGGAGAGCTGAGAGCGTTACAGTTGTGAGCGGCAAAGTTGAGTGAGTGGTTATTGGTATAGCGGAATTTGTTGTTGGTGTGCGTGCAGATGAATTTGGCGCGCATTCTGCACTCCAATGTTGAGAGTAACTGTTGGATCTTCCCAACGCTGGAGAGCAAGATCGCTCTCTTTCATCACTTTGAGAGTGGAAGCTTTGATAACACAGCCCCACAAAAAAAAAGTGTCATGATCTGGGTATGCGGCATACGCAGTTATATGGATTTTGGGTCGCTGATTCCGAATCCGGAGAATTTCGCCATTACGTCTGGATTTCGACATAAACTCAAAAAACTGAAAAACCTTTAAATATCCCCCAAAAGATTTAGAATCCTGATCTGGGCATGCGGTATATGCTTAAATATGTATTTTGGCCTTTTAGGCCCGAATCCGAAGTCAAAATTTAAACTAGACGTCTAAGTTTCGATTTAACCTCAAAAAACTCAACAATTTTTTGGAGATTTCTGATTCCGGATTCGGAATCAGCGACCCAAAATACATATAACTGCATATGCCGCATACCCAGATCATGAAACTTTTTTTTTTTGTGGGGCTGTGTAATTGTTGGTGTAGTTTGATATGTGGGTGAGTGAGAGGTAGGAGTTGTTTATGTTTTGATTAACCAGAAGCTCTCGCTTCTGATTTTGAGCGTCGGATGTGCTCATATTTTTGTTTTGTTTATTGTTTTCACTTGTTTTTGTTTATTTTATGCACAGAAATAAATAAATTATTGTAACACATATAAATATGTCTTAGCGTCTTTTCGCTTTTATATAATGATTGCACTTTGGCTTGAATTTTTTTTACTTAAACTTCAATTTTTACTAGAGCTCTGTTAGAAACACGTCCGTAGGGGTTGAAGTTCAAATTATTATCCTTACGTTTAACGCCAGCATAAATAGTTGGAAACGCTTATTCCTCTGAATGAGCATCCAGAATCATATCGAGGGGTCTTTGGCCTTCGCCAGGAGCAATTATGATTCTTTGCATGGCAACATTCGCAACGTGATTTTAATCGAGCAGAGCTTCTTGACCCCCCCGGATTAAGCTCCTCCATTTCAATATACTCATTAGGATGTAGTGGTCTTTGGAATTCTTGAGCCATATTATAAACTAACTCTGCTTCTGCCTGAGAAGCTATAAATGGAACAGTATCGGAATCGAATTTGGACATGCACTGCTCATTAAGAACTACAATGTGCGTTTTATAAAGCTCACTGTCTACGAGGAATCTAATAGCATCTGAAATTTGCATTGGTCTGATGGTTTCTGCCATGACATCATGGCTATATTCCATCCTACGCCTGAGGTGAAGCTCTACAACCTCTGCTTGATGGAAAGCTCGTGGTAACGAAGTTACAATATTGCTAACAGGAATAGGGACATTAACAACAGCTCCTTTGATGGCGTTTTGTCGACCAACACCTAAAGACTTATATCACCTCGACTTCCATTTATGGTGTTTAAGTCGGTCCTCTAGAAGAGTAAGCCCTTTCAGACATTCGGGCAAGTTAGGGAAATCTTAACCATTTGTTATGGAAAATTTTGTTTATATACTAGCCTTAATGTTACGGCTACAAGAATTGGAGAATTGAAAAGAATTCGTCAGAAGATGGGAATTGACTGGAAAGACTAAAAAACCTACACTAAACTCATTTCTACTTTCAATAAAAGCCCTTGTCATTTTGCTAACCTGAAAGGGAAACCAAAGCCCTTTGCAACAAAGGCAAACTTGATCAGGACCCAGTTTAACCATTCTATTAAAAATTTCTATATGAGCTTCTAGTCTTGATAAACTGGGTGAATTGTCTTCAGAGCTATTTGAACGTTCCTGTCTCATACGGTCTACATTTCGTCGATTTTCTTCTTCTCTGTTCTGACTACTATATTGACTGACTTTTAAGCTCAGACTTCTTAAAGAGTCAGTAATAGCTTGACGCTCTATAAGGCGGGCACTTCGACGTCGTGCACTGTCAAGAGCCTGATCGACAATCCTCCTTGCAAGATTGTCCCAATCTTGAGACCTACTGATTGTATCTCTCTCCATTTCTAATATACGACGCTCAACATCTGAACGAATTACAGTTCTAAGATGTGTATTGCGTCCCTGTTCTAAAGACCTAATCGTACGGTTTTGTCGTCGTGCTAATCTACGTAATCTATCGACCCCTCTCCCAATCAGCCGATAGCCCCATCTGCCCGCCTCTGTCTTCTATTCTGTGTGTTAGTCTGCTGTGCAAAAAATATAAAATTAATAAATGAAACCGCTTCTTCATTTTCCCCCTGCGGTCCTACCGCCGTTCCTGGATTGTGACGGCCCCGTGGTTGGTGATGCGGGCTCGGAACCGCGTCCCAGCTCCCTCCACGAGCAAGCACGCTGCCTTGTGGGGGTTGCCGCTCCAAATGGGCCTCGACCCGGTCGATGACCCTGCGTGGCAGCCAATGGTCGTAAGTGGGGACCCTTTACTCGCTAGGCGCTGGGGCCCACTGCTCCGGCTGCGGTCGTCCTGGGGTTCTTGGGATGGCCAGCGCGGTTGGGTCCGCGGTTGTTTCTCCGGCCACCTGTTCGGTTCGGATCATCGCCAGCAGTGCCTCCCCGAACTCCATCCGGTGGTCGATCCAGTGGCTCTCTTGGACTGGGCTGTGTCGGACGATGGTGAGGGTGCCAGGGGTGTCGGGATGTCGTCCACACTTATGGGGCTATAGTGGCCTGTCGCTTCTGGGTCCTGGGTGATGGCTGGGCCCGCTGGAGCACCAGAGAGGCAATGGTCCAGAAATCGGTGCGTTGCGACTAGGTCTTCGATGGCCCATTCCTCGGCCTCCGGGATCGCCATCTCGGGATGGGCAGCTAAAGCCTCGTCCTTTTGTGTCAAGGCGGGTAAGTCTTCGAAGGCCCACTCTTCGATCATTAGATCTAGGATCCCGTCGACCGCTGCACAGGCAGTTGCCAGTCGCTATCCGACTCGGGGCTATAATTTTAAAGAAGTTACTTAAGTAATACTATTTTTCCTATCGGGCACTAATATGGTGCGACACTTAAAACCCTGCATGGCTAATGTCTTATGTGTAAATATTTTTATGTGTAATATTTATAGTAACAATTTGGGACAAATTTTCAGTGGATATTAGTGACGGAAGTTTAACTATGCGAATAGTATCTTCTGATTCTTGATTCTGATCACCATTGCCATTGACATTCAAAACATTAAGCTGAGAACTTATTTCAGCTAAACCTAATATCCTAAACTCATCATCTTCCTGACCTGCTTCAGCTGTTCTATCCTCACTATTGGTTTCCATTTCCATGGCCCTCCTAAGCGCGTCTTCTAAATCTTCTAATACATTATATTTCTTAAAATTAACTTTCACTAAATCTTCATTTGCGCTATATACTTCCTCTCAATTTCTGTCTATCAGCTCTAATTTTTCGTCCCTCCAAGGCAAATATAACATTAAAAATCGAATGATTTTTGGCTTTGTTCGCTAACAAAGCCACTGCCATCAAGAAGGGGAAGCAGCGCACCACCTATGACTTCATTGTCATCAACATCTTCGTTGTCAGAATCCTGACGAGTTGCTCTGGTCGACTTAAAAAATGAATAATTTGCTGAAAAATCCGCTAAGCATATGCCGTTAAGGCTATTGGGACGTTGAACGTAATGTATAATCAATCCGACTACAAATATGTCCGTTGAATCGGGAGCCATATTTACAAGTTGCTGTCTTGGTTTGAGCATATTGACCCTATGCTGTGGTAGTGAAGTATTGATATAGGCTTCTCCGTTGCTAGCCTCAGACAATCGGATGCCTAAACAGCAATAGGCGGCTTCCTGAGCAGAAATCTCAGTGCCAGAAATAAATTTGTTACCAATATATTGCAACTTTTGCCTGACTGTGAAATTTCTATTGTGGATCTCGTCCACTGCGTCACGCATCAGTTTGGTAATTCCCCTTTGGGACTTGTTTATATAATTAATTTGTAGCATTATATCTATATTATTGTATTTCTATTATATAAGCTTTATCGGATTTAACGATTAATCGATGTTAAAGACAAATTAAGAAGTCCCGATAGTTGTTAATCTATTTTTGAATCATCGTGTAATTAAATCGATAGAATTAGAGTTAAGACGATGGTTATCGAAGATCGGCATTCAATAAGAGAAGCGCAAGTGCTAAACGACCCATTAAGAAATAAAAGTGTAATTAAATAATCAAAATAAAGTTAAACTACTAAAAAATAAAATAAGAACTTCATGCAACAACTTCAGAAGTGGGATTGCCAGCCTACATATATATAAAAAAAAACATTTTTTATCAATATTGAAAATTGACGCGGAAAGTGACGCCGAAAGTGACGCCAAAACGACGCCATCATTATTTTTCCGTTACTATGAAGAAAAAAGAGCTGATGAAATTACTTACTGCGAATAAAATAGACTTTCCGACCAAAGCAACCTTCAGGCAATTATCAGTAATTGCATCAAAACATAATCTGCATAATCTTATGGATACTTCTGAATCAGATTCGGACGCAACAGTGGTGAACAATTGCAAAATGGAAGAAATTACGTCGCAGGTTTTTGATAAGGAAGAAGAAGAACTAGACGCTGCTATAAGAATTAATCACAAGAAGAAGAAATTGTTGGCCGAGCTTTCACAAAGTCTTGGCAGTGCTGGTGGTGATACGCCGGATATTGTACGCAGTGTTGTTCCATTTGCAGGAGCCGAGTCATGTGATGCAAAAAAATGGTTAACGGATTTTGAACGTGCTTGTGACGCAGTAAATGATGCCGACGCTTTTAAACTTCGCTGCATACGACTTTTAATGAAACCAGCATCAGAGGGAGAACTTTTCATACGTGTTGACCGTTCTGCAAACTATGCCGAATTCAGAGACAATTTTTTGAAAACCTTCGGATATGACTACACTATGGCAGAAATAATATCTCAATTGAAGGCAAATGTGTATGTACCAGGCAAAATCTCCATAATTGGCTACATACTACAGATGCAAGAAATAGCTGCACGTGCTGAAGTTGATGAACCGCAAACAGTGAAACTTATAATACATGGCTTTCAGGATAGTTCTTCAAGTATTGCCATATTGTATCATGCTCAGACGATTGAACAACTTAAGCAACTATCACGTCGATATGCTGAATTGCGGGCAGCAGCTGAGGCTGACAAGATTGGTATCCGGTGCTTCAATTGTTCAAAGTATGGACATTACGCATCATCTTGCACTGCTCAAAATCAAAAAGTCAAAGGTGCCATATAGTAGTATAAGTGAGAAACTATATTTGACAAATTTTCGTGGTATCAATGGAGCTCAAATATTTTCATTTGGAAAAGTTTACTTATATATTAAGTTTAATGAAATTATGAATAATACAGAATTTTATGTTATCCCAGACTGTTATTTTGAAACGGATATATTAATTGGTAGACAGTTCATGAAAACATTTGGAGTTGAATTAATTTGTGTTAATGAAATTGAAAAGAAAATAAAAATTGAAGTACAAAGACAATTATTGAACAATTTAAATCAATTTTCTTCAGAAATATCTTCAGAAATTAGTAATTCTAGTGATAGTGACCTTTCAGATATAGTGAACTTTAGTGACAACAAGCATTTGACAGAAGTGAAAACCTTAAGCTTAGTGATAGTGATCGATTAGCAACAGTGAAATTAAGTAACAATATATTTGATTTGGATACGGAAATTTTAGGAAAAAATACAGCGGAAGATTGCATATTAGCTATTGAGCTGGATGATTCAGAGTTGTTAAATATTGATTTAAAATTGGATAAGATCGAACGCAGTAAGGTTTTAGAAATAATTAAAATTAACTATTCAGATGTCGAAAATATTGACCCCGTTGATCATAATTAAACTTCAGACAGACGGCTCAGTTTATTCAACACCGCGAAGACTTTCATATCAAGACAGACAGACAGTTGATAACACTATAGAAGACTTATTGAGGAAAGGACTTATTAGACCTAGCGAATCTCCTTACACATCAGCAATAGTTCTGGTTAAGAAGAAGTCAGGTGAAAAACGTATGTGTGTAGATTACAGACAACTTAACAAAATTACAATAAGAGATGGATACCCTTTACCACATATCAATGATTGTTTAGAAAAAATGGAAGGAAATCAATATTTCTCTCTTTTAGATTTAAAGTCTGGGTTTCATCAAGTTAAAATGGCAGAAAGTTCGATTCAATATACTTCTTTTGTTACACCTAATGGACAATACGAATATCTTAAGATGCCTTTTGGGTTACGAAATGCCCCTTCCGTATTTCAGAGGTTTATAAACTTTATTTTTAAACCATTAATGCGAGAACATAGTATTATTGTTTACATAGATGATATAGCTATTGGAACAAAAACAATTGAAGAACACTTTGTAGTCTTAGGTAAAGTTTTGAAAGTATTGGCTCAACATAGATTAGAACTAAAATTAAGCAAGTGCCAATTTTGTTTCACAAAAATTGAGTTTCTTGGTTATTCAGTTAGCAAGAATGGCATTAGTCCTAATAGTGAACATATTGAAGCCCTTAAACACCTTCCGATTCCAAGAAGTGCAGTTGAAATGCAAAAATGTTTAGGATTATTATTGGACGTTGAATACAATGACTGTATTAGCAAGTGGTCCAACGACACCAAGCCGATGCTTGTTGCGCGCGGAACCCAAACGAAGTCCACCTCCCGCCTGACCGACCGAGAGGCACCGTCACATAACGGACGACACGGAAACGCGGTAGAAAAGCGAATAGAAACGCGAGTAAAAATTAACGCGATATGAAAAAAAATTAAATTAAAAAGACGAGGCGACAGAACGCGGCATGCAAGTAGGGGAAAAAAAGAAAAAACATAGAATAGAAAATCGAGGAAGATTCAAATACTAATTACTAATTACGTACTAGATAGGCAAGAATTAAGGACTTCATAGCAGCGATAGTGTTAGTGCTAGCTATGATGTGTTGGAGCTTATTGTAGTCCGAACATAATGCCCTGAAAGGATCATGCAGTGCATAGTTCGATCTACAATAAGGAAGTGTTAGTGGAAGGAAATAGCGAGTTCTTCTGCAAGGAACAGAGAAGTGTAGCTGCCTTAACAAGGCCTCACTGTCAATGTCACCTTGCATAAGGTTGTTAATAAATAAGACCCCCAGCATGGTTCTGCGGTTAGTTAGGGAAGGCAGATTTAGTAACAGAAGTCTACTATTATAGGAAGGCAGTCTCAAATTTTCATTCCAGTTAAGGCCGCGTAAGGCAAAAAGTAAGAAGTTCTTCTGTACAGATTCGATGCGTTCCTTATGAATAGTGTACTGGGGACACCATACGCATGAACCGTATTCGAGAATGGGACGAACAAGTAAAACGTAAAGGGTCTTTGTAATGTAAGGATCGTCGAATTCCTTAGACCATCTTTTGATAAAGCCTAGGACACCCATGGCTTTATTGACCATATTAGTAATATGACTTGTAAACTTTAGTTTTCGGTCCAAACGGACCCCCAGATCATCAACTAGGGCGGTTCTTTCCAAGGCACAACCACAAAGAGTATAAGAAGCAAACTTCGGACTGGCTCGAGAGAATGTCATCAGCTTGCATTTAGAGCTGTTCAGGTTTAAAAAATTGGCGGAACACCAAGAATTGAAACTATTTAGGTCGGTTTGTAAGTTTGCATGACAGTGGTCGTCTTTAAATTGGTAGCAAAGCTTTACATCATCCGCATACATAAGGGTACGGGAGTTACATATGACCAAGGGAAGGTCATTAATGAAAAGCGTAAAAAGTAGGGGACCAAGATGACTCCCTTGAGGAACACCAGATGTGGCATGAATTGGGTTTGAAAGGGTGGTTTTAAAGAGGACTCTTTGAGTTCTGTCAGCCAGATAGCTTACAATCCAACTAAGTAGTTTTGGTGAAAAACCTAGAAGGTCAAGTTTATGTGCCAGAAGGGAATGATTCACTGAGTCAAAAGCTTTACTGAAATCAGTATAAATGACATCAGTTTGAAGATTTTCCTGAAATCCTTTTACCACGAAGGATGTCAGCTCAAGCAAGTTTGTCGTAGTAGAACGACTTTTAATGAATCCGTGTTGAAAAGGTGAGATAACGGATCTACAGAAATGTTGCAAGTGAGGAGTTATAACATTCTCGAAAAGTTTGGGTATACTAGATCATTGAGTGAAGAATTTAAATATGAGCCAATAGTGACAATAGATGAAGATGAACAAAGAAACCAATTAGTTGCAGTGATTGACAGTGGTGATATTAATTTTCAACTTCAGATTACACAAAATAGAGATGACAGAATAGTAAAATTAAAAGAAAAATTGGAAAATGGACCCGTAAAAGATTTTATACTTGATGATGGTATTGTTTATAGACAGTTAAAATATATGGAACTTTTATATGTTCCTGAAGAAATGGAAACTAATTTAATTAGAACAGTACATGAAAAGTTATGTCATTTAGGAACTGAAAAATGCGTAAATGAAATTCTAAACCATTATTGGTTTCCGAATATGACAACCAAAGTGAAATCATTTATTGATAATTGTCTTAAGTGTATTATGTTTACAATTCCTCCACACGGAAACAATAGAACTCTTCATAACATCCCTAAGAAACCAATTCCCTTTGACACACTACATATAGACCATTTTGGACCCCTGCCTTCAATTATTTCTAAAAAGAAGCATATTTTAGTTGTTATTGATAGTTTCACTAAATTCGTAAAGCTATTTTCAGCTAACACTACAAGCACAAAGGAAGTGTGTATGTGTTTAACAAAGTATTTTGAAAACTATAGCCGACCTCGTAGAATCATCAGTGATAGAGGATCCTGCTTCACATTTTCAGAATTTAGTGAATTCCTTTTAGAAAATAATATTGAACATGTCAGAGTAGCGACCGCATTACCTCAAGCGAATGGACAAGTAGAACGCGTAAATAGAACACTTAAGACCATGTTAGCTAAAATCACAGAGCCAGTGCAACATTCAGATTGGTGTAAGTTATTAAATAAAACTGAATTTGCTAGTAATAACTCAGTACACTCCAGTACTGGAGAAATACCATCAGTTCTGCTTTTCGGAATACAACAAAGAGGAAGTGACGTTGATGCTCTGACTAAATATTTAGAAAATATAAGCTATTTAAATAAAAGTCGTGATCTTGATAATTGTCGCAAAAAAGCTTCTGGGAATATTGAAAATAAGCAGAGGAAAAGTTCAGAGTACTATCAAAAGTATCATAAGAATCATGAGACGTTTTCAGTAGGCGACTTTGTAGTAATGAGAAACATTGATACCACGATAGGCACAAATAAAAAATTTCTCCCCAAATATGAAGGCCCATATTGCATAAAAAAAGTTTTACCTAATGACCGATACGTTTTAGAAGATATTGAAAATGGGCAAATTACGCAATTACCTTATGAAGGTATTGTAGAAGCTTCTCGATTACGAAACTGGGCAGACCGGCGTGATCAGTGTAAAAATTACTCCCCGTTAGACTAACATTTTAAACTATTAAATATTCTATACTATTAAGATTTGTATATACATTTGTACATATTGACTAACAATTTAATTTAATTTAATTACTATGCAAATATTTGAATATCATATAAATCGAGGACGATCTTAATTGTCAGAATGGCCGAGCTGTAGCATTATATCTATATTATTGTATTTCTATTATATAAGCTTTATCGGATTTAACGATTAATCGATGTTAAAGAAAAATTAAGAAGTTCCGATAGTTGTTAATCTATTTTTGAATCATCGTGTAATTAAATCGATGGAATTAGAGTTAAGACGAGGGTTATCGAAGATTGGCATTCAATAAGAGAAGCGCAAGTGCTAAACGACGCATTAAGAAATAAAAGTGTAATTAAATAATCAAAATAAAGTTAAAGTACTAAAAAATAAAATAAGAAATTCATGAAACAATGTCAACAAAATCGAATTCTAGACCACAGTGCCGTGATACGTTCGGAATGAAAACATCTAAAGTGACTTAAGTTCCACCAGTTATCAGTGCAATAACGGAACTTAAGAAAAAATACTATAACAAGCTTTACTCACACACCAACCACCTAGCGAGAGGTCTTACCCAGCTTAGCAGTCGTTCCCTTCTCTGGCGAAAAGACCCACCAACCCAGCGAAGAAATTTGTAGAGCCGTTTAATCATAGAACAGTTGGAAAAATAATACTAATAATGATGGCTTTGCAGCCAAGTTGGCCCCTAAGTATGAAGGACCATGCAAGGTAATCTGTTTTCTTTCCCAGAATATAGCCAGACTTCAACGCGAGGGGACCCGTGAGTGGCGCACCGCCCAGATAGCCGAACCGAAGCTGTTCCAGCAGGCAACAGAAGACCCGAGAGTGGACAGCAGCGAGGGACAACATGGGCCTGCTAACATGGCCACCGTTCCGTAGGGTGCACCTAGGTAGGATTAGGTTACAGGGGTATAACCGTCTTTATATCCCACAGAAAACAAGAAAAATAGGAACACGATCACGAGAGATGGCAGGCGCCGTCAGACAAGCATGGAACGAACGCCGCCATGGTGTGGAGGAGTGGCTGGACGGCTTACCAGCAATATTTCCTGAGGAGGAGCAGGCGTGGCCGTGCAATGGACGAGCCAGATGACGACGACATCGGCACCATTTTGTTCCCCTGTGGTCCCGGTCGTCAGCTCGACCAACAAAACGCCGGAGCCATTACAACGCATCCAGGTGATCTCGGACGAAGCGAGCTCTCAAGTAAAGCACGTGTAAATATTAAATTTGACCTAGTTTTAAGTATTTTTCCAATGAAAGAATTAATATATTTTTGTACAAAAAAAGCTGTGTTTAAGTTAGGGCTAGGAGGAACTACCTCAGGAAGTAGGGCCAATAAATACAGGGTATAGACTCGCTCACCGTACGTTTCGCGCAACAACAGAAGCGAAGCCAGCGACGAAGAAAAACCACCACCAATAACAGATCGACAGCAGAGAGAGCACCAGCAGCAAGAGTGCAGCAGAACACCAGTAGCCGAAAGGGCGCTGCAGCCGCAGCCGAACTTAAATTTTATAATTATACAAGCAAGTTTCAAGTTGAAGAAAATGTTTACGTTTTGAAAATATAGATTTTGCTTCGGTGAAACGTAATTGCCAAACTTTTAGATCTAATTTGCAATCAGTCTGCAGTTTCATCAAGTTTTGCAAGATTCGCTTTTCGTCCACGCTTTGTTCTCTTTGAACATTCTGCAAAATCAGCACACGTAACCATTTCTTGGGGAAAACCAGTCGAACGCTACAGTCAGGTGCTGACTGTAGAAGGCCATGGATTATCATGGTATACCATGTATAATTTATTTTTCCTTATTTTTTTTTTTTTTTTTCCAAGTTTTTTCTATTGTTTATTGAATCTTCCCTTTTACTTAAGAGACTAACAATAAGTTTTCAAATCTTATTCTAAGCTAGCTAATTATCATTTTATGAGATGAGTTGTGCTATGTGGCCTAACAAATTTAACGCTGAGCTGGTTGATTGTTGCGGCGCAGTCGACTTTGGCTGCATACTCGAAGAAGTTTTCTTGCAAGGGGATTTGGATGTGAGCCAAGTTTTTCCTTGTATTTAGGCCATGGATTTTAAAAAAATTCATGGTCTGCTGTGTTTGTCGGAACGAGTTTGTGCGTAACAGGCAGAAGGAGGCATCTCCGACCCCATAAACTATATATATTCTGAATCAGTATCAACAGCCGAGTCGATTGAGCCATGTCTGTCTGTCCGTCTGTCCGTCTGTCCGTCTGTCTGTCTGTCTGTCCGTCTGTCCGTCTGTCTGTCTGTATGAACACCTGGATCTCAGCATCTATAAGAGCTAGAGTCTTCAAATTTTGTGACAACATTCGTGTATGTTGCAGTGTTTCAAAGCTTTTTTGAAATTTGGCCACGCCCTTTCCTGCCTATGTAAATCAGTAATAACGATTTAATATACACAATATACACCCAACAGCAAAACTTGTACATCTCACTTGACAAATACCTTTCCACGGGTGTTTTCTGAAAATTTCATTCAAACCGGACTAAAAATAAGGGAGATATGATCCGAATTAAACTCAATTTTAACGTAGACTTATGCGCATATTAAGACCCAATTTACGCATCATACCGAAGTTCAAAACTAGCGTCGGGCACACAGCATTTAACAAAACTTTTTATTTGCATAGACTGGTAACAGAATTGGATCATAATGCAACTTTGCCGATCGAACGACGATGAGGCGGTGGCTGAGTGGTAATAATGGCCGACAGCGGTCCTTAAAGATTTTGTGTGTGCGTGCGCGAGTTCGATTCACGTGCGCGCGCGGCCGGTGCGACTTTTTATTTTAATTACTTTTTTTTTTGGTTTTTATTTTTATTCTTTTAAGCTAAAAGGAAAACTACAGTTATTTAATTAAATACCAATAAAAATAGTTTTCAATTTCATATTTTATGCGATATTTAAGACAATCAATAAGTTACGTAAGTTAGAGCGGGACGCCGATACATGCATGTCTGCATTTGCACATTTACGCTTCGGCGTCCCGCTCTAACACACATCAATTACCGTATTCGGCGTATGTACGCAACTGTAAGATTTGTGCAACATTCGGAAAAGTTTCTAAAAGTGTTCTAATCAAATATGTATGTTGCGTACCAAAAAATTAAAAAATTATTGTCTGTTAAGCTTTTAAATTATTAAAAGTAAAAGAAAAACGAAAAAAACGTGTCACACATTCACCGCGGCAGCAATCGAACCAGAACATAATTGGTCTTTGAATCCGGCACACACTCCACTAAGCTACCGTACAACTTGCGCGGCCGCCACTACTGTTTGACATAAACAAAAATGCATACATAAACTTATTGCCCTCTCGCCCTACCTAATGCTTATAATTCTTATTTATTCCGTTTTGCATTGTTTATGCGTTCATCTTCTTCTGCCTGCAATTGAATTTGTGCGTGTCGTTCGAATAAAATAATAAGGATATACAATTTATATTTTTAAATGCTTAATAATAATCCAAATAAAGCAAAATTTTCATATAACGGAAAATAAATGATATAAGGTATACCATGATAATTCATGGCCTTCTACAGTCAGCACCTGACTGTAGCGTTCGACTGGTTTACTTTTCTTTCTGTTTTTGTCTCAATGACAAGTTTTTTTTGTAGGTCTTTGTGTATATTTTCGTTCTGAAGATACCATGGAGCTCCAGTTATGATTCTCAGAATCCTAGACTGTGCTCGCTGTATGATGTCGATGTTGCTTCTCGATGCATTGCCCAACAGCTCGGAGCCATAGGTCCATATGGCTTTAAGAACGGAGTTATACAAAAGGACTTTGTACTCCAAGCTTAGGGGAGACCGAACGTTTATAAGCCAGTGTAGATCCTTTGCTTTTAGTCTCAGGTGCGTCGTCTTGGCCTCTATGTGTTTCCGCCAGGTGAGCCGCTTGTCCAGATGAATACCTAAGTATGTTACGTCATCGGCTTGTGGGATGCGCGTGTGGTTCATAACCAAGGGCGGGCAGCTTTGTTTGTTAAGGGTAAACGTAACTTGTTTGCATTTTTGTTCGTTTACTCGTATGGGCCAATCTGCAAGCCAATTCTCTACACATGTTAAATTGCGTGCTAGTTGCATCGTAGCTTTTACTAGGCATCTGGATCGACTCAGTATTGCAGTGTCATCAGCGAATGTGGATATTGTTAGCTGGTAGTCTGTTGGGATGTCCGCCGTGTATAGGGTGTATAAAATTGGACCTAATACACTTCCTTGGGGCACTCCAGCTTCTATAGTACAATCGCTTGAAGTGCTTGAACTACATTTAACCGCGAACACTCTTTTGTATAAGTAAGACTTTAGAAGCTTATGTAAGTTTTGAGGCAGCAGTTTGGTTATTTTAAACATAAGTCCATCCAACCATACTCTATCGAATGCTTGTGCAACGTCTAAGAATAAAGCTGTACAATATTCACGATGTTCAAAAGCAGTGCGAATTTCCGTTGTGATGCGGTTAACCTGCTCAATAGTTCCATGTTTTGCCCGAAAACCAAATTGGTGCGATGGGAGTGTGTCGTGTGTTTTAAGGTGGGGACTGATTTGTAGGAGGATTTGTTAGAGAGACAAGTAAGTAGGATTATTGGCCTGTATGATGATGGCTGTGTTTTGCCTTTCCCAGGTTAGGGATCATAACTATAACTGATTTCTTCCACTTTTGAGGAAAGTATCCAATTTTGGTAATAGCGTTGAAGAGTAGGCAGATTTGTAGAACTGCACACATTGGAAGCTCGATGGTCATTTTCGGTGTTATTAAATCGAAGCCAGGCGATTTTCCAGTCTTCAGTTGCTCTCTAATGACTTTCGTTATTTCGCTTGGCCGGAATTCTATGGGATCTTATGGTGCTAAGTCAGATGCAGTTGAGGGTGGGAGAGTAAATGAGTTAGTGGCTGGATTTGGTTGGAATACCTTTTTGAGATGATCAGCGAAGACTCTTGCTCTGTCCATGTCACTACGAGACCAGTTTCCGGTAGAGTTACGGAGGGGTACAACAGTTTCTGCTGGTGCCTGCAGATTCCTGTGGGCTTTCCACAATGAGTTTTTTGCGCTGGTGTAACGCAGTTGTGCGTCCGCTTCTTTTTTCTTAAGCGCTTTAGTAAGTCTGCGAGAAGCTGCTTTTAGTCTACTCTTTGCGCCAGGTGATCTGTGCTCCTGCCACTCCCTTCGAAGTCGTCGTTTTTCAAGCACAAGGAGTTCGGTATCTCGACTTGTCATGTTGAATTTTTTACTGCATCCGTGGGTATCTTGTGGAGTTGACGCTTTTGCTGCTGCAACTAGTGTTGATTCTAGGCTACCAGCAAACTGATCGATGTCTTGCTCGGTTTCCAGCTCATTGGAGAAAAGTCGGTATGTGAAGAAACATATTTTTTGTACCTCTTCCAGTTGGTCCTGTTGCTTGTGAGTCTATACGGCCGCTCGATGTGTTGCAGTTGGTACAAAAGATTAAAGAGCACCGGGCAGTGATCAGATGAAAGTTCTGAAAGTGCCTCCGCTGTAATCATTGATTGGGATATCCTTTTGGTGATGGCAAAGTCAATCAAGTCTGGAAGCTTTTTAGGATCTGTTGGCCAGTATGTAGGCGTACCCGGAGAAACATAATTAAGCTTGTTTTGCGGTTTAATAATTGCGTTGTATAGCTGTTTTCCTTTAGGGGTCGCTGTCCGAGATCCCCAGTACATGTGCTTGGCATTCCAATCACCAGCTGCAACAAACCTTTCAGCGAGCGAGTCGAAGAGTGTTGTGAATTTGTCCTCAGATATTGTGAAGCGGGGTGGGCAATAGACAGCAGCCAGAGTGAGAGCACCGTTATCGCATTGGAGGCTTATAGAGGTAGATTGTAGGCAGTCTTCTTGCCAATTACTAACAAAGTGGTGTTTGATTCGCGATCGTATTAGTATGCCAGTGCCTCCATGGGCCTTGCCATCCGGGTGATTCGTAAAGTAAAATTTGTATCCTGGTATTTGAAAATTGTACTTTTCAGTAAGGTGAGTCTCTGAGAGTAGCATAACATTAATGTTTCTGTCGGCTAAGAACTGAGCAAGTTCTAGCTTGTGCCGCGAAACGCCATTAGCGTTCCAGGTTGCTATTATTAGGGGAGTCATTATACTGTTTTAGAAGAAACGAGCATTTGAATAAGGATGTTTTGGTTCCTCATAAGCTCTTGCATAGTTGTTTGCATGAAGGCCGTAAAGTCTTTCATGCTTTGCTGCATCGAAAGCATAATCGCTTCAACGCCAATTGGCTGCTGTTGCATGTTATCGTGAGTGTTTGTTTGATGAATGGGGGTGTCTGCTGTTGGTGTCTGGATCCCTGATTTTAGTGCCCTTGCAAAGGAAATATTTGGCGCTGTTCGGTAGCTGGTAGACAAAGGGATGTTAGTTGTACTCGGTTCCATTGCTTTGTGAATTGTTGGTATGGTACGATCACGAACTGAAGTCACTCGTTTGTTTAGGCGACTCTTAAGTTCCTTGTAAACAATGCATCCTCGCCAGTTGGCTGTGTGGTTTTCGCCACAGTTGATGCATAATTTAATTGAGCTGTCGTCCTTGTTCTTAGGACAGTTTGCGGTACTGTGAGCATCGCTGCAAACGACGCAGATAGATTTTAGGGTGCAGTACGCTTTGGTGTGGCCATATTCTTGGCAGTTAGTGCACTGCACAGGCTGCTTGCGCTTGTGTGGCTCTTCGACGGTTATTCTCCGGTGCAGTAGAAACTGTAGATTATAAATAGGATGTACTTCATTTTTGCTGATTTTTTGACTCGATGGCTCCAGTTCGACTTTGAAGAGTGGCTGCTGCTCTTTCTTCCTGTTAAGAAAGTTGATCACCGTTTTTGCCTTAAAGTTTTTCTCCTTTAGTGCCTCGATAATTTCGGATGGGGTCACTGATGATTCAATTCCTTTAATGACAACCTGCAATCCTTTGGCACTTTTAAGCTGGTAGGTATAGTAACTCTTTCCAGCTTCATCCAGGTACTTGGTCACTGATCGATGGCTAGACTCTTCCGGAGTCAGCACTTTCGTTTCATGTATGTTTCCCTTGGTAAGAGGTATAACGTGGAACTTGTTTTCTCCTATGATCGTAGCTAGTTTGTTAACCAGTGCACTTGAGGTTTTCTCACGTATAAATATTGGTGGGGGCTTGATCTTCTTCTGCTCCTGTTCTTTGATTGGATGCACTTCGCAGTCATCCAGTAGTGCAAACCTATTTGAAGTTGAGTTGTCAACGTTGGTGCGATTTATTTTCGGCTTTCGCTTTATTTGAATGTAGCGATCCAGCCCTGTTTGAAACAGTTTTATGTTTTGTTTTGGTTCTTGTCCGCTTTTGTTTTCTAGAGTCGGAGAGAGTGCACTTGCTTTGGTTGTTGTTTATTCAGCAGAAATGAACACACTTCTCGGTACTGAGCATAGTGTTGATGTTGTTGTTGTTGCGAGAGAGACGCTCTCAATGCGTTCGGGTTCACATCGTGCAGACATAAGCATTGGTGAGCAAGACCGCGATCGTTTGCTTTCTGCAGGTGCTAGGTCATTGACCCGATGGATTGTTTGGCACTCGCGGGCGTCAGACACGACGGTGCATTGTTTCGTTGGAGAGAGAGCCGGCGCTCGTCTTGCTCTTTTTGCCGCTGAGCGCGCAAATTGCGTTGGCTCATTTTGGAACTGTCGATTTGTTTGTTGTCTATTTAAATTAGCTTTTGTTTTAATTTAATGTTTCCACACACAACAAAGATTATAGATTAGCAAATTAAACATTGCTAATAGCGTCTTTTCGCTGATATTTGTACTTTATTTTGTTTTATTTATTCACTTCACTTAAATAAATTGATTTTGTACAGAGCTCGATGAAAATACGTCTTACCCCGACGCGGGTCGCCTGAATCCCTTATTTATAATGAAAAATTTGGTTTGTTTGAAGTATTACTAAGCATTTAAAAATATAAATTTTATATTCTTACTAGCTGACCCGGTGGACTTCGTCCCACCTAGCCGTGATTCAATTCAGCCTGCATAAACAAAAACAATTTTTTTTTCTCTGTGTACCATGAAAACAACTATTATTGCGTCCATTTTATGATAAACTTGGCCTCTGATTTTAAATGTAGAATTGTATTGTTGACCATATGCATTACTATTTCTTATGACTTCTGTTGCTCCGAACGATGTCATTTGAAAGCATGAATTGAATGTTCGAATGGACTTTAGGAAAAGGTTAGAATCTGGATCGGTGCCGGTAAGTAAACCGTTCAATGGTTCAGGTGGTATTTCAATCGGTGGTAGTTGTACCTTGCCAGACGCGCAACACATCCCTGCCGGTTCCTTGATGAATTTGAGAGCATGACAATGCGGGCATTCCTTGTCCATAGCATCAATAGCGACTTTTGAATGAGCATAATATTCAATATCGGTCTCGTAATGGAATGCCGATGTCGATGCACCTGTTGGCGTTGTTGGTTACTTGTTCTACGTCTATTCATTCTGGAACGGGATAATTGTCGTTGTTCGACTCTTATTTTTTCGCGTTCCACTTGTGTATCTTCTGTTTCTTCTTGACGCAATCGTGCCATGCTCTCACGGGCATTAGTATTGTCTTGCTGGATCTGTTCTTCTGTCCTTTGGTCTGTTGTTTGGCGCTGGGTTCGACTTCTGCCTGAACTACGGCTCAACTCGGCCCCTTTGCGTTTTCTTGGCATTGCAGCCAGTTGTCTCTTTTTCACTCCCACGCGTTGATCCTCGGTAATCAAGCACAACAACTAATATTCAGAGTTGACAACTACAACAATGCAGAGTCTGAAATTGAAATTGAGAGAGGCTCTCTCTCAGACAGTGTGCGCTTGGTTTGTTCGAAATTGGGAGAGCGCAGTTGACGAAATAAAAAAAATGTTTGCGGTGGACAACCCTTATCGGTTAGGGGTACGAAAAATAGATGTTAGCCGATTGCCAGGCCTACAGAATATACTCTCCAAATATCATCAAAATCGGTCAAGTAGTTTCGGAGGAGTTCGGTTACTAACAGTGTGACAGCAGAATTTAATATATAAAATTATTTAATTCGAACGACACGCACAAATTCAATTTACAGACAAAAGAAGAAGAACACATATACAATGCAAAACCGAATAGACGAAGTGTAAGCATTAGACAGAATGAGAGGGCAATAACTTGATGTCGAGTTGTACAGTAGCTTTGTGGAGGGTCTGCCGGATTTGAAGACCAATGATGTTGACAGTGTTCGGGTTTGATTGCTGCCACGATCAATGTGTGATATGTTTTACTTTTTTTTTTCTTTTCTATTAAATAATTTAAAAGTTTAACAAACAATCAATTTTAAATTTTTTGGTACTCAACATATTTAATAAGAACACTTTTATAAACTTTGCCGAATGTTGCATAAATCTGACAGTTGCGTTTGTGTGCCGAATACAGCAATTGATGTGTGTTAGAGCGGGACGCCGAAACATAAATGTGGAAATGCAGACATGCATTTAACTATTGATTGTCTTATAGCATACAAATATGAAATTTTTTTTGGGAAAATATTTTTATTGATATTTTATTAAATTATTTAGGATTTAGGTAGCGGGTGTAGTTTTCTACTGTTGTTTTCCTTTGTAAGGACGCTTTCTTAGGCTGGGGTACATATCTCAGTCTCGCCAGGGTCTTTACAGAAAATTTGTAAATACTGAGACTACCTAGACTTTTAGTAAGGGGTGTTACTAGCAGGTCATGTCCTGCTGAGATATGTACAGGGTATACGAGGTGCACGTGGTCCACGTCGTGGACACATACTTGCTGGCCACGTGTTACTGGGTCCTACCACCACGTGGTTTACCTGGGATGCACTTGTGTGTGTCGCGTGTCACGCGTGCCTGGCCGGCGACTTGTCGCGGGGGAGCGTCCGCGGCCGCAGGCGCTTTCGCTAGCACTCCCACAAGCCGCTCCGTGGTGTATTCCACCACCGCAACTTGTTAAAGTGCCCGCTCACGCACCCGGCTCGCCTGCTATTGTCCGCTCACGGCCGATCGTTGGCCGTGCAGAACGCCCGTGACCACAGGTACTGGCGCCTGTGCTCACACAAGTCGCTTTAATGGTGTATTCCACCACCGCAACCCGTTAAAGCACACGCTCACGTACCCGTTTGCCAACTAGCGTTTCACTCACAGCACTTCTTACGATCGGCCGTTGGCCGCGCAGAGCGCCCGTGACCGCAGATGCTTGCGCCTATGCCTCCACAAGTCGCTCAATTGGTGTACTCCACCACCGCAACCTATTAGGGCACACGCTCACACACCCACTTGTCAACTAACTCTCGCTCACGGCACGGACGGCGAGTGTGTGTACGCCCAGAGTCGCTCACTGATCAGCGGAGCACCGGCATGTCAGAAGCACGGCTCTGTTAATACACACACGCACACGGCACACACGTACACGACACACTGATACACTGGGGAAGGATTTTGATTAAAAATAATTCACTGTTGGTCTTTTCATTCTTTTGGCCTTTATTATACACGTGCTTTGCTCACACTTGTGTTTCTTAATTCCTAATTGTCCCTCCCTTACTGCCTACTCCGCACCATACGCAGCACATAACTGCGCTCTCGATATCTCTTCTACAGCTCACCTGCTATGTCCTTGGACAGGATCCATGTTACTACGAGAGGGGGGACGGGTCCTTGGTGGCACACACTTCGACTTGCACTTTAACTTTTTACTGTTCACTTTATGTTTTATTTGCGGGAGCTTTTCCGCCCGACTTGATTTGCTGCTGATCAACGACTGTCCTCTGCACTAATTATGCGGCCTGCATTACGCTGCCCGCGTCTCGCTGCCGGCCTAGCGTCGCTGCCGAAATTTGTCGCCGCTGCCTGCAGAGCGCCGCTGCCTTCGGCCGATCGTGCCTTGCGGCCGTCGCTCTGCTCGCACTTCGCTGCTCGGCTCTGCTGCTCGCCTAGTGCCGCTGCCAGGCTGGCGCCGTCGCTTCAAAATCGTCGCGATCCCGTTGCCTGTGTGCAGCTGCAGTCTATGCGCGAGTTCTGGGTGCCCAGGCACCGTTACTTGTGCGCGTGCTATTTGACTCGAGTTATGCACAAGCTCTGGGTACCGAGGCACCGTTACTTGTGTGCGTGCTATTTTTACGTGTTACGCCGGGCGCCGAATGCTGGAGGGTTTGCATATGCTGCGTGACCTTTTCCTCGTCTTTGCCCCCGCCCCTGTCTGTCTCGCTGTCTATGATTTTCTGCCTGTGCTTCTGTCTATGATTTCTGTCTGTGCTTCTGCTTATGTTCTCTGCCTGTGCTTCTGCCTATGCTTATGTTATAATAAGAAGACTGTGGGGTATATACGACTTAGGAGTAGCTTATATTTATTTATAAAATAAAGTTTATAACAATGTGAGCTGCTTCATGCGGCGTCACACCCCCCCTTTACTTCGCCGGCGTTAGGTGAAAAATGAAAAAAATAATAAAAATAGTAAGCGTTACTGGGGCGCTTCTTCATCCCAGTCTTGGTCTTATCCTTAATTGGCGGTGACGCCGTGGTCCTAACGCCGTTCGAGGATGGTGACAGCACCGTTGTCTGTGATGCGGGCTCGGAACCGCGTCCCGGCTCCCTCCAAGAGCAAGCACGCTGCCTTGCGGGGGTGCCGCTCGAGATGGGCCTCGACCCGATCGATTACGCGGCGAGGTAACCAGTGGTCGTAGGTGGGGACCCTCCACTCACTGGGCGCTGGGGCCCACTGCTCCGGCTGCGGTCGTCCTGGGGTCTGCGGGGTATCCAACGCGGTCGGGTCCGCGATTGTCTCCCCGGTCGCCTCCTCGGTCCGGATCATAGCCAATAATGCCTCCCCGAACTCCATTCGATAATCGACGATGGGGCGCGCGGGTGCTCGGGGTCCGTCGTCCTCCGACTCCTCCTCAGAGGACGAGGGAAACGGTCCGGCCCGTACCTTCAGGTACACGCTTTCCCCCTTCAGAATGCTCTTTAGGGGGCGGTGTGAGGATGCGCCAAGTTCGCGTATGCGGGAAGACCGGCCCGTCTCCCGTCGTGCAAGTCCGGCCTGCAGTCGGTGATTGCTCTCGATTGAGCAGTGGCATGGACGGGAGCGTCCGATGACCCTCCTGGGCGGGGCTATGCCGACCCGGGGATGACGGTGATGGTGCCAGAGGTGTTGATTTGTCGTCCTCGCTGATCGGGCTATAGTGGCCTGTCAGCTCCGAATCCTGGGTGGCGGGTGTTACCGCTGGAGTGCCCGCGAGGCAATGGCCCGGGAATCGTCGCGCCGCGACCAGGTCTTCGATAGTCCATTCTTCGGCCTCCGGGATCGCCATTTCGGGGGGAAACATCAGAGCCTCCTCGCTCTGCGTCAAGGGGGGCAGGTCGGCGAAAGCCCACTCCTCAATCATTAGCTCGATTATGTCGTCCCCCGCCGACCGCTGGTCAGGCATTTGCCAGTCGCGATCCGACTCGGGGCTATAATTTTAAAGAAGTTACTTAAGTAATACTAAAAAAGGTACTTAAGAAATACTATTTTCATATCGGGCCCTAATATGGTGCGAAGCTTGAAAACCCTGACTGGCTAATGTCTTATGCGTAAATACAAAAGTTACAATAGAATATCATGGTATAAATGGTTAACGTGGTTAGTGGGAGCCTGTCGCCCCCGATACCTGTCGATCTTTGCTGGTCGAGTCTTCCTCGCGGAATGCCTTAAGGTCGGCTAGTCCTGCGCTGCGTCGCTGCTTCGTCCCAACATTTTGGAGCCAAAGGATCGTGGGCGAGATGTACCTTATGACCCGGTAGGGGCCGTCGTAGCGAGGTGCCAGTTTGGCAGCAAATCCGTCGGGTGCTTTCGATAAGTGATGCTGCTTCAGGAGTACGAGGTCGCCGATGGTCGGCTTCCATTCTCGGCGGCGTAAATTGTAATATTTTCCCTGGTCTGCGCTGGCTTGTTGTGCGTTTTCAGCGACGGTCTTGAACACGTCCTGTAGGTGTCGGGGTTACCTCTTCATACAAGGCTCCCGGCAAACGAGGCTCGCGTCCTTGTTTAAGATACGCGGGGCTTAATCCGGTGGTGTCCGAGGCGCTCGTATTGATCGCCAGGCTGATCTCTGGGAGGCGCTCGTCCCATGTCCGCTGCTGGTCGTCCAGATACTGTACCACCATTGTCTTCACAGTCCTGTTGACCCTCTCCGTGGGGTTCTGCTGCGGGGTGTACGGCGCGGTGTGTTGCAGTTGTCCACAGAATGCGGGGAAAGCTCGGCTCGTGACTCCAAACCTGGCCAGGATTCGCTCGCGGAACGAGCGCATCAGGTGAGCGGCCGTTGCCTTGCGCAAAGGCACCAACTCTACCCACTTTGAGAAGGCGTCGAAGAATACCAGTAGCATGGTATTCCCGTGAGTGGAGCGTGGGAGTGGTCCAACGAAGTCCGCACAGAGTACGTCGAATGGGGCGTGTACTTGCCTCGTGTGCATCTGTCCCGGTGGCTTGAGTTGGCTGACCTTAAATTTCTGGCGGGTCTCGCACTTCCGTACGTACCGTGCTATGTCCCGGAAAAGACCCGGCCTGAAATACCGCTGACGAATCCGGTTGAGTGTTTTTCGCACTCCCTGGTGTCCGGCTGTGGGCTGGTCGTGACACTCGTCGAGTACACGTTGGCGTTGTGGCTTCGGCACACACAATTTCCAAGGTGTTTAGTCCTCGTCGTCTGGTCTGAATCCTCCCCGTCGGTAAAGTTGGTCGTTCTCTCGCAGATATTCCGGGTATATCTCGGGTTCCCTCTTGATAAGGTCCAGCATCCGAGTTGTCCACGCACAGGGTGGTCTCTCCTGGGTGACTTGTTGCAGCGTTTCCAGAGGCTGTCTGGACAAAGCGTCGGCCACGATGTTCTGGTCTTCGCGGCGGTAATGCACGTTGAAGCGGAACTGTTGAAGCTCTAACGCCCAGCGCGCAATCCTTCCCGTCGGGTTCTCGATGCTATTTAGCCACTTCAACGCTAAGTGATCCGTGACTACGTCGAACTCGTAGCCCTCGAGGTAACATCGCAGCTTTCTTATCGCCCACACAATGGCCAGGCACTCCTTCTCCGTAGTCGAATAACGGCTTTCGGTTACTGAGAGGCGCCGGCTTGCGTATGCGATGACTCGCTCGGTTCCCTGGATCTGTTGTGTCAGCACGGCTCCCAGTCCAATGTCGCTCGCATCCGTCTGGAGGGTGAAGCGTTCGGCAAAGTCTGGGCAGGCTAGGACTGGCGCTTGCGTGAGACTCGTCTTCAACGCCTCGAACGCTCGCTGCTGGTCCTCGCTCACCCCCATTTGCGGCCCTGACCTGATGCCCGAGGTAGATGATACTTTTCTTGAAGAAGCTGCATTTAGCCTTATTCAGGCGCAAGTTCGCGTTTCGGAGCCGTCGGAACACCTCTCGAAGGTTGTCCATATGCTCCTGCAAGGAACGCCCCACCACGATGATATCATCGAGATATGCGAACGCGTGTGGTTCCATATCCGGCTCGATAACTCCATCCAGTGCGCGTTGAAACGTAGCCGGGGCCGAGTGCAAACCAAATGGCATCACCTTCCAGTGAAAAAGGCCTCTGCCGGGCACAGTAAACGCAGTGTACTCTCTGCTGCTCCGGGTCATAGGTATTTCCCAATACCCGCTCTTCAAGTCCAGTGTGGATATGTATTTCGCGTCCTTGAATTTCTCCAAGATGTGTTTGATCCGTGGTAACGGGTAGGCGTCTGGGATGGATTTCGCATTGAGCTGGCGGTAATCCACACACATTCGCATCCCTCCCGTCTTTTTCCCAACAAGTACAATGGGTGCACTGTATGGGCTTCTGGATGGCTCGATTCTCCCATCTCGCAGAAGTTCATCAACTTGCTCATTGATGATTTTCTGCATGACCGGATTTTTCGGGTAGTACCTCTGCTTGATAGGGTACTCATCCCGCATGGTGATGGTGTGCTCCGCGATCGATGACACCCCCATCAAACCATCGAACTGGGCTAGCTCAGACTGTAGGAAGGCCTCCACCTGTTCTTCGTCTGTAGCCGTACTTGCTCCTTGTGTCACGACGCCCCGCAAGGCGGCGTGGCTAGTTGTGGGCCGTCTCCTACGGCGTCGCCGCTTGGTCGGGCCTCCCACGTCGATTTGATCGTCTGCACTGCTTCGTTGTTCCGGTTGTTCCGTTGATTTTTGATGACGCACCTCGCCTCGTTCGCTCGGTGGTCTCGTTGACTCCTGCGGACACACCTCGCCTCGTTTGCTCGGTGGTCCCGTAGATCCTTGCTGACGCACCTCGCCTCGTTCGCTCGGTGGTCTCGTTGACTCCTGCGGACACACCTCGCCTCGTTTGCTCGGTGGTCCCGTAGATTCCTGCTGTTGTGTTCTTCGTGTCCTGGTTAGTTTGTCGGGTCTCTCTCGTGGTGCTCCTTGCTGCTGGTCAACCTCGCCTCGCCCGTCTGGTCGTGTCTCCGTGCCCTGTGTGTGTGCATCGTCCTGGGCCCCGGTTCGCCTGAAAGGGTTCTTCCGACGTGCCATGGGACAAGCCGGTGGTAAGACCGCGCTCCTATGGTTGTCCTGGGCCACTGGGTCCTCTGCTGCTCGTCGGGATGTCCCGTGCGTCGGTGCTGCCTCCTCCAGTGTGTTCTGCAACCGTAGTTTTGCTTGGCCGTCCGCTAATTTGATGAAGATCAGGGCTGCTCGCTCGTTCTCCGGTGTACTCAGCCTTGCGGCCATACGCTCGCTGATGAAGCTGCGTGTGGCCCCCATGTCGACCGCGGCATCCGTCATCAGGTCCTCGATCCCGACATTTGCGACGACACGACCGTTGCTGCACCTGAGGGGTGTTATTCCTGGGAACTGCGATGCGGCGTCTCCAAACTGCTCCCTCTCGGCTGAAGACGCGCAGCATTTCCCGAAGTAGTCCGTCGACAGCAGTCCACTGTGCGCACACCATGTCGTCCGCAATCCCAGCAGAATAGTACGCGGTTATTTCGGCAGTCCGCCTGCATGTGCCCGGGTTGCGCGCAGTTATGGCACACTCGCTGAGCGTCGCTCCTGGTGGCTCCTAGTGGTGTCGTTTGTGGGGGAGCTGCCATTGTTGCCGGTGTTGTCGCCGTTGTGTTCCGTGTTGTTGGCGGATTCGGGGACTTCGGTTCTTCTCTTCGTTGGGCCAAATGGTTTGTCCCTTGTCTCTGCAACTCCTTGGTCGTCTCGTAGGTGATCACGAGTTTGTCCAGCTGCGCCAGCGTTCCAAACTCGTGACGACGCGTGAACAGCTGGTACTCCGGCATCATGTTGTCGTAGATCCTGTCCAGCTCCTGCTCCTTGGTGTACTTCGCGCGTCGAATCATCAGCCGTAGCGCCAGCGCGTAGTCGCGGAAGCGTTCACCTCGGCGTTGGGTTCGGCTTCTGATGTCGTCTTCGAGTCGTTGAAAATAGAGCGGGGGGAGAAAGAAGTCCATGAATTCCTGTTTGAATTCTTCCCAGGTGACTTGGTAGAGAGTGTTGACTCTAAACCAATCCTCGGCCTGGCCCGTCAGCACGTTTGCAACTGCCTGTGGTAGTTGTTGCACGTCGATGCTGTACAGCGCCGTTTTCTCCTCTAGCTGCTCGATGAATCCCCAAGGATCGGTCGCGTCGCCATTAAAGGCTACGCCCCATTTCCGGGCACGGTCGGCCAACTCGTACGGGGCTTCCCATTTGTGGCCCGGTCCGCTGCTTCCAACGTTGACCGAAAACGTGGCATTTGGCGCCGGGACGGGTAATGTGTGTCGACTGATAGCGCTCCTCGCAGGACACGCTGCTCGTCGGGCCTCGAGGCTCGGGTTAGGGATAACACCCTCGGAGTCATCTTCCATCGGTGCCGGCGATGCGTCACGTGAGCGTTTGTTTGGGATCCGGCGTGACCGCGTTTCCCAGACTTGTCTCAAGTTCCAGCAGTCGCTGCAACTGGTCCTTGGCGACTCCGCATTTCCTCCACTGTGCCGTTGATGTCCAGTCCGAACTCCTTCAGGATGAGCTGCAGTTCGCTCTTCCGACGGAAAGCAATCCAGCGTGTTCCCATGCCTTTTGTTAAATTTGATGCGCGGTTAAATTCGTTGAGTAGAGTAGACGTGGCGACGGTGAATTCTTGTTGAGCGTTGATCTTTCTATTGAATTCCTTAAAATCTCCGGCGAGATTTTATGGCCACGTGTTTCTTGCACTGGTTGAAAATGAGTCTGAAATCTCCGACGAGATTTTATTGGCACGTGGGTTCGCGGGAAATAATTTGAATCTCCGGCGAGATTTCTTGACTCGTAGGCGAGAAAAATGTTTCAAATCTCCGGCGAGATTTCTTGTTACGTGGACTAGTTTAAATAATTTAAAACTCCGGCGTGGTCTAGTACTTGAGGAGTGTCACGATGTTCACTCTTTGGCTGCCCGATCTCAATTGCTCGTTTTAATATTTGACACCGAGTCTTATACTTGTTACCGATGTTGTCAGTTCGCATGCCCGATCACGACTGACTCCCTCGGTATTCGACACCGAGTCTTATAGATAGTCTGCGCCGGCTGTGCCGACGCCAGGACAAGGTAAAGCAATATAAAAGAGACCAGAAAGGTCAAAGTTCGCGCATACGTCAGTATGCGCAGTAGTCGTAGACACGTGGACAAAATTTTCTATGAGTTTTCTATGTTTCTTTTCTCTAGCTACAAGAATTATATGCGTTTATTCCATGTCGGCGTTGCTATATATTTGAACTACTTGTATGATACTGGGGAACTAGCTTGTGTTGTGTGTCTTGTGCTTCCCTACTATACCCTGTAAAATTTGTATTGTGGGTCTTTAATCCACTAAAAGGTGGTAAATTCCTCAAACTAAATGTCTAGCCTTAGTAGTCCCTGCTCGGGCGCCATCTGTAAGGACGCTTTCTTAGGCTGGGGTACATATCTCAGTCTCGCCAGGGTCTTTCAAGAAAATTTGTAAATACTGAGACTACCAAGACTTTTAGTAAGGGTGTTACTAGCAGGTCATGCCCTGCTGAGATATGTACAGGGTATACGAGGTGCACGTGGTCCACGTCGTGGACATATACTTGTACTTGCTGGCCACGTGTTACTGGGTCCTACCACCACGTGGTTTACCTGGGACGCACTTGTGTGTGTCGCGTGTCACGCGTGCATGGCCGGCGACTTATCGCGGGGGATCGTCCGCGGCCGCAGGCGCTTTCGCTAGCACTCCCACAACCGCTCCGTGGTGTATTCCACCACCGCAACTTGTTAAAGTGCCCGCTCACGCACCCGGCTCGCCTGCTATTGTCCGCTCACGGCCGATCGTTGGCCGCGCAGAGCGCCCGTGACCGCAGATGCTTGCGCCTATGCCTCTACAAGTCGCTCAATTGGTGTACTCCACCAGCGCAACCTATTAGGGCACACGCTCACACACCCACTTGTCAACTAACTCTCGCTCACGGCACGGACGGCGAGTGTGTGTACGCCCAGAGTCGCTCACTGATCAGCGGAGCACCGGCATGTCAGAAGCACGGCTCTGTTAATACACACACGCACACGGCACACACGTACACGACACACTGATACACTGGGGAAGGATTTTGATTAAAAATAATTCACTGTTGGTCTTTTCATTCTTTTGGCCTTTATTATACACGTGCTTTGCTCACACTTGTGTTTCTTAATTCCTAATTGTCCCTCCCTTACTGCCTACTCCGCACCATACGCAGCACATAACTGCGCTCTCGATATCTCTTCTACAGCTCACCTGCTATGTCCTTGGACAGGATCCATGTTACTACGAGAGGGGGGGACGGGTCCTTGGTGGCACACACTTCGACTTGCACTTTAACTTTTTACTGTTCACTTTATGTTTTATTTGCGGGAGCTTTTCCGCCCGACTTGATTTGCTGCTGATCAACGACTGTCCTCTGCCCTAATTATGCGGCCTGCATTACGCTGCCCGCGTCTCGCTGCCGGCCTAGCGTCGCTGCCGAAATTTGTCGCCGCTGCCTGCAGAGCGCCGCTGCCTTCGGCCGATCGTGCCTTGCGGCCGTCGCTCTGCTCGCACTTCGCTGCTCGGCTCTGCTGCTCGCCTAGTGCCGCTGCCAGGCTGGCGCCGTCGCTTCAAAATCGTCGCGATCCCGTTGCCTGTGTGCAGCTGCAGTCTATGCGCGAGTTCTGGGTGCCCAGGCACCGTTACTTGTGCGCGTGCTATTTGACTCGAGTTATGCACAAGCTCTGGGTACCGAGGCACCGTTACTTGTGTGCGTGCTATTTTTGCGTGTTACGCCGGGCGCCGAATGCTGGAGGGTTTGCATATGCTGCGTGCCCTTTTCCTCGTCTTTACCCCCGCCCCTGTCTGTCTCGCTGTCTATGATTTTCTGCCTGTGCTTCTGTCTATGATTTCTGTCTGTGCTTCTGCTTATGTTCTCTGCCTGTGCTTCTGCCTATGCTTATGTTATAATAAGAAGACTGTGGGGTATATACGACTTAGGAGTAGCTTATATTTATTTATAAAATAAAGTTTATAACAATGTGAGCTGCTTCATGCGGCGTCACACCCCCCCTTTACTTCGCCGGGGTTAGGTGAAAAATGAAAAAAATAATAAAAATAGTAAGCGTTACTGGGGCGCTTCTTCATCCCAGCCTTGGTCTTATCCTTAATTGGCGGTGACGCCGTGGTCCTAACGCCGTTCGAGGATGGTGACAGCACCGTTGTCTGTGATGCGGGCTCGGAACCGCGTCCCGGCTCCCTCCAAGAGCAAGCACGCTGCCTTGCGGGGGTGCCGCTCGAGATGGGCCTCGACCCGATCGATTACGCGGCGAGGTAACCAGTGGTCGTAGGTGGGGACCCTCCACTCACTGGGCGCTGGGGCCCACTGCTCCGGCTGTGGTCGTCCTGGGGTCTGCGGGGTAGCCAACGCGGTCGGGTCCGCGATTGTCTCCCCGGTCGCCTCCTCGGTCCGGATCATAGCCAATAATGCCTCCCCGAACTCCATTCGATAATCGACGATGGGGCGCGCGGGTGCTCGGGGTCCGTCGTCCCCCGACTCCTCCTCAGAGGACGAGGGAAACGGTCCGGCCCGTACCTTCAGGTACACGCTTTCCCCCTTCAGAATGCTCTTTAGGGGGGCGGTGTGAGGATGCGCCAAGTTCGCGTATGCGGGAAGACCGGCCCGTCTCCCGTCGTGCAAGTCCGGCCTGCAGTCGGTGATTGCTCTCGATTGAGCAGTGGCATGGACGGGAGCGTCCGATGACCCTCCTGGGCGGGGCTATGCCGACCCGGGGATGACGGTGATGGTGCCAGAGGTGTTGATTTGTCGTCCTCGCTGATCGGGCTATAGTGGCCTGTCAGCTCCGAATCCTGGGTGGCGGGTGTTACCGCTGGAGTGCCCGCGAGGCAATGGCCCGGGAATCGTCGCGCCGCGACCAGGTCTTCGATAGTCCATTCTTCGGCCTCCGGGATCGCCATTTCGGGGGGAAACATCAGAGCCTCCTCGCTCTGCGTCAAGGGGGGCAGGTCGGCGAAAGCCCACTCCTCAATCATTAGCTCGATTATGTCGTCCCCCGCCGACCGCTGGTCAGGCATTTGCCAGTCGCGATCCGACTCGGGGCTATAATTTTAAAGAAGTTACTTAAGTAATACTAAAAAAGGTACTTAAGAAATACTATTTTCATATCGGGCCCTAATATGGTGCGAAGCTTGAAAACCCTGACTGGCTAATGTCTTATGCGTAAATACAAAAGTTACAATAGAATATCATGGTATAAATGGTTAACGTGGTTAGTGGGAGCCTGTCGCCCCCGATACCTGTCGATCTTTGCTGGTCGAGTCTTCCTCGCGGAATGCCTTAAGGTCGGCTAGTCCTGCGCTGCGTCGCTGCATCGTCCCAACATTTTGGAGCCAAAGGATCGTGGGCGAGATGTACCTTATGACCCGGTAGGGGCCGTCGTAGCGAGGTGCCAGTTTGGCAGCAAATCCGTCGGGTGCTTTCGATAAGTGATGCTGCTTCAGGAGTACGAGGTCGCCGATGGTCGGCTTCCATTCTCGGCGGCGTAAATTGTAATATTTTCCCTGGTCTGCGCTGGCTTGTTGTGCGTTTTCAGCGACGGTCTTGAACACGTCCTGTAGGTGTCGGGGTTACCTCTTCATACAAGGCTCCCGGCAAACGAGGCTCGCGTCCTTGTTTAAGATACGCGGGGCTTAATCCGGTGGTGTCCGAGGCGCTCGTATTGATCGCCAGGCTGATCTCTGGGAGGCGCTCGTCCCATGTCCGCTGCTGGTCGTCCAGATACTGTACCACCATTGTCTTCACAGTCCTGTTGACCCTCTCCGTGGGGTTCTGCTGCGGGGTGTACGGCGCGGTGTGTTGCAGTTGTCCACAGAATGCGGGGAAAGCTCGGCTCGTGACTCCAAACCTGGCCAGGATTCGCTCGCGGAACGAGCGCATCAGGTGAGCGGCCGTTGCCTTGCGCAAAGGCACCAACTCTACCCACTTTGAGAAGGCGTCGAAGAATACCAGTAGCATGGTATTCCCGTGAGTGGAGCGTGGGAGTGGTCCAACGAAGTCCGCACAGAGTACGTCGAATGGGGCGTGTACTTGCCTAGTGTGCATCTGTCCCGGTGGCTTGAGTTGGCTGACCATAAATTTCTGGCGGGTCTCGCACTTCCGTACGTACCGTGCTATGTCCCGGAAAAGACCCGGCCTGAAATACCGCTGACGAATCCGGTTGAGTGTTTTTCGCACTCCCTGGTGTCCGGCTGTGGGCTGGTCGTGACACTCGTCGAGTACACGTTGGCGTTGTGGCTTCGGCACACACAATTTCCAAGGTGTTTAGTCCTCGTCGTCTGGTCTGAATCCTCCCCGTCGGTAAAGTTGGTCGTTCTCTCGCAGATATTCCGGGTATATCTCGGGTTCCCTCTTGATAAGGTCCAGCATCCGAGTTGTCCACGCACAGGGTGGTCTCTCCTGGGTGACTTGTTGCAGCGTTTCCAGAGGCTGTCTGGACAAAGCGTCGGCCACGATGTTCTGGTCTCCGCGGCGGTAATGCACGTTGAAGCGGAACTGTTGAAGCTCTAACGCCCAGCGCGCAATCCTTCCCGTCGGGTTCTCGATGCTATTTAGCCACTTCAACGCTAAGTGATCCGTGACTACGTCGAACTCGTAGCCCTCGAGGTAACATCGCAGCTTTCTTATCGCCCACACAATGGCCAGGCACTCCTTCTCCGTAGTCGAATAACGGCTTTCGGTTACTGAGAGGCGCCGGCTTGCGTATGCGATGACTCGCTCGGTTCCCTGGATCTGTTGTGTCAGCACGGCTCCCAGTCCAATGTCGCTCGCATCCTCGGAGCCGCCGGAACACCTCTCGAAGGTTGTCCATATGCTCCTGCAAGGAACGCCCCACCACGACGATATTATCGAGATATGCGAACGCGTGTGGTTCCATATCCGGCTCGATAACTCCATCCAGTGCGCGTTGAAACGTAGCCGGGGCCGAGTGCAATCCAAATGGCATCACCTTCCAGTGAAAAAGGCCTCTGCCGGGCACAGTAAACGCAGTGTACTCTCTGCTGCTCCGGGTCATAGGTATTTCCCAATACCCGCTCTTCAAGTCCAGTGTGGATATGTATTTCGCGTCCTTGAATTTCTCCAAGATGTGGTTGATCCGTGGTAACGGGTAGGCGTCTGGGATGGATTTCGCATTGAGCTGGCGGTAATCCACACACATTCGCATCCCTCCCGTCTTTTTCCCAACAAGTACAATGGGTGCACTGTATGGGCTTCTGGATGGCTCGATTCTCCCATCTCGCAGAAGTTCATCAACTTGCTCATTGATGATTTTCTGCATGACCGGATTTTTCGGGTAGTACCTCTGCTTGATAGGGTACTCATCCCGCATGGTGATGGTGTGCTCCGCGATCGATGACACCCCCATCAAACCATCGAACTGGGCTAGCTCAGACTGTAGGAAGGCCTCCACCTGTTCTTCGTCTGTAGCCGTACTTGCTCCTTGTGTCACGACGCCCCGCAAGGCGGCGTGGCTAGTTGTGGGCCGTCTCCTACGGCGTCGCCGCTTGGTCGGGCCTCCCACGTCGATTTGATCGTCTGCACTGCTTCGTTGTTCCGGTTGTTCCGTTGATTTTTGATGACGCACCTCGCCTCGTTCGCTCGGTGGTCTCGTTGACTCCTGCGGACACACCTCGCCTCGTTTGCTCGGTGGTCCCGTAGATCCTTGCTGACGCACCTCGCCTCGTTCGCTCGGTGGTCTCGTTGACTCCTGCGGACACACCTCGCCTCGTTTGCTCGGTGGTCCCGTAGATTCCTGCTGTTGTGTTCTTCGTGTCCTGGTTAGTTTGTCGGGTCTCTCTCGTGGTGCTCCTTGCTGCTGGTCAACCTCGCCTCGCCCGTCTGGTCGTGTCTCCGTGCCCTGTGTGTGTGCATCGTCCTGGGCCCCGGTTCGCCTGAAAGGGTTCTTCCGACGTGCCATGGGACAAGCCGGTGGTAAGACCGCGCTCCTATGGTTGTCCTGGGCCACTGGGTCCTCTGCTGCTCGTCGGGATGTCCCGTGCGTCGGTGCTGCCTCCTCCAGTGTGTTCTGCAACCGTAGTTTTGCTTGGCCACACTCCAGGGTCGCTTCGATGCCGCACAGGAAATCCATTCCTAGGATTACTTCGTCCAGAATGACGGGCAGTACCAGCATTGGCACTGTCGTCTCCTTCTGCCCGAGTTGAATCCTCACTCGTAGGGCTCGTGTCACGTCTCTCGACGTTCCGTCCGCTAATTTGATGAAGATCAGGGCTGCTCGCTCGTTCTCCGGTGTACTCAGCCTTGCGGCCATACGCTCGCTGATGAAGCTGCGTGTGGCCCCCATGTCGACCGCGGCATCCGTCATCAGGTCCTCGATCCCGACATTTGCGACGACACGACCGTTGCTGCACCTGAGGGGTGTTATTCCTGGGAACTGCGATGCGGCGTCTCCAAACTGCTCCCTCTCGGCTGAAGACGCGCAGCATTTCCCGAAGTAGTCCGTCGACAGCAGTCCACTGTGCGCACACCATGTCGTCCGCAATCCCAGCAGAATAGTACGCGGTTATTTCGGCAGTCCGCCTGCATGTGCCCGGGTTGCGCGCAGTTATGGCACACTCGCTGAGCGTCGCTCCTGGTGGCTCCTAGTGGTGTCGTTTGTGGGGGAGCTGCCATTGTTGCCGGTGTTGTCGCCGTTGTGTTCCGTGTTGTTGGCGGATTCGGGGACTTCGGTTCTTCTCTTCGTTGGGCCAAATGGTTTGTCCCTTGTCTCTGCAACTCCTTGGTCGTCTCGTAGGTGATCACGAGTTTGTCCAGCTGCGCCAGCGTTCCAAACTCGTGACGACGCGTGAACAGCTGGTACTCCGGCATCATGTTGTCGTAGATCCTGTCCAGCTCCTGCTCCTTGGTGTACTTCGCGCGTCGAATCATCAGCCGTAGCGCCAGCGCGTAGTCGCGGAAGCGTTCACCTCGGCGTTGGGTTCGGCATCTGATGTCGTCTTCGAGTCGTTGAAAATAGAGCGGGGGGAGAAAGAAGTCCATGAATTCCTGTTTGAATTCTTCCCAGGTGACTTGGTAGAGAGTGTTGACTCTAAACCAATCCTCGGCCTGGCCCGTCAGCACGTTTGCAACTGCCTGTGGTAGTTGTTGCACGTCGATGCTGTACAGCGCCGTTTTCTCCTCTAGCTGCTCGATGAATCCCCAAGGATCGGTCGCGTCGCCATTAAAGGCTACGCCCCATTTCCGGGCACGGTCGGCCAACTCGTACGGGGCTTCCCATTTGTGGCCCGGTCCGCTGCTTCCAACGTTGACCGAAAACGTGGCATTTGGCGCCGGGACGGGTAATGTGTGTCGACTGATAGCGCTCCTCGCAGGACACGCTGCTCGTCGGGCCTCGAGGCTCGGGTTAGGGATAACACCCTCGGAGTCATCTTCCATCGGTGCCGGCGATGCGTCACGTGAGCGTTTGTTTGGGATCCGGCGTGACCGCGTTTCCCAGACTTGTCTCAAGTTCCAGCAGTCGCTGCAACTGGTCCTTGGCGACTCCGCATTTCCTCCACTGTGCCGTTGATGTCCAGTCCGAACTCCTTCAGGATGAGCTGCAGTTCGCTCTTCCGACGGAAAGCAATCCAGCGTGTTCCCATGCCTTTTGTTAAATTTGATGCGCGGTTAAATTCGTTGAGTAGAGTAGACGTGGCGACGGTGAATTCTTGTTGAGCGTTGATCTTTCTATTGAATTCCTTAAAATCTCCGGCGAGATTTTATGGCCACGTGTTTCTTGCACTGGTTGAAAATGAGTCTGAAATCTCCGACGAGATTTTATTGGCACGTGGGTTTGCGGGAAATAATTTGAATCTCCGGCGAGATTTCTTGACTCGTAGGCGAGAAAAATGTTTCAAATCTCCGGCGAGATTTCTTGTTACGTGGACTAGTTTAAATAATTTAAAACTCCGGCGTGGTCTAGTACTTGAGGAGTGTCACGATGTTCACTCTTTGCCTGCCCGATCTCAATTGCTCGTTTTAATATTTGACACCGAGTCTTATATTTGTTACCGATGTTGTCAGTTCGCATGCCCGATCACGACTGACTCCCTCGGTATTCGACACCGAGTCTTATAGATAGTCTGCGCCGGCTGTGCCGACGCCAGGACAAGGTAAAGCAATATAAAAGAGACCAGAAAGGTCAAAGTTCGCGCATACGTCAGTATGCGCAGTAGTCGTAGACACGTGGACAAAATTTTCTATGAGTTTTCTATGTTTCTTTTCTCTAGCTACAAGAATTCTATGCGTTTATTCCATGTCGGCGTTGCTATATATTTGAACTACTTGTATGATACTGGGGAACTAGCTTGTGTTGTGTGTCTTGTGCTTCCCTACTATACCCTGTAAAATTTGTATTGTGGGTCTTTAATCCACTAAAAGGTGGTAAATTCCTCAAACTAAATGTCTAGCCTTAGTAGTCCCTGCTCGGGCGCCATCTGTAAGGACGCTTTCTTAGGCTGGGGTACATATCTCAGTCTCGCCAGGGTCTTTCAAGAAAATTTGTAAATACTGAGACTACCAAGACTTTTAGTAAGGGTGTTACTAGCAGGTCATGCCCTGCTGAGATATGTACAGGGTATACGAGGTGCACGTGGTCCACGTCGTGGACATATACTTGTACTTGCTGGCCACGTGTTACTGGGTCCTACCACCACGTGGTTTACCTGGGACGCACTTGTGTGTGTCGCGTGTCACGCGTGCATGGCCGGCGACTTGTCGCGGGGGATCGTCCGCGGCCGCAGGCGCTTTCGCTAGCACTCCCACAAGCCGCTCCGTGGTGTATTCCACCACCGCAACTTGTTAAAGTGCCCGCTCACGCACCCGGCTCGCCTGCTATTGTCCGCTCACGGAAGATCGTTGGCCGCGCAGAGCGCCCGTGACCGCAGATGCTTGCGCCTATGCCTCCACAAGTCGCTCAATTGGTGTACTCCACCACCGCAACCTATTAGGGCACACGCTCACACACCCACTTGTCAACTAACTCTCGCTCACGGCACGGACGGCGAGTGTGTGTACGCCCAGAGTCGCTCACTGATCAGCGGAGCACCGGCATGTCAGAAGCACGGCTCTGTTAATACACACACGCACACGGCACACACGTACACGACACACTGATACACTGGGGAAGGATTTTGATTAAAAATAATTCACTGTTGGTCTTTTCATTCTTTTGGCCTTTATTATACACGTGCTTTGCTCACACTTGTGTTTCTTAATTCCTAATTGTCCCTGCCTTACTGCCTACTCCGCACCATACGCAGCACATAACTGCGCTCTCGATATCTCTTCTACAGCTCACCTGCTATGTCCTTGGACAGGATCCATGTTACTACGAGAGGGGGGGACGGGTCCTTGCTGGCACACACATCGACTTGCACTTTAACTTTTTAGGCCATGGATTTTAAAAAAATTCATGGTCTATTGTGTTTGTCGGAACGAGTTTGTGCCTAACAGGCAGAAGGAGGCATCTCCGACCCCATAAACTATATATATTCTGAATCAGTATCAACAGCCGAGTCGATTGATGTCTGTCTGTCTGTCCGTCTGTCTGTCTGTATGAACACCTGGATCTCAGAAACTATAAGAGCTAGAGTCTTAAAATTTTGTGACAACATCCATGTATGTTGCAGTGTTTCAAAGTTTTTTTGAAATTTGGCCACGCCCCTTCCCGCTTCTGTAAATCAGTAATAACGATTTAATATACACAATATACACCCAACAATAAAAGTTGTACATCTCACATGACAAATACCTTGCCACGGGTGTTTTCTAAAAATTTTATAGAAATCGGACTAAAAATAAGTGAGATATGATCCGAATTAAACTCAATTTGAACGTATACTTATGCGGATATTAAGACCTAATTTACGCATCATACAGAAGTTCGAATCGTCGGACACACAGCATTTTACAAAACTTTTTATTTGCATAGAATGGTAACATAATTAGCTCAGAATGCAACTTTGCCGATCAGTCAATAAATGAGGCGTTGGCCTAGTGGTTAGAGTGGCGGACAGCGGTCCTGCGTGCGTGAGTTCGAATCCCATGCGCGGCCGGCTGGTGAAACTTTTATTTTTTTATTACTTTTTTTTTGTTAATTTTTTATTCCTATAAGCTTAAATGAAAACTACAGTTATTTGATTAAATATCAATAAAAATAGTTTTCAAAAATTAAATCTCAATTTTTTTTTTTTTGCAATATTTAAGACAATCAATAAGTTACGAAAGTTAGAGCGGGACGCCGATACATGCATGTCTGCATTTGCACATTTACGTTTCGGCGTCCCGCTATAACACACATCAATTGCCGTATTCGGCGTATGTACGCAACTGTAAGATTTGTGCAACATTCGGCAAAGTTTATAAAAGTGTTCTAATTAAATATGTTGCGAACCAAAAAATTTAAAACGTATTGTTTGTCATGCTTTAAAATTATTTAATAGAAAAAAAGAAAGAAAAAAAAAAGGAAGACACATTGATGACCCCGCGGCAGGATTCGAACTCGAAACACTGTCAAACATCATTGGTCTTCGAATCCGGCACACACTCCACTAAGCTACTATACAACTTCCGCGGACACCACTACTGTTTGACAAAACCAAAATTGTATACATAAACTTATTGCACTCTCGACCTACCTAATGCTTATAATTCTTGTATTCGCTTTTGCATTGTTTATGCGTTCTTCTTCTTCTATCCGTCAATTAAATTTGTGCTTGTCGTTCGAATAGAATAATAAGAATATAAAGTTTATATTTTTAAATGCTTAATAATAATGCAAATAATGCAAAATTTTCATTATAAATAACTGAAAATAAATGATACTATAATAATCCATGGCCTTCTACAGTCAGCACCTGACTGTAGCGTTCGACTGGTTACTGTTCACTTTATGTTTTATTTGCGGGAGCTCTTCCGCCCGACTTGATTTGCTGCTGATCAACGACTGTCTTCTGCCCTAATTATGCGGCCTGCATTACGCTGCCCGCGTCTCGCTGCCGGCCTAGCGTCGCTGCCTAAATTTGTCGCCGCTGCCTGCAGAGCGCCGCTGCCTTCGGCCGATCGTGCCTTGCGGCCGTCGCTCTGCTCGCACTTCGCTGCTCGCCTAGTGCCGCTGCCAGGCTGGCGCCGTCGCTTCAAAATCGTCGCGATCCCGTTGCCTGTGTGCAGCTGCAGTCTATGCGCGAGTTCTGGGTGCCCAGGCACCGTTACTTGTGCGCGTGCTATTTGACTCGAGTTATGCACAAGCTCTGGGTACCGAGGCACCGTTACTTGTGTGCGTGCTATTTTTGCGTGTTACGCCGGGCGCCGAATGCTGGAGGGTTTGCATATGCTGCGTGCCCTTTTCCTCGTCTTTGCCCCCGCCCCTGTCTGTCTCGCTGTCTATGATTTTCTGCCTGTGCTTCTGTCTATGATTTCTGTCTGTGCTTCTGCTTATGTTCTCTGCCTGTGCTTCTGCCTATGCTTATGTTATAATAAGAAGACTGTGGGGTATATACGACTTAAGAGTAGCTTATATTTATTTATAAAATAAAGTTTTTAACAATGTGAGCTGCTTCATGCGGCGTCACACCTTTTAGTTTATTAGAATAAAAAAAAAGTTTTAGTTACAGAAGCGGGAAAGGGCGTGGCCGAACATACACGTATGTTGTCACAAAATTGTATAGCTCTAGCTCTTATAGTTGCTGAGATCCAGGCGTTCATACAGATGTACAGACAGACATGGCTCAATCGACTCGGCTGTTGATACTGATTCAGAATATATATAGTTTAACGGGTCGGAGATGCCTCCTTCTGCCTGTTACGCACATGCTCGTTATGATAAACACAATAGACCAAGCATTTTTTTTAAATCCATGGCCTAACAAGCTGGTTTTACCATAACAGTTCCTGGTGTTCAGCCAATTTAATTGATATTTTGCAACAAAACACTTATTACGCTTTTATTTACCTCAGTTATTTTCTTACAAATACACGTCTTAAGTTCATTTAACTAAATTGATGACACTGAGTTTTTTCAAAACTCGTGCTCTTTTCTGAGCGTCAAAATCAGATATATGCATGCGTGAAAACATACAGTTATAAAAATATCCTCTAGTAATAACAGAAGATAAAAATTAAAAAAAAATAGCGATATGAAAAAGTGTATACAAACACAATCAAAACTGGGTAAAACAAAAGCAACATTATAAACACAAATGAAAAGCAGCTACTCGAGTCGTGATTTTTGCCTTTAAAAATTTAAAGGCGATGTTAGTATATTGAAGTACGAGGGTCGTTTGATAAGTCCGTGACTTTTTGTATTTGCCGCGCACCTGCTCTAAATACAACACTGCTCCTGTCAGCAGTTATCGATTAACAGCTGACTGTAAAATTTTGAGAAAGCTGCGTTTTTTGGTTTGCGTTTTATAGGCATTGAAAGCAGACGATCTCGTGAATTTTAACGAAAATGGAAAAAAGTGAATTTCGTGTCAGCATGGCAAAATTTCATAAATTGGGCTACGAACTGCTACCCCATCCAGCATATTCTCCAGATTTAGCCCCCTGTGACTATTTTTTGTTTCCAAACATGAAGAAATGGCTCGGCGGTAAGAGATTCGGGTCATCACAGAAACAAACGACTATTTTGAGGGCCTTGAGAAAACCTATTATTTGGAAGGAATAAAAAATTGGAAAAACGCTGGACTAAATGTATAGAGCTAAAAGGAGATTATGTTGAGAAATAAAACGCTTCTTTGACGAAAAAAATATATTTTATTCAAAAAGTCACGGACTTATCAAACGACCCTCGTATTGGTCTGACTCAGAATGTTGTATGTTTTATTTGTCGCTGTACAAATCAACTTAAAAGATTAGCTTATTAATTTGCGGGGGCGGTGGGCGTGGCATCCAAGATTTTTATGCACTATATATCATCTCGTTTTCTTGAGATGATATATAAAAGATTGCAGCAAAGTTGCGGAGGAGTCAGCTTCATTGCTGCTTCTAAACCCCTCCTTTTTAAAATGGGGATCGATGAGAGTCGCTATTCTTGTTGGAGTGCGGCTTCCATAGGGCGACAGTCGACGATTCACACTCTCTAAAATGTATTCGCATGCTTGGTGGCCTTCCGTTGTCTCCAATGTCGGTTCCAACGCATGTAACTGGTGAATTAAATTCTCAGTTATTAGAATTACAAGGGAGAGAGTGACGGAGCTACTCGCGGGTAGCTGTGTTGTGGCATTGTCAAAAGGCTCAATAATTTCAGTAAATCCTTTAAAAATTTAAAGGCGATGTTAGTATATTGAAGTACGAGGGTCGTTTGATAAGTCCGTGACTTTTTGTATTTGCCGCGCACCTGCTCTAAATACAACACTGCTCCTGTCAGCAGTTATCGATTAACAGCTGACTGTAAAATTTTGAGAAAGCTGCGTTTTTTGGTTTGCGTTTTATAGGCATTGAAAGCAGACGATCTCGTGAATTTTAACGAAAATGGAAAAAAGTGAATTTCGTGTCAGCATGGCAAAATTTCATAAATTGGGCTACGAACTGCTACCCCATCCAGCATATTCTCCAGATTTAGCCCCCTGTGACTATTTTTTGTTTCCAAACATGAAGAAATGGCTCGGCGGTAAGAGATTCGGGTCATCACAGAAACAAACGACTATTTTGAGGGCCTTGAGAAAACCTATTATTTGGAAGGAATAAAAAAATTGGAAAAACGCTGGACTAAATGTATAGAGCTAAAAGGAGATTATGTTGAGAAATAAAACGCTTCTTTGACGAAAAAAATATATTTTATTCAAAAAGTCACGGACTTATCAAACGACCCTCGTATTGGTCTGACTCAGAATGTTGTATGTTTTATTTGTCGCTTACAAATCAACTTAAAAGATTAGCTTATTAATTTGCGGGGGCGGTGGGCGTGGCATCCAAGATTTTTATGCACTATATATCATCTCGTTTTCTTGAGATGATATATAAAAGATTGCAGCAAAGTTGCGGAGGAGTCAGCTTCATTGCTGCTTCTAAACCCCTCCTTTTTAAAATGGGGATCGATGAGAGTCGCTATTCTTGTTGGAGTGCGGCTTCCATAGGGCGACAGTCGACGATTCACACTCTCTAAAATGTATTCGCATGCTTGGTGGCCTTCCGTTGTCTCCAATGTCGGTTCCAACGCATGTAACTGGTGAATTAAATTCTCAGTTATTAGAATTACAAGGGAGAGAGTGACGGAGCTACTCGCGGGTAGCTGTGTTGTGGCATTGTCAAAAGGCTCAATAATTTCAGTAAATCCTTTAAAACAGCAGCAAGTTGTGTTAGCGCTTTGGAAGTGCTCAGCAACACAGATGACATGAAATCTTTTAACATTAGCATTCGCTTTATCATTGCAAAAGAACAGTTCCATCTGGTCGGCATTTCTTGTATTAAGCTATAACATTTTTCAGGCCCTTGCGCCTCCTTTAGTTTAGCATATGCAATTGGGCTGCTTTTGAAGTATGTAAAAATTTTCTTGTATTTTGCTAAAATGCCTTTTATGTATGACAAAGATAGCGCGTCTTGAATAATTAGATTCAACGAATGAGCACAACAAGGCAAGTGCCTCTTTTTTAAAATATCGCAAGCTTTTATCATGACAGCTGCGTTATCAGTCACAATTGCAGATGTCTTTTCCAAAACATTCCAATCGTTCAAAACTGATTTTAAAGTTTTTAAAGTTTTGACTCGAATGGTCTGTATCTATTAGCATTTTGTTAGTGCTAAAAACGGCTCTTAATTCATAATCATAAACAAAATGGCAAGTGACTGTGATGTAATAATCATTGGAACGTGATCTCCATCCCTCAGTTGTCACTGCACAAGAATCAACAAAATCTAGTATGGATTTTGACTGTGCTTTCATGTCCATGAACATGTTTTTTCAAAAGTACTTGCCGCAAGGTAGTTCGGCTTGGTAAATCATATTTTGGTTCTAAGCAGTGAACAAAATTTTTGAAACCCACACCATCTACAATTTTGAACGGTTGCACATCTAATGTTATCATTTGAATAAGTGCTTCATCAATTTTTTTTTTCTCTGTTCAGGACTTTTTTCATATATTTTGGAGGAAATGAGGAACGAGTTCATTGACATCGTGCATTTAGGAATATCTTTCTCCAGTAGAGGGTGGGCTCGCTTTATATGGTTCGCCATATTCGTGGTGTTGCCACAATTTTTATAGATTTTACCGGAAATATTTCCACCACCGACTTTTTGGATTTCGGAGATTTTCTTCATCCTCGCCGCTCTTGTTTTTATCATTTTGTGTGTTTTTTAAACCTGCAAAATTAAATATGAATTGTATTAAACTACATGTACACAACTATCCTGCATACCGCATGTGTTCATCATGTGCGTACATCCGTGTAGCAAACACGTGAATACATGCATATATCAGAAGAACTAAAAACTATTGTTTTAGCCTTTTACTACTTACCGCAGATTTTATCCATTTTGCTCCTAACTGCGCCAACACCAAATTTCGAAATCCTAAAGAATAAATTACATTTAATAAATTGTAAGGTAGTGTCTCGGGCTGCGTTCCGTTATCCTCTTGCTGCCGGTGTGCTGCCGCTCTCTTGCTGTTAGCGTGCTGTTGTTCTCTTGCTTCTGGTGTGGTGCCGCTCTCTGTTTAATGAGCGAGCCTATACCCTGCACTTGTTGGCCCCACTGTCTGAGGTAGTTCCGCCTAACCCTTAACTTAAACACCGTTTTTAGGCATAGAAAAAGAATGGATTCCGTCATTGGAAAAGAACGGTCTTATAACTAAGTCAATAGAAGTTTCTTAAAACTAAGTCAAATGTAATACTTACAAGCTACTTAACCTAAAGGGAAAAATGTTAACAAGAATAATTCTAATAGAAACAATAATAATAATAAAAATAATAATAATAATACTACCAATAGAAACAAATGTGGGACTCTAGTTGAGTCTTCACACGCCCCCTTACTATGGCAGTGGAAGGCCACAATCGTCCGACCTCCGCGTCTCAGCGTCAGCCTAAAGGTTGCCCCGTCAGGTGCAGCGCGAACCGCACACGACGGTGGACACCCTCCTCGTGCTGGCTCCGGATGTGGTCCACCAGCAGTTCGGGCACTCGGCATCCGGGCGTGGTGACCCGCCACGATGGTGGGGCTGCGACCCAGTCTCCACCGGGCGCGAAGAGAGTGTTGGCGAGGAGGGGCCACAGCAGGTTAGCCTCCCAATCCTCGAGGCGGTCGGCCGGGGGCAAATCGGCGAGGAGAGCTGCTGCTCGTTGGGCGGCCTCGGCGGATGTAGACGGCGCGTCCGGGTCGAACCAGCAGAGGGCCCTCCCCGGCTGCGTAGAGGATACGCCCGCTTCGTCTGAAATGACTTGTACCCTCTGCAGGGGCTCCGGTGACTCGGTGGTGGAGCTGACAAAGGGTACTGCCAGGGGCTGCAAGCCGGGGAAAAGAACCGTGCTGACGTCGTCGTCGTCCAGCCCGTCTATCGCCGCCGTTACATCCGCTACCTCAGGCTGCGCCGGGTGCTCTTCTTCTGGTAAAATAGCTGGGAGGCTGTCCAGCCACTCTTCCTCTCCCTGGCGGCGCTCCTGCCATGGCTGTCTGCGTGGGCCTGCCATCTCCCGCGCTGTTGTCTTTGTGTCTCTTTGTTTGTCTGCGGGATATAAACACGGTTATACCCCAGAAACCTAACCTTAACTACATATATGCGCCCTACGGAACGGTGAGACGGGGCTCTTGAAAAGAAACTTCGTTTACTTTGTGTAGTAGGCTGGTAGAGGGTCACACTGATATATCGATACTTATATAACACGATGACTATGTTAAGTTTGTTAAACCTATGTTAAGCTTATGTTAGACCTATGTAAAAATAACATTAAGAGGCATTCTTGTGGAGTGTGTCGAATAAAGAGGAAGTGCTAAAAACATTGAGTGTACTACATTTAAGCTTCCACAAATTCAGAAGTGGTCAAACCTACAAACAAAATGTACCAGGCCGATCTCAACAAGTTTACAGTGACTCAATTAAAAAGGTGGCTTGCTGCGTTGGGTTTACCAACCCAAGGTATTAAAGCCGAATTAATGGCTCGTCTAGCGCAAATACCGCTTGAACAACGAGGCCAAGTACCAGAGGAAGAAGCCATCCAAAATGCTGGAGAAGATCAGCCCGGCACCTATCCTGAAATTACAACGCAATCGTCACAGGAAGGCGTTTCCGAGAATGTTCCAGATCGAAATGAACTTCTCAGAATCATCACGCAATTGAGGGCAGCGCTTATTACGCAGCAAAAAGCATTGCAACAAGCAGAAGCGCGTGGCGAAATTCAACAACAGTTAGAAGAGACACACGCCGACACACATATACAACAACAAGAAGAGACACGCGCCGCCACACATACACAACAAGAGCAGACACTTGGCGACGGTTACAATTTAGGTAGCCCTGCAAATTCAATTGAAAATTTACCGGGTAGCAACGTCAACAATTCAAACATCTCAACGATCGCTGTCGGAAACGGATTAGGTGGCAGCGCAGACGCCTACCAGGGAGAGAGGTCATTTACCAGGGCTGGATCAGCAGTTTCACTGTCTTATGCCAAGGAAGCTGCCATCGATTTCGAAGGGAATATTTGCGCACGCAACTGGGTGGATCACCTCAAAAACATAGGCCAAATATATAATCTAAATGATGACGCCTTACGAATGTTGTTCGTTACCAAACTAAAAGGTGATGCACAGCGTTGGCTTCACGCCAACCCAACTCGGATGCTAGCTTCTTTCGAAAGGCTGTGTGAGCAACTGGTCGTAGCATTTGGAGAAACAACGTCCAAATCTGAGCTGCGTCGAAAATTTGAGCAACGCAAATGGCAAGTAAATGAGCGTTTTACAGTGTATTACGAAGAAAAAAGGATGATGTCCCAATCCGTCAACATGGACATGGAGGAGCTGATCGAACATATCATCGAGGGAATCCCATCGGCGAGCTTACGCGATCAAGCCCGCATCCAAAGGTTCACCAATCCGGAGCAACTGCAGCTAGCCTTTGCCAATATACGCCTTCCACAACAAACCGGAGGCTACAAACCAAATATGGCGAAATCGGATGCGGCGGATGTCAACAACATGCGCTGCAGGAACTGCAACTCTAAGGGGCATTTTGCCAAAGACTGCCGCAAGCCAGTAAGGGCACCTGGATTTTGTTTCGCTTGTGGAGAAATGGGCCATTTTGTGGGACAATGCCCTCTAAGAAAAAGCAACAACAGCAGCAGCGCCAACAACTATGTAAGAAAGTTAAACATTTTCTTTGTATCTTTTACTAATTCACCCATTTCTGCAGAATGTCTAATAGATTCGGGGAGCGCGATATCATTCATTAAACAATCAAAAATTCCATTTGAAGTATCATTAAAATCTGTTGATCAAGTGTATTAAGGGCTAAATAAGAGCCAACTTAAAATATTTGGAAAAACTTTCTGTTTCATTTTTAAAGAAAAAATAAAAATTCAATTTGAGATGATTGTCGTCGCTAACGATTCAATGAGACACGATGTAGTCCTGGGAAGGGATTTTATGAATCAATATGGTTTGAGCATAAATTTAGGCCCCCTTGGTATTAATGAAAACATGAATAATATGACTGAAACATCTGAAAAAAAAAATCAACAACTAGCAACTGCCGTAGTAGCCAATTGCGATTGCAGTGCAACTGTTACAGAAAATGAGACTGTTAAGGAACAACTGTTAGATAATGCAACTGTTACAGAAAATGAGACTGTTAAGGAAAAAATGTTAGAAAATGCAACTGTTACAGAAAATGAAACTTTTAGGGAAATATCTTTAGAAAATGAAATTGCTAAGAAAAGATTTTTAGAAAAAGAAACTATTAAAGAAAAGCTATCTATATGCGAGTCCACTGATGAAAAAATATTGTTAAAAAACGTTACCACGAAAAATGAAAAGGCTAAGGATAAGCCTCTGAGCAATGAGACAACCGTTAGAGAGAAGTCAATAGACAGGCAGATGGAAAAATTTCAATCGCATTTAAGAAACAGTCAATGTGTTGGTGAGATACAGCGAAATGTCTTAGCAGACAATTTTGAAACTGAAATGTTCAACATTAACGTGGTTGATAATCAGTTTGTAGACTATAATTGTGGTGGTGATGTAAGCAATAAAACAAAATGTGAATTTGTTAAAATGTTCGAAGAATCATATGTTAACGCAAAAAGACCAGATACTCCATTTACCAGATGCGAAATGAAAATTAGTTTAGAAAATTCCAAACCATTCAGTTGCTCTCCTAGGCGACTTTCATTTAGTGAAAAAGAGCAGCTGCAAAAACTATTAGACGAATATTTAGCCAAAGGCATAATAAGAAATAGTGATTCAGAATATGCTTCCCCTATTGTGCTAGTAAAGAAAAAAACAGGAGATTTGCGTTTATGTATAGACTATAGAAAATTGAATAAAGTTTTAATAAAGGGCAATTATCCGTTGCCATTAATAGATGATCTTTTAGACAAGTTAGTGAATAAAAGCGTGTTTTCAAAGCTCGATTTAAAGAATGGATACTTTCACGTATTCGTTGGCGATGATTCAGTTAAATACACATCGTTCGTGACTCCATTAGGGCAATTTGAATTTTTAAGGATGCCTATGGGCATTAAGAATGCATCAGCAGTATTCCAACGCTTTGTAAACAGAATTTTTGCAGATTTAATACGGGAAAACAAAGTCATCGTATATATGGATGATATAATGATTGCCAGTACAAATATGGAAGAACATTTAAGAACATTGAAAGATGTGTTTATAAGACTAGTCAACAACAAGTTAGAGCTTCGTATGGACAAATGCGAGTTTATGCAATCTAGCATAAAGTACCTGGGATTTTTCATCACTAAAAAAGGAATTAGAGCAGATGACAAAGGTATTGATGCAATTAAGAACTTCCCAATTCCGAAAAAAGTACACAACGTCCAGAGTTTTTTAGGCTTATGTTCATATTTTAGAAGGTTTATAAAAGATTTCTCTACGCTAGCAAAACCACTTTACGACATTTTAAGAAAAGACAAAGAATTCTCTTTTGAACAAAGAGAGTTAGACTGTTTCTTGAACCTGAAGAAAAAACTGATAGAAGCACCCGTATTAGCTATTTATAATCATAAAGATGAGGTTGAATTGCATTGCGATGCAAGTGCTAACGGTTTCGGTGCGGTTTTAATGCAAAGGAAAGAAGACGGAAAGCTCCATCCCGTATTCTATTTTTCAAAGCGAAGTACAGAGACTGAGGCAAAGTATCACAGCTTTGAGCTGGAAACGTTAGCGATTATCTACGCCCTGCGTAGATTTCGGATATATTTACAAGGGAGACATTTCAAAATACTAACCGATTGCAACTCTTTAACGCTTACATTAAACAGAGTAGAGCTAAATCCTAGAATCGCCCGATGGGCACTTGAGCTTCAAAATTATGATTATGAACTGATTCATAGATCCGGAACAAAAATGCAACACGTAGATGCTCTGAGCAGATGCAATATTTTGGTTGTAGAAACCACGAGTTTTGAAGACAATCTTTTAATCTGTCAATCAAAAGATTTAAAAATACAGAAAATTAAGGAAGATTTAGAGAAAAATCAGCACAAATTTTTTGAAATGAGAAATGGCGTTGTATACAGAAAAACAAATGACGATCGTTTATTATTTTTTGTCCCTGAGGATATGGAAAATCACGTTTTGCACAAATACCATAATGAACTTGATCACATTGGCAGGGATAAGATGATAGATGCTATTTCGAGGAGCTATTGGTTTAAAAATATCAAAGAAAAAAGAAAAAAAAAAAAAAAAAATAACAAAAAAATGAAAAAATTTTTCCAAAAAAAAAAAAAAAAAAAAATTTTTTTAAAAAAAAAAAAAAAAAAAAAAAAAATTTAAAAAATATAAAAAAAAAAAAAAAAAAAAAAAAAAAAAAGAAAAAAAAAAAAAAAAAAAATTTTAAAAGTTTAAAAAATATGCACAGATATCTTACATAGACAGTGTATGATTCATAACATATATTCATACATTGAATATACATTAATACATTGTAGCACTTTGTTGCAATGTTTACATAAACAACCCGGCCCAAGTGCATGTGTAATATGAACATCCACTTGGAGCCTAACATGCATAATTGCATAGTCAGCATTCTCACGCTGGCTATGCGCTGATCGCGTACTATGTGTGCACATGACACTCCGTCTCCCCCGACGTCGTCTCTTGGCGACAATTCGTATACATAAGATATACATAGGATATACATATAAGCGTCGAAGCGCTGCCGGCTACGCGGGCAGCGCAGCTCCATTGATTTAGCCTAAGAAAGCCTTTGTATGTAGGTTAAGAGAACACTCTCAATTTTGAATCCGAATAAAGCGGGACCATCCCTGCTTCGTAGAATACTTTAAAATAAAAGGGACGTTTGTCCCATTAATACCAAATTTCCCTGTGTTAAAATATGTGTGGGCCCATTGCTTTTAATCAACTTTATCTCGAGACGTTACAACGCAACTGAACTCAACGTGGGACATTACATGGCGACCGTGAGGCAGGAGCCTAAAAAAAAAAAAAAAACTGCGGTGGATCACATAAGAAAATCTGAGTGAGTAGAGTGCGTGAGTGTGATGGGCAAAAATAGGGGCGGAGTACAGACGAAAGTGAACAAAAGAATAGCGCACTTAAAGTGGCTATTATTCACTAAAACTCCAGCGCCCCCGTGGTCGACAGCTCAGAAACTGCAAACAGAGCTGGACCACCTCACCAATTTTTTGAAAGAAAGAAAGTCCCACACCACCGCTCACTCAGATAATAATATAAAAGTGATTACTAAAGAAAAAGTTCAACCACCGCAGAAAATCGGCCTCCCACACTTCTCGAAAAGGTGCCCCGACGATTGCGAGGGTCCCCTATACAGTCCGTTTTGCGAGCATACTTGCAAACACTGTATCAACCCGGGGAACCCAATCAATAAAAAGTGAAGCAGCGAGGGAGTGTCAGCGTGCCAACACCGGCGACGACCAGCTGACACAGGAAAACGTGGTGCGCAGTCCGCACACTACGGCAACGTGGGATTACCAGATGAAAACGTGGTGCGCAATCCGCACACTACGTCAACGTGGGAATACCAGATGAAAACGTGGTGCGCAATCCGCACACTACGTCAACGTGGGACTGGTACAAACTGTGGTGCGCTATCCGCACACTACGGCAACGATGGACAGAAATGAACAACAACAACCTTAAACAGCCTGTGCAGCCAGCACCGGCACCGCCAGCGTTCCAAGCTGAGCCATTAAGGAAGCAACCACACCGAGGAACCGACAGCGTTACAAAGAACGCACAACTAAAATAAATAATAAATAATATTATATTAAGATCTTAAAAATTGTAAAACTATTGTAAAATCGAGCAAAAACTTCTTTGCCCGGTAAGAGTTTGGCCTGTATAGCCAAACGCCCTATAGGGAGGAAGACATATGTATGTCGACTATAGGTAACAAAATCTATAAAGTAGATTTTGTTATAGGAAGCGATAGGGAATTAGATAGAAATAAGAAACAAAAATATAAATTAAGCTTTGTGCCCGATATGGGTCTAATAGATGCTAAGGCAGTAGATTCTACTGCAAATGTAATAAATAAAGTAGAAGTAGGAACCTATAATTTAGACTGGATCACTCTGATCCTTGGCATAATTGCCACAATAATGATCGTAAATGCGCTCATTAAATTGTATAAGCTCCATAATAAATGTTTAAAAAAGAAATATGAGAGCAGAGCCAACGATCTAGATAAAATTTAAAAAAAAAAAAATGAAAACAAAATGTTGTCAAAATACATTAAAATTAAAAGAATAAATGTGTTTAAAAATTTTTAAATAAAAAAAAAAAAAGAAGATAAATACACTACAAAATATATATACAGGATGAGTAATATAGAACAGATACTAGGAGAATGCTTAGGCATCATAGAAGATAGCGTTTGGAATGATATGGAAAGATTTTTGGACGAGCAAATGCGCAAACGTTCAATAACACCTAACATACCAACGACAGAGATAACGAGGATTCTGAAGAGAGTCCCGAGAGTCTTAATAAAACGACTGAAAACAGTCAATAAAAATTAAACACATATAACCCAAATATAACTGATTTAAATATGATTATAAACATATATCAGTATGCCAGTATTTACGCCACCATTTTAGGGCGTTTTTACTCACGCATTTTTGTATCGGTTAGATTTACTGCCTATTGTTGGCTTACCATAAATGCAGAAGAACTGCAAGAAATAGCTGAGCTCGACTTTGACGCTAGAATGCATTTTGAAAACGTCCTAAACCCAGACGTTTAAGTTAATCTTAAATGCTATAAGCTCAAAGGAACCTCCTCTTCTTTAAATAAATACAAAAAGAAAAAAATTTCTTTTATTATTATGGAAGATGTTATCGAGGAAACTTTAAGAAGGGAGCCTCTATTTATACTGAGATCAATCCAGATCTTAAGTAAATTTCGTACATTTATAAGTGTACACGAATTCGAGGCAGAATACATAGATACGTTCGACTTGTATACAAGTCCCCTGTTTCATTGTTCGAAACTCGAAAAGGCAAAGGTATTATCGATTTTACCGTATGTAAAAATACAACAAGTAATTGAAGATAATATCTATTTAGGAGAGACAACGATTTACAAAGTTCTCTTGCACAGATAAATTTATAATACATAAATGGACTGGCAAGAAATAAGAAAAGAACTTAAAGAAATCAAAGTTAATTTTGACAAGTCGTACAAGTGCATTACTCAAAATAGAGAAGTGCGACAGAGCACTCTTAATAAGCATGCACAGATATTGGTAGAATGCTTTAATGAAGCACGCCAATTAATTTGTTCAGAAAAAGAACGACTAACGACAAGTCATTTAACACAGGCAGTGAAGTTTCTAAATAAGTTTCGCGAGAACTTATTAAATGTCAAAACCAGACATAGCTTGGAGGTAACCATACCCACTATTTTTAACACGCCTGTAGTCTCTACACTAAACCAAGAAATAGAAAGCATAGAAGACTTTGAATTGGACATTAAAAAAGAGGATCTTCACGATCTTTCAATTCCAGCGGTAATAACATTACCTGAATTGTCAGAAGAAGAAAACTCTGATACAAGTTCAAGTTCAAGTAATACACAAAAAAGAATCACAATGACAGACTCTGCCGCTACGTCAAGGGAATATGTGCGACAAATTTCGTCCACAATACCTGAGTTTGACGGCAAGAAAGTGAATCTAAATCGATTCCTCACTGCTCTCCGTTTAACAGATCTCACAAAAGGAGATCAGGAGATGCTAGCAGTAGAGGTAATCAAGACAAAGATAATTGGTCCTTTATCATACAAAGTTGAAAATGAAACGACCATTATCGGTATAATAAGTGTATTAAAGGCATCAGTTAAAGGCGAATCGCCTGATGTCATAAAAGCTAAATTGCTTAATACACAACAGCGTGGCAAAACTGCAGCGCAATACACAACGGAAATAGAAAACCTACGTAGGTCGCTTGAGGCAGCCTACATAGATGATGGTCTAGATTCTAACAATGCAGATAAATTCGCTACAAAAGAAGCGATCACTGCAATGACAAAGAACTGTGAGCACGATAAGCTCAAGACCATACTAGAGGCAGGAAATTTCAACACAATGAATAGTGTGATTGAAAAATATATACACTGCTGTACGGAAATGACCGGCAACTCGAATAGTGTGTTATTCTATAACAGTAGAGGACACTTTCGAGGAAATAATAACCGAGGAAATTACCAAAATAGAGGTAATGGCCGAGGAAATTATAATAATTACAATAATAATTATAGAAGCCGAGGTGGTTACCGCGGAGGAAATAGAGGACGCGGCGGTAACCAGAACAATAACAGAGGTGGAGGTTACTACAGGGGTAACCAAAACCAACATCAAAACAATAGAAATAACAATAATAATAGTGTAAGAAATGTACAGTCGGAAAACCCGACAGCCCCCTTGAGCAACAGCCAACAGTAAAACTGTACAAAATCAATCTCAATTTAAGCATTTTTATTCAGCTAAAAAATATGAGTACGAATTCAATGGTAACTCTTTTATTAGATACAGGTGCAGAAATTTCACTGCTTAAATGCAGAAATAACAATTTAAATAGTTTAAATTCAAGAAACAAAACCAATATATCAGGCATAGGGCAAGGGACAATTCAGTCTTTAGGTACTATAAATTTGGAAATGTGTGTTGCAAATGCAGCAATACCATATGAATTCCATATCGTACCTGACAATTTTCCTATACCAGGGGATGGTATAATTGGCTTGGACTTCATAAAGAAATACAATTGTATTTTAGAATTCCACGACCAAGAAGATTGGTTAACCCTAAGGCCTAATAATTTCAGGAATATAAATATTCCTATAATACACTCATTTGATAATGAAATAGTTTTGCCAGCTAGATCCGAAGTGATTCGAAAAATTCGCCTAAGGTCTACTGACACCGATGTTCTAATCCCCAACCAGGAGTTGCAACCTGGTATAATAGTAGCAAGTGCACTAGTAAACACTCAGAACGTGTTGATTCGCATTATAAATACAACAGAAAAAGACGCTATTGTAAACAGCGCAAATATAAAAAGCGAATCATTAGACGATTATGATGTTTATAATGCAAATATAAGTAATAGCCCACATAGAACTTCAGAAGTATTAAAACTTCTTAAATTTCCGTCGTTATTTAAAAACGATCTAACTAAATTATGCACCGAATATAGCGATATTTTTGGTCTCGAAACAGAAACCATATCAGCTAATAATTTCTATAGGCAAAAATTGAGATTGAATGATAAGACCCCTGTATACATTAAGAATTATAGAATGCCAGAAAGTCAAAAGCCAGAAATTCAAAGGCAAGTTGACAAACTAATAAAAGATGGTATTGTTGAGCCGTCTATATCAGAATATAATAGCCCACTTCTCTTGGTACCCAAGAAATCACTGCCTAATTCGGCGGAAAAAAGATGGCGATTAGTAGTTGACTATCGTCAAATAAATAAGAAGCTACTAGCAGATAAATTCCCACTTCCAAGAATAGAAGATATTCTTGATCAATTAGGACGAGCAAAATATTTCTCGTGCCTGGATCTTATGTCAGGATTCCATCAGATAGAATTAGACGAAAAGTCCAGAAACATAACATCATTCTCAACTTCAACAGGTGCTTATCGCTACACGCGACTACCATTTGGTTTAAAAATAGCTCCTAATTCATTTCAAAGAATGATGACACTTGCATTCACAGGCTTACAGCCTTCGCAAGCATTTCTGTATATGGATGATTTAGTAGTCATAGGTTGTTCTGAAAAGCACATGCTTAAGAATTTAACCGACGTTTTCAAATTATGTAGACAACATAATTTAAAGCTACATCCAGAAAAATGCACTTTCTTTATGAAAGAGGTTACATATTTAGGTCATAAATGTACTGATAAAGGTATATTACCAGATGACTCTAAATATGAGGTACGAGGGTCGTTTGATAAGTCCGTGACTTTTTGAATAAAATATATTTTTTTCGTCAAAGAAGCGTTTTATTTCTCAACATAATCTCCTTTTAGCTCTATACATTTAGTCCAGCGTTTTTCCAATTTTTTTATTCCTTCCAAATAATAGGTTTTCTCAAGGCCCTCAAAATAGTCGTTTGTTTCTGTGATGACCCGAATCTCTTACCGCCGAGCCATTTCTTCATGTTTGGAAACAAAAAATAGTCACAGGGGGCTAAATCTGGAGAATATGCTGGATGGGGTAGCAGTTCGTAGCCCAATTTATGAAATTTTGCCATGCTGACACGAAATTCACTTTTTTCGATTTTCGTTAAAATTCACGAGATCGTCTGCTTTCAATGCCTATAAAACGCAAACCAAAAAACGCAGCTTTCTCAAAATTTTACAGTCAGCTGTTAATCGATAACTGCTGACAGGAGCAGTGTTGTATTTAGAGCAGGTGCGCGGCAAATACAAAAAGTCACGGACTTATCAAACGACCCTCGTAATTAAAAACTACCCACAACCAACAAATGCAGACGAGTCTAGACGATTTGTAGCATTTTGCAATTATTACAGAAGATTTATTAAAAACTTCTCTGAGAAATCACGCCATTTAACGAGGCTTTGCAAAAAGAACGTTCCATTTGAATGGACAAGCGAATGTAACGAAGCATTCGAGTATCTTAAAAGGGAATTAATGAAACCAACACTTCTTCAGTACCCAGATTTCAGCAAACAATTTTGCATAACCACAGATGCCAGTAAACAGGCATGTGGAGCGGTACTATCTCAGGACCATAACGGTCAACAGCTACCAGTGGCATACGCTTCAAGAACCTTTACAAAAGGCGAAAGTAATAAGTCCACTACAGAGCAAGAACTAGCAGCTATTCATTGGGCAATAAATCATTTTAGACCATATATATATGGTAGGCATTTCTTAGTACAGAGTGACCATAGGCCACTATCATATCTTTTCTCAATGAGAAACCCGAGTTCCAAGTTAACCAGAATGCGTCTGGATCTTGAAGAATATGATTTTACGGTAGAATATCTCAAGGGGAAAAATAATTATATAGCAGATGCTCTTTCCCGAATAACTATCGGAGAGCTTAAACAAATTAATAGACAAATAATGAAGGTCGAAACGAGAGCTTCAAAAAGACAGAAAAATACCTGCGCAGGTGAAAAATTGCATGAACCAGAAAATAAGAAAGAAAATAAAGAAATGCCCAATATCTATCAGGTAGTCAATAATATTGACGCCAGAAAATATGTTGTTCTCAAAATAGACAAACATAAGTGTTTGTTAAAAAGAGGCAAAAATATTATAACACGTTTTGATATGACTAATTTTTATTCTAATGAAAAAATCGATTTAGATCAGTTTTTTCAAAGGCTTATTGAAGAAGCAAGAATAAATAAAATCATTCAAACACAATTGTCACCAAGTGAACAAATCTTCGAGTTTGTCACTATAAAGAATTTTAAAGAAAAGGGCAATGAAATATTAAAGAATTTAAAGATAGCGCTATTAAACAAGGTGACTAAGATAGATAAAAATGATATGGTTCAAATAAAAGCAATACTGTCTAAATATCATGACGACCCGTCAGAAGGAGGTCATTCAGGAATTTCTAGAACCCTGAAGAAAATAAAAAATTTTTATTACTGGCCACAAATGACAAAGGCAATAAGCAAATATGTTAAGACATGTTTAAAATGCCAACAAGCGAAAACGTTGAAACACACGAAAACGCCAATGACTTTAACAGAAACACCAGCAACAGCATTTGACATAGTTTTGATAGATACCATTGGTCCACTTCCAAGATCAGAAGATGGAAATGAGTATGCTGTCACTATCATTTGTGATTTAACAAAATATTTGGTAACGGTACCCATACCAAATAAAAGCGCAAAATCAGTTGCTAAGGCTATTTTCGAAAACTTTATTCTGAAGTACGGTCCAATGAAAACAATCATTACGGACATGGGAACAGAATATAAAAACCAAATCGTAAACGATCTCTGCAAGTATATGAAAATAAAAAATATTACTTCAGCAGCACATCATCATCAGACATTAGGAACAATAGAACGAAGTCACAGAACATTTAACGAGTATGTTCGCTCGTACATATCTGTTGACAAAACTGATTGGGATGTATGGATTCAATATTTTACTTATTGTTTCAACACAACACCATCAGTAGTTCACGAATATTGTCCATATGAACTAGTATTTGGAAGATTGCCAAGACAGTTCGCAGATTTTAATAAAATAGACGGAATAGATCCCATTTATAACATGGATGACAATTCTAAAGAAGTTAAAGTTAGATTAGAAATAGCTTATAAAAGGGCTAGACATATGTTAGAAAAGGCAAAAGCCGACAGGAAACTAAGATACGATAGGAATACAAATAACTTTGAGTTAAAAATAGGAGACAAAGTATAAGTTAAGAATGAGACAGGTCACAAATTGGAAAATAACTATTTAGGACCCTATACAGTAGGAGAAATAGGAGATAACGATAACATTACAATTGTAGGAAATAGAAATAAAAAACAGATAGTCCATAAAGATAGGTTAAAAATTTTTACTTCCTAATATATTTTGTAGGGTTGGCCACCCATAAGAACATTTTTTAAATAATTTCTTTTATTAAATAAATACGAGGGTCGTTTGATAAGTCCGTGACTTTTTGTATTTGCCGCGCACCTGCTCTAAATACAACACTGCTCCTGTCAGCAGTTATCGATTAACAGCTGACTGTAAAATTTTGAGAAAGCTGCGTTTTTTGGTTTGCGTTTTATAGGCATTGAAAGCAGACGATCTCGTGAATTTTAACGAAAATGGAAAAAAGTGAATTTCGTGTCAGCATGGCAAAATTTCATAAATTGGGCTACGAACTGCTACCCCATCCAGCATATTCTCCAGATTTAGCCCCCTGTGACTATTTTTTGTTTCCAAACATGAAGAAATGGCTCGGCGGTAAGAGATTCGGGTCATCACAGAAACAAACGACTATTTTGAGGGCCTTGAGAAAACCTATTATTTGGAAGGAATAAAAAAATTGGAAAAACGCTGGACTAAATGTATAGAGCTAAAAGAAGATTATGTTGAGAAATAAAACGCTTCTTTGACGAAAAAAATATATTTTATTCAAAAAGTCACGGACTTATCAAACGACCCTCGTAACATTTAAAACAAGCACATTTATTCTTAAATTTTATAAGAACTTAAAAGAACAAAAAAAAAAAAAACAATATCAAGCATATAAGAACACAAAACAAAATATAAATATATAACAAAAAAAAAAAAAAAAAAAAAATATATATATATATATATATAAAATTGTTTAAGATTTATAAAAAAAAAAAAAAACCAAAAAAAAAAAACAAAAAAAAAAAAAAAAAACAAACAAACAAAAAAAAAAAAAAATATATATATAATAATAAAAAAAAAAAAAAAAAAAAATATAAATAAAAATAAAAATAGAAAATAACTCCATAATATTACGTTATTTTAAAAAAGGAGGGAGATGTGATATGCACAGATATCTACATAGACATATATTCATACATTGAATATACATTAATACATTGTAGCACTTTGTTGCAATGTTTACATAAACAACCCGGCCCAAGTGCATGTGTAATATGAACATCCACTTGGAGCCTAACATGCATAATTGCATAGTCAGCATTCTCACGCTGGCTATGCGCTGATCGCGTACTATGTGTGCACATGACACTCCGTCTCCCCCGACGTCGTCTCTTGGCGACAATTCGTATACATAAGATATACATAGGATATACATATAAGCGTCGAAGCGCTGCCGGCTACGCGGGCAGCGCAGCTCCATTGATTTAGCCTAAGAAAGCCTTTGTATGTAGGTTAAGAGAACACTCTCAATTTTGAATCCGAATAAAGCGGGACCATCCCTGCTTCGTAGAATACTTTAAAATAAAAGGGACGTTTGTCCCATTAATACCAAATTTCCCTGTGTTAAAATATGTGTGGGCCCATTGCTTTTAATCAACTTTATCTCGAGACGTTACAACGCAACTGAACTCAACGTGGGACATTACAGTAGATGGTTTTACGAAATTCGTTAGATTATATACAACAAAGACAACAAGCACAAAAGAAGTTCTAAAAGCTTTATCCAACTATTTTAGGGCGTATAGCAAACCAAAATGTATAGTTTCAGATCGAGGTAGTTGCTTCACATCAAACGAATTCGCACAATTTTTAACAGAAACAAACATTAAACATCTGAAAATTGCAACAGGTTCTCCGCAAGCAAATGGACAAGTGGAACGCATAAACAGGACCATAGGGCCGATGATAGCAAAGTTAACAGATCCTGTAAATGGTGTACATTGGGATAATGTAATCGAACAAGTAGAATATGCACTTAATAACACTGTACACAGAAGTATTAAACAGGTTCCCAGTAAAATGCTTTTTGGCGTAGAGCAGAAAGGTCAAATTATTGATGAGCTTAGAGAGAAATTAGAAGATATCAACCATACAGTACAGGTAGAAAACGTAGAGGAGATTAGAAAAAGGGCAATGGATAATCAAAGTCGAGCACAGGCGTATAACGAAACATACTATGATAAAACAAAGAAAAAGCCTAGGGAGTATAATAAAGGAGACTACGTAATGGTGAAAAACTTTGACAGTACTGCGGGAGTTGCTAGGAAGTTGTTGTTCTTTGGGAACAAGGGCCCGTACGTAATTGCTAAAATACTTCGTAATGACAGGTTCTTGCTAAAGGATGTTGAAGGGTTTCAAGTATCTCGAAATCCATACCAGGGTGTATGGAGTGCTCAAAACAAAAAAAAAATCAACAACTAGCAACTGCCGTAGTAGCCAATTGCGATTGCAGTGCAACTGTTACAGAAAATGAGACTGTTAAGGAACAACTGTTAGATAATGCAACTGTTACAGAAAATGAGACTGTTAAGGAAAAAATGTTAGAAAATGCAACTGTTACAGAAAATGAAACTTTTAGGGAAATATCTTTAGAAAATGAAATTGCTAAGAAAAGATTTTTAGAAAAAGAAACTATTAAAGAAAAGCTATCTATATGCGAGTCCACTGATGAAAAAATATTGTTAAAAAACGTTACCACGAAAAATGAAAAGGCTAAGGATAAGCCTCTGAGCAATGAGACAACCGTTAGAGAGAAGTCAATAGACAGGCAGATGGAAAAATTTCAATCGCATTTAAGAAACAGTCAATGTGTTGGTGAGATACAGCGAAATGTCTTAGCAGACAATTTTAAAACTGAAATGTTCAACATTAACGTGGTTGATAATCAGTTTGTAGACTATAATTGTGGTGGTGATGTAAGCTATAAAACAAAATGTGAATTTGTTAAAATGTTCGAAGAATCATATGTTAACGCAAAAAGACCAGATACTCCATTTACCAGATGCGAAATGAAAATTAGTTTAGAAAATTCCAAACCATTCAGTTACTCTCCTAGGCGACTTTCATTTAGTGAAAAAGAGCAGCTGCAAAAACTATTAGACGAATATTTAGCCAAAGGCATAATAAGAAATAGTGATTCAGAATATGCTTCCCCTATTGTGCTAGTAAAGAAAAAAACAGGAGATTTGCGTTTATGTATAGACTATAGAAAATTGAATAAAGTTTTAATAAAGGGCAATTATCCGTTGCCATTAATAGATGATCTTTTAGACAAGTTAGTGAATAAAAGCGTGTTTTCAAAGCTCGATTTAAAGAATGGATACTTTCACGTATTCGTTGGCGATGATTCAGTTAAATACACATCGTTCGTGACTCCATTAGGGCAATTTGAATTTTTAAGGATGCCTATGGGCATTAAGAATGCATCAGCAGTATTCCAACGCTTTGTAAACAGAATTTTTGCAGATTTAATACGGGAAAACAAAGTCATCGTATATATGGATGATATAATGATTGCCAGTACAAATATGGAAGAACATTTAAGAACATTGAAAGATGTGTTTATAAGACTAGTCAACAACAAGTTAGAGCTTCGTATGGACAAATGCGAGTTTATGCAATCTAGCATAAAGTACCTGGGATTTTTCATCACTAAAAAAGGAATTAGAGCAGATGACAAAGGTATTGATGCAATTAAGAACTTCCCAATTCCGGAAAAAGTACACAACGTCCAGAGTTTTTTAGGGTTATGTTCATATTTTAGAAGGTTTATAAAAGATTTCTCTACGCTAGCAAAACCACTTTACGACATTTTAAGAAAAGACAAAGAATTCTCTTTTGAACAAAGAGAGTTAGACTGTTTCTTGAACCTGAAGAAAAAACTGATAGAAGCACCCGTATTAGCTATTTATAATCATAAAGATGAGGTTGAATTGCATTGCGATGCAAGTGCTAACGGTTTCGGTGCGGTTTTAATGCAAAGGAAAGAAGACGGAAAGCTCCATCCCGTATTCTATTTTTCAAAGCGAAGTACAGAGACTGAGGCAAAGTATCACAGCTTTGAGCTGGAAACGTTAGCGATTATCTACGCCCTGCGTAGATTTCGGATATATTTACAAGGGAGACATTTCAAAATACTAACCGATTGCAACTCTTTAAAGCTTACATTAAACAGAGTAGAGCTAAATCCTAGAATCGCCCGATGGGCACTTGAGCTTCAAAATTATGATTATGAACTGATTCATAGATCCGGAACAAAAATGCAACACGTAGATGCTCTGAGCAGATGCAATATTTTGGTTGTAGAAACCACGAGTTTTGAAGACAATCTTTTAATCTGTCAATCAAAAGATTTAAAAATACAGAAAATTAAGGAAGATTTAGAGAAAAATCAGCACAAATTTTTTGAAATGAGAAATGGCGTTGTATACAGAAAAACAAATGACGATCGTTTATTATTTTTTGTCCCTGAGGATATGGAAAATCACGTTTTGCACAAATACCATAATGAACTTGGTCACATTGGCAGGGATAAGATGATAGATGCTATTTCGAGGAGCTATTGGTTTAAAAATATCAAAGAAAAATGCAAAAACCACATTGAGAATTGCCTAAAATGTGTAGCATTTTCTCCAAACACTGGAAAATTAGAAGGTTTTCTACATAGCATTCCCAAAGGAGATAAGCCGTTTGAATTATTGCACATCGATCACTACGGACCAGTAGCAGCAGGAAGAGCGAATAAGCATATATTTCTAATAGTAGATGGTTTTACGAAATTCGTTAGATTATATACAACAAAGACAACAAGCACAAAAGAAGTTCTAAAAGCTTTATCCAACTATTTTAGGGCGTATAGCAAACCAAAATGTATAGTTTCAGATCGAGGTAGTTGCTTCACATCAAACGAATTCGCACAATTTTTAACAGAAACAAACATTAAACATCTGAAAATTGCAACAGGTTCTCCGCAAGCAAATGGACAAGTGGAACGCATAAACAGGACCATAGGGCCGATGATAGCAAAGTTAACAGATCCTGAAAATGGTGTACATTGGGATAATGTAATCGAACAAGTAGAATATGCACTTAATAACACTGTACACAGAAGTATTAAACAGGTTCCCAGTAAAATGCTTTTTGGCGTAGAGCAGAAAGGTCAAATTATTGATGAGCTTAGAGAGAAATTAGAAGATATCAACCATACAGTACAGGTAGAAAACGTAGAGGAGATTAGAAAAAGGGCAATGGATAATCAAAGTCGAGCACAGGCGTATAACGAAACATACTATGATAAAACAAAGAAAAAGCCTAGGGAGTATAATAAAGGAGACTACGTAATGGTGAAAAACTTTGACAGTACTGCGGGAGTTGCTAGGAAGTTGTTGTTCTTTGGGAACAAGGGCCCGTACGTAATTGCTAAAATACTTTGTAATGACAGGTTCTTGCTAAAGGATGTTGAAGGGTTTCAAGTATCTCGAAATCCATACCAGGGTGTATGGAGTGCTCAAAACAAAAAAAAAATCAACAACTAGCAACTGCCGTAGTAGCCAATTGCGATTGCAGTGCAACTGTTACAGAAAATGAGACTGTTAAGGAACAACTGTTAGATAATGCAACTGTTACAGAAAATGAGACTGTTAAGGAAAAAATGTTAGAAAATGCAACTGTTACAGAAAATGAAACTTTTAGGGAAATATCTTTAGAAAATGAAATTGCTAAGAAAAGATTTTTAGAAAAAGAAACTATTAAAGAAAAGCTATCTATATGCGAGTCCACTGATGAAAAAATATTGTTAAAAAACGTTACCACGAAAAATGAAAAGGCTAAGGATAAGCCTCTGAGCAATGAGACAACCGTTAGAGAGAAGTCAATAGACAGGCAGATGGAAAAATTTCAATCGCATTTAAGAAACAGTCAATGTGTTGGTGAGATACAGCGAAATGTCTTAGCAGACAATTTTGAAACTGAAATGTTCAACATTAACGTGGTTGATAATCAGTTTGTAGACTATAATTGTGGTGGTGATGTAAGCTATAAAACAAAATGTGAATTTGTTAAAATGTTCGAAGAATCATATGTTAACGCAAAAAGACCAGATACTCCATTTATTATTATTTGTCCCTGAGGATATGGAAAATCACGTTTTGCACAAATACCATAATGAACTTGGTCACATTGGCAGGGATAAGATGATAGATGCTATTTCGAGGAGCTATTGGTTTAAAAATATCAAAGAAAAATGCAAAAACCACATTGAGAATTGCCTAAAATGTGTAGCATTTTCTCCAAACACTGGAAAATTGGAAGGTTTTCTACATAGCATTCCCAAAGGAGATAAGCCGTTTGAATTATTGCACATCGATCACTACGGACCAGTAGCAGCAGGAAGAGCGAATAAGCATATATTTCTAATAGTAGATGGTTTTACGAAATTCGTTAGATTATATACAACAAAGACAACAAGCACAAAAGAAGTTCTAAAAGCTTTATCCAACTATTTTAGGGCGTATAGCAAACCAAAATGTATAGTTTCAGATCGAGGTAGTTGCTTCACATCAAACGAATTCGCACAATTTTTAACAGAAACAAACATTAAACATCTGAAAATTGCAACAGGTTCTCCGCAAGCAAATGGACAAGTGGAACGCATAAACAGGACCATAGGGCCGATGATAGCAAAGTTAACAGATCCTGAAAATGGTGTACATTGGGATAATGTAATCGAACAAGTAGAATATGCACTTAATAACACTGTACACAGAAGTATTAAACAGGTTCCCAGTAAAATGCTTTTTGGCGTAGAGCAGAAAGGTCAAATTATTGATGAGCTTAGAGAGAAATTAGAAGATATCAACCATACAGTACAGGTAGAAAACGTAGAGGAGATTAGAAAAAGGGCAATGGATAATCAAAGTCGAGCACAGGCGTATAACGAAACATACTATGATAAAACAAAGAAAAAGCCTAGGGAGTATAATAAAGGAGACTACGTAATGGTGAAAAACTTTGACAGTACTGCGGGAGTTGCTAGGAAGTTGATCCCAAAGAACAAGGGCCCGTACGTAATTGCTAAAATACTTCGTAATGACAGGTTCTTGCTAAAGGATGTTGAAGGGTTTCAAGTATCTCGAAATCCATACCAGGGTGTATGGAGTGCTCAAAACATAAGACCTTGGATAGGAAAACGGAAAAATTCTTAAAGAAAATTCATACCAAATAACTGTTATTCGATAAGTTTACCATAAATACGAAGAAATTGTTACAACATAGATGTTTAGCGCATAAGAAACCAGGATCAGGGGATCCTTATCGTCAGGATAGCCGAATTGTAGTAGGCTGGTAGAGGGTCACACTGATATATCGATACTTATATAACACGATGACTATGTTAAGTTTGTTAAACCTATGTTAAGCTTATGTTAGACCTATGTAAAAATAACATTAAGAGGCATTCTTGTAGAGTGTGTCGAATAAAGAGGAAGTGCTAAAAACATTGAGTGTACTACATTTAAGCTTCCACATTTGTTAACAAAAGAAAGGACTTAATATCTAGGTGACCTTATTGTCAGGCCCATGCTGTCCCTCGGTGTTGTCCACTCCCGGGTCTTCTTCGGATTGTTGGAACGGTTTCAGGTCGGCTATGTGGGCGGTGCGTCGCTCACGGGTTCCTTCACGCTGAATCCGGGCTATGTTCTGCGAAGGGAAACGGATTACCTTGTATGGCCCGTCGTATTTAGGGGCCAACTTCGCTGCCTTGGAGAGAACGTGTTGCCGCAGGAGTACCATCGTGCCCAGAGTCGGTCTCCATTCTCTTCGTCGCAGGTTGTAATGTCGACTTTGCTCCGCCGATGCTCCTGCGTGTTCTCTCTGGCCACCTGGAACAGTTGTTCCAACTGTTTCGCCCGACTGATGGGATGGCGACTTGTACAGCGCGCCCGGTAGCCGAGGTTCTCGTCCCTGCACCAGGAAAGCCGGACTGAATCCCGTTGTGTCTGAGATGCTGCTATTGATGGCCAACGAGATCTCCGGGAGTAAGATGTCCCAGGTGTGCTGAGGCCAGTTGATGTACTGGGCAATCATGGTCTTGATGGTCCTGTTAGCCCGTTCAGTCGGGTTTTGTTGGGGGCTTTGGGTTCCATTGTCGCATACGAAGGTCCTGGGAGTTCCGAAATGTCCGAGGATCCTTTCTCGGAACGCCTTCTCGAAATGGGCGGTGGTAGCCTTGCGCAGCGCGACGAGTTCGACCCACTTGGAGAACAGGTCGAAGAACACCAACAACACCGTGTTTCCCTGCTTAGACCTCGGTAATGGTCCCACGAAGTCGGCGCAAAGGGTATCGAACGGCTCCTGCACTTGTCTTGATAGCATTTTTCCGGCTGGTTTCCGTTGTTCGACTTTGAACCTCTGGCAGATGGGACATCTTTTGACGTATCCTTTTGACGTATCCTTCGCCCACGCACAGCTTCCACGGAATACCGTCCTCCTCGTCTGGCTTCAAGCCCAGGTGCCCATACAGTTCTCCGTTCTGCTGCTTCTCCTTCCACTCCCAACGACAGCCTTTGCGCAGCAACTGTGACATTGGGAGTACCACCGTGGCAAAGTTCGGGACGAAACGTTTGTACCAGGATGCTATTCCCAGGACACGACGTCACTCCTTCGGATTGGTCGGGGGCTGTAGCTTCCGTACTATATATATATGGCATAAACACCCCTAACGGGGAACAGCCTGATGCACGATTTGCCTCCACGCTCCTCTGTCCTGTGCGCGACACCGCCAGTTGGTGATCCCAAGCGTCGCCAGAATTGCGTCCATCTGGTCACTCCAACGTGCGCGTGGTCTTCCTCTCCTACGTTGTCCGCCAACTACCGCATCGAAAACGGATCGAGCTGGAGTTGTTCCTTCCATACGGGCTATGTGGCCAAGCCAGCGAAGTCGCTGAATATTAATTCGCTTGACTATGTCCACATCGCCATATAGCTCATACAGCTCGTCGTTCCTCCTGATACGGTAGGTTCCGCCAACGAAGATCTTGCGAAGAATTTTTCTCTCGAAGACACCAAGAGCAGCTGCATCTGACTGCGTCACCGTCCAGGCTTCCGCACCATATAGAAGCACTGGGATGATGAGTGCCTTGTAAAGGGTTAGCTTCGTCTTTCGAGAGAGAGCTCTGCTGTTCATTTGCCTACTGAGCCCAAAGTAACTTCTGTTGGCAAGTGTGATCCTCCGCTTGATCTCCAGGCTGACATCGTTGTTGCTGGTCACTGCAGTACCTAGATAGACAAAGTCCTTGACCGTCTCAAAGTCATAGTCTCCAGCAGTAAGATGAGAGTCAAGACGCCGCGTCTCTCGGTTACTGCACACCATAAACTTTGTTTTGCCCATATTCACTGCAAGACCAACTCTAGCCGATTCTCTTTCCATAGCTCCAAAGCCGCCGTCACATCACGCTTGGTACGACCAATGATGTCAATATCATCAGCGTAACCAAGGAGCTGGACACATTTCTGTCCCAGTATTGTGCCCCCTCGATGCACTCCAGCTTTCCTTATGACACTCTCCATTAGCAGGTTGAAGAGCACACAAGATAGCGAGTCGCCTTGTCTGAGACCCCGCCTGGTACTGAAGGTTTCGGACTGGTCATTTTCTACCTTGACAGAGCTGATGGTGTTGCTCAATGTCATACTACAAAGCCGTACTAGCTTTGCAGGAATACCAAGCTCAGACATGGTGGCGTACAGGCGTCCTCGCCGTGGACTATCAAAAGCAGCTTTAAAATCGACAAACAGGTGGTAGGTGTCGATTTGGTTCTCATACGCTTTCTCCAGGATCTGGCGTAGTGTGAAGATCTGGTCGACTGTGGACCGACCAGGGCGAAAGCCGCATTGATACGGTCCGATCAATGCTTCAGCATATGGCTTAAGTCGCTCACACATTACGCTCGTGAGAACTTTGTATGCGACGGGAAGAAGACTGATGCCACGATAATTGGTGCGTTGTGTTGCATCACCCTTCTTCAGAATGGGGCAGATCATACTCAGATTCCAATCATCGCCTCCAGCCTTAAACAGTTCAGCCGGTAGTCCGTCCGCTCCCGCGGCTTTATTGTTTTTAAGTCGTTTTATGGCGACTTCGAATTCCGTATGGCTAGGGATGGGAACTTCAACACCATCCTCTCTGATTGGGGTTAGTGGATCTTCTTCATCAGGCTCTTGGTTGTCTCCAGCCAAAAGGCTTTCAAAGTGATCCCTCCGTAACCTCAGTACTGTCTCTGCATCTGTGACAAGATTTCCATCATACCTCCTGCAGGCAAGCGATCCAGACTTATACCCTTGAGTCATGCGTTTGACCCTCCGATAAAAGTCGCGGGTATTATTCCTGCTCCTGCTATTCTCCAACTTCTCACACTCAAGCCTTTCCATCTCCTGCTTCTTCCTCCTGAAAAGGCGATTCTCATTTCTTCTCCGCGTCCTATAAATATCCACCACTGCTCGTGTGGCTCCTGCTTGCAGCGTCCGCCTGTATGCAGCGTTCTTTGCAGCAGTCGCTTCCCGACACTCCTGATCATACCATGAATTCCGTTTTGGGGGACGTTGGAATCCAAGGATTTCCACGGCAGAAGTATTAATGGCGGTAGATATGCACGTCCACATATCTGACGTATTTATAGGCGTTGGAGGGTGCTGGCCAAGTCGACCTGAGGGTCGAGCGGAGAAGGCATCCCTGTGCTGTTGTGATTGCAGCTTTTCGATGTCAAGCTTTCTTGGCATATCTTGACGTGAGATTTTCGCGACACACAACCGTGCGCGAACCTTGGCTGCGACAAGGTAGTGGTCAGAGTCGATGTTAGGACCCCGGCACGATCTCACATCAAGTATACTAGACGCATGCCTTGCATCGATCACAACATGATCAATCTGGTTTCAAGTCAGACGATCAGGTGACAGCCAGGTTGCTTTGTGGATGTTGAGATGACGGTATCTTGTACTGCTAACTGTCATATTGTGCGCAGCAGCAAAACCTATAAGTCTAAGCCCGTTTGCCGAGGTAGACTCATGTAGACTGTGCTGTCCAACGGTTGCTCCAAAGATGCTTTCCCGTCCGATTTTGGCATTAAAATCTCCGAGGAGGATCTTAATGTCATGTGACGGGCAGCGGCTATACACTCGGTCGAGTTCTGTATAGAGTTCCTTGACGGCGTCGTCCTTCTCCTCCGTTGGTGCGTGTGCACAGATAAGGCTGATGTTAAAGAATCTGGCAGCTACTCGGATCGTCGCAAGTCTCTCATTTACAGGTGTAAACTGTGAGACTCGGTGCCGTAGCCTGGCTCCTACGACGAATCCACAACCAAACTCGCGCCTATCTGTATGACAGCTGTAGTATATGTCACAATTCCTTTTCTTCATGCATCCCTTTCCGTTCCATCGCATTTCCTGAATAGCTGTAATGTCAGCCTTCAGATTGCTCAGAGTATCCACTAGTTGTTGAGTGGCACCAGGCCTGTACAATGTGCGTACGTTCCAAGTGCATACTCTCAGATCATTGTCCTTTTTGAATTTTCCGTGGTCGTCAACGTTTTTCGGGTATCTATCCGAGGCTCCTCTTGCATTCTTCGCTGATGTGCTGTTTTCCTTGGGTGGATATCAAGTCCTACGCCAAAACCTAATTTAGGGACTAGGATCCCGCCGTGCACTTTGGTTTATAACTCAGCGGTTGCTAAGTTACAATCCAGGGAAAACCACGTGGAGGTAGTGCGTCAACTTGAAGAAAGCATGGACAAGGATCACACTGGCGCCCACCAAGTTGAACGCAGTCAGTAGCTTTACCTTGTATACCTTCCCCCAATTTCCCCACTTCTGCCACTTTATCTGGATCTGTGTGGATTCCCTTCTCGCTAACGACAAGGCCCAGCTACACCAATTTGCGCTGGAAGAAATGGCACTTCTTCCTGTTGAGGCGGAGGTTAGCTTCTTTCAACCTTCTAAAGACTTCGCCCAAATTGTGTACGTGCTCCTCCACCGATGTTCCGATGACTATAATGTCATCCAGATAGGCGAAGGCGTGCGGTTCCATTTCCGGTCCTATCACGCGATCGAGGGCGCGTTGGAAATTCGCTGGAGCGGAGTGAAGTCCGAATGCCATAACCTTCCATTGGATTAGGCCTCTCCCAGGTACCGTGAACGCGGTACACTCGCGGCTCTGTTTGGCCATCGGTATTTGCCAGTAACCGCTCTTCAGGTCCAACGTGCTGATATATCGCGCGTTCCGGAGTCGTTCCAAAATCGAGTTAATCCGCGGGAGAGGGTAGGCGTCAGGGCTAGAGTGCGCGTTCAGCTGTCGAAAGTCCACGCACATCCGAGTCTCGCCTGACTTTTTCCCTACCAAGACGATCGGGGCGCTGTGCAGGCTTTTTGAGGGCTCGATATACCCTTCCCTGAGCAATTCGTCAATCTGGGTGTTAATGATTTTGAGCATTGCCGGGTTCTTGGGGTAGTATCGCTGTTTTATTGGCCGGTCATCTTTCATCACGATCACATGTTCGGTGATCGTGGAGACGCCGGACAATGCGTCAAATTTGCTGAGTTCCTCCACCAGAAACTCACTTCAGGTATGTCCGTTTTGCCTGTTGTAACGTCTCTTTTTCGGAACGGGTTCCTTCCCGCGCGGTTGCCGACTGCATCCCTGTGCTCGATGTCCTTGTTCTGATCCATGTGTTTGATGTCAGCCGCGCGGTTTTCCAGCAATCAGCTGTGCGTTGCGAAATAGTGTGCACCAGAGTTAAAAATGTGCCCCGTATCAAGGGTTATATGGATTCACTATGATTACACATGGTTCGCAGTATAAGCTTTTGAGGAATTTATGGCTGCTGGAGGAGAATGTTGGAGGCTTCCATAAGGAGGATCAACTGCAGCTGCTGCGAAAGCAGCTAAAAGCAAACATGAAAATTGCAGAGGAATACAATTTGCGAACAAAAGAGGTAAATTTTAAAGTGGGACAGGAAGTGTTTAGGAGAAATTTCCTACAAAGCTCCTTTGAAAAAGGAGTGAATGCCAAGCTACCACCTATGTTCATAAAATCAAGAGTTCGAGAAAAGCAAGGAAATTCCTACTACATTATAGAGGACCTACAGGGAAAATTAGTGGGAACATATCACGCGAAGGACATACGGCCATAATAAAATGAGAACCTACAAACTTCTGTTTAGTTCCCTACGGACACCCACGAACTGAACAGTTGTTGTGATGAACGGACAAACAGAGACAAGTTATCACCTACACAATTCTAGCTATTTCCCTATAGAGGCCTACGAACGAAATAGAGGGTGGCACGGACAGAGTCTTATAACTAATACATTAAACTTATAAATAAATATTAAAACTAAAGTTTCTTAAAAGTATATTTAACTAAATTAAATCTATGTATCAGGAATCTCTAAGGAAAAATTCAATTAATTAGTAATATAATTTGTGCAACTTTGCATACTTACGGGGATTTTGGTAGAAATGAATTCCTAATAAAAGGCAGGAGATGGTATCCTTAATTTTGTCTACTTAGTGTTGGAACTTGTCCGAAAGAGAAAAGGAAGGGGGCAAGGAGGAGAATAAGTATGGCGATCTACTAGATCATCGCGGTCATACATTCTCCTCCGCGACGACTGGGTGCCTGTGTCTGAAAAGAAACGGAAAAACGAAAAAAAAAGGAAAAATAAGGAAAAGTGTTAGTGACCAAGAAAAAATCTTGAAGTAAGTTGAAAAAAAAATTTTTATTCACTTCTGGATATTGATTTCCTGTTTGGTCAGAATTCATATACAGCCTGAGGCGCAGTGTCATCTTACCTGCAACAGCATCTAGGGCAAAGCAGAGTTGGCGCGCCAGCAGCCTAGTGCTAGTCGGGCGCGGAGTTCTACATCGGGGCATAGTTTTCCAACGCTGGAAAAACCAGTCGAACGCTACAGTCAGGTGCTGACTGTAGAATGCCATGGATTATTATAGTATACCGTGTATCATTTATTTTTCGTAATTTATAATGAAAATTTTGCATTATTTGGATTATTATTAAGCATTTAAAAATTTAAACTTTTTATTCTTATTATTTTATTCGAACGACACGCATAAATTTAATTGACGGATAGAAGAAGAAGAACGCATAAACAATGCAACAGCGAATAGACAAGAATTATAAGCAGTAGGTAGGGCAAGAGAGCAATAAGTGTATGTATGCATTTTTGCTTTTGTCAAACAGTAGAGGCAGTCGCGGAAGTTGTACAGTAGCTTAGTGGAGTGTGTGCCGAATTCTAAGACCAATTATGTTGACAGTGTTTTCGAGTTCGAATGCTGCCGTGTTGAATGTGTGACATGTTTTCCTTTTTTCTTTCTTTTCTATTAAATAATTTTAAAGGTTAACAAACAATACTTTTTAAATTTTTTGGTACGCAACATACTTAATTAGAACACTTTTATAAACTTTGCTGAATGTTGCACAAATCTGACAGTTGCGTAACAAACAATACTTTTTAAATTTTTTGGTACGCAACATATTTAATTAGAACACTTTTATAAACTTTGCTGAATGTTGCACAAATCTGACAGTTGCGTACATACGCCGAATACGGCAATTGATGTATGTTAGAGCGGCAACGTAAATGTGCAAATGCAGACATGCATGGATCGGCGTCCCGCTCTAACATTCGTAGCTTATTGATTGTCTTAAATATTGCAAAAAAAAAACATGACATTTAATTGTTGAAAGCTATTTTTATTGATATTTAATTAAAAACCTGTAGTTTTCATTTAAGCTTATAAGAATAAAAAAATTCCCAAAAAAAAGGTAATTAAAATAAAAAGCTTCACCAGCCGGCCGCACATGGGATTCGGAACTTACGCACGCAGGACCGCAGTCCGCCACTCTAACCACTAAGCCGCCGCCTCATTTTTTGATTGATCGGCAAAGTTGCATTCTGAGCTAATTATGTTACCAATCTATGCAAATAAAAAGTTTTGTAAAATGCTGTGTGTCTGACGATTCGAACTTCGGTATGATGCGTAAATTAGGTCTTAATATGCGCATAAGTCTACGTTAAAATTGAGTTTATTTCGGATCATATCTCACCTATTTTTAGTCCGATTTCTATGAAATTTTCAGAAAACACCCGTGGCAAGGTATTTGTCATGCGAGATGTACAACTTTTGTTGTTGGGTGTATATTGTGTATATTAAACTGCTATTACTGATTTACAGAGGCGGGAAGAGGTGTGGCCAAATATCAAAAAAACTTTGAGACACCTGGATATACACGTATGTTGTCACAAAATTTTATTGCTCTAGATCTTATAGTTGCTGAGATCCAGGCGTTCATACAGACGGACAGACAGACAGACATCAATCGACTCGGCTGTTGATACTGATTCAGAAAATAAATAGTTTATGGGGTCGGAGATGCCTCCTTCTGCCTGTTACGCACAAACTCGTTCCGACAAACACAGTAGACCATGAATTTTCTTAAAATCCATGGCCTAAAATCATATAAGTTATTTAAACAACCATTTTACCTAGCGAACAGGTTGGTAGTGGGTATAAAACAGTCGCGCACACTCGACTGTAACTATTTTATTTGTGTCACTTAAATTCATGATAAATCAAGCTCTTTCTATTTACAAAATATGATGTTTGTTGAATTTGCTGGCAGTTATTGAACCTTTACCGATATGAAAACTTTGGAATGTTGCAGATAACTTTTCAATCCTTTTTATTTCCATGAAAATATTTTTTAATTTTGCATTTCATTAGATTTACTGAAGGTCCTTAAATAGATATTACTTGTAACCAATGTAAGCGTTCGATGCTAAGCAAAAGGCAACCAGTAATGCCGAAATCGCCTACTACTTTTGAGGAGCTACAAGTGGCATAAAATATTGATTCTATTATGAGTCAGTTTGGTATGACTAAAGCGAATCCAGCAAAAATTTTTTAAGGCATTTGCATCACTCTGAGTCATTTTCATATGAAATTTTCGCTTCTGCAAAAACTCTTTCACTAATTGAAGAAAAGATCCCAGTTAGTGAACGTCATTTTTTAATGGATGTCACTTTTAAAGTATGTCCATATTGTGCTTTTAAACAGCTTCTATCAAATATATGAAAAAGGTAATAATAAGTACATGTCGCGGAACGGATAAGTTGGCTATCGATAAGTAGTTAAGCAATTTGTCACCGATAGACGGCACTCGGATTTAGTATTTTAATGTATGCGTTTTTATCGTTATTGTAATTGGTCACATCGATTTAACTAAGAATTAAGCTATACTTGGCGCGTCAGATCAGTTCGTTTGACGATATCCAAGAGTGAGGGAAGAGAAACTGCGGTACGTAGAATTCGGAACAGATTTAAGGTCAAAATGTGTAATGCCTTGCAAAACTGTATTATTTCCCTATAGAATAAAACCAATCTTCATTTGTCTAAGCCAATGAGCGTTTAAGGCATTCCCTGGATATTGTCGGCGGCTCGACATTTCTTTTATTCGCATTCTTTTATTCGCACCCTGTGATTTGCAACATGCCGGCGCTGAGTCGAAGCCCCCGACTAGATCAGTCCAAGGGGCCCACGACGATCACAACCACACAAACTGGCACTCCGACCAGATCTATGAGTGTGGCTAGTGATATACAGCAGCCTCAAAGTTCCAAAGAAAGTGGATTACTCAGTCAGAATCCGATTGGTACTTCGCAGCCTGCCAAAGCAGGGCAGAGTACAAATACCACAACTGTAGAGGTGGCGAACCTACTGGAAAGAATCGCAACCTTTGAAAGGGAACTATCCAAGGCAAAGGCAAATGAAGGGCAAGTAGAGACCGCAAGAAATCCCATTGGAATCGGGTTGAACAGTAACGGTAACGGTGCGGCGAATACACCGCTAAGTATGAGTGAAACGTCGTCAGCTATGAGTGATGCGACGACCTAGATGTTGAGTGAAAATCTGCAACGGATCAATTTGTGACGCCATCTTTGAATGAACCGTTGCCCGCACAATTGAGTGCAAATTTGCAGCCACAATTGAGTGGAACTAGTGGGCAACAAGTCACACGGAATAATAACTGTACAACTACGGCCACGGTGCAGCCAGAACTAGGGTATGTTAATGCACTACGGGAGCCACAACGCAGCTAAGTGGTTACTGCGCCTGGGTCCTACGGGACAGCATCGGCGAATATACCAAATGGATGGACGCCACGTAGACTGCCGGATCTTCCAGAGCCTGAGGAATGGCCAATATTCCAGTGCGCGTTTACGAAGACGACGGAGGCATATCAGTGTACAGCTTTGGAGAACAATCAAAGGCTAGTGAAGGCTTTGAAGGGTAAGGCACGAGCGGCAGTAAAGGCGCTGCTCATCCACCCGAACAATGTGCAAGAAGTTATGGAGCAGCTTCGATTTCGGTACGGACGCCCGGAGCAGCTGATTCGAAGTCAATTGGAGAGTGTGCGAGATGTGCTGCCAATATCAGAACAGAACATAGCCAGGATTGTGCCGTTCGCCACAAAGGTGAGCAACCTCGATGCGTTTTTGAAGTCAACGAGGAACGGAATTCAGCATTTAGGAAATCCGACCCTAATAGAGGAGCTGATAGCTAAGTTGCCTATAAGCAAGAGGTTGGACTGGGCGAAGCATGCGGCTACGATAGAACCATATCCAACAGTGCATCTTAGCGAATGGCTACACGAGCTCGCTAAATTGATTTGCATTGTCACGGATGGTGCAAGTTAGGATCCAAAGCGAAGGCTACTGCACGCAAGCACAAGTCATCTGGATGGAAAGGATACTGACTCTCACAAATGTTGTCCAATATGTGAGAGGCAGCATGGAATCAAGGACTGCGAGGAATTTAATTATGCACTTCCGGCAGCGAGAATCGAGTTAGTAAGGAAGCATAGGATCTGCTTCGCGTGCTTGGAGAGTGGACACATGGCCCGGTTCTGCAAGAAGGGCACCAAATGTAGTGTCAACGGATGCCAAAGAAGGCATCACTACCTGCTGCACGATTGAACCGGATATTCCAGGCTACCCCAGTCGAACGGCGGCCGCTTGAGGGAGAATAGAAGCACTCGAGATCAGGAGCTGCAAAGGGACACCAGCCATCGCCGACGTAATCGTCTTTACGTCAACGACTGCAACGCTAGAAGCAGGACAAGCCGAGGATGGGCAGGAATCGCCACACCGAAACCTTAGCTGCGTCGACCCGGATGGAGGTCACCTGCTATTCCGGATTTTGCCCGTGACGTTGTACGGGAGGAATAAGCAAGTGGACACATACGCGCTGCTCGATGAAGGATCGTCCGTAACGCTTATTGACGACGATATCATCCAGAGCCTGAACCTAAAGGGAGAGAGTCGACAGCTCAACGTGCAGTGGTTTGGTGGCAAATCCGCCAGAGAGCACACAATGGTAGTTAGCCTGCAGATAAGTGGCACTGTATTCGCTGTATCGAATCTAAATCTTCCGATGCAAAGCTTGCGTCGGGAGGATGTCAAGGCAAGGAAGGAAAATGCGCGCCTACCCGTTAAACCCTACTTCGATGCAACACCAACGATCTTGATCGGCTTAGATCACGCACATTTGGGTATTCCACTGAGGACCAGAAGCTTTGGAGCAGGAGGACCATTTGCAGCCGCCACCAAACTTGGATGGGTGGTGTATGGACCGGTAAAAGGGAATGCAAGTCCACCGGTACCGAGATCATGTCTTTTAGCCGTGTCACATGATAATCTTCTAGAGAAGATGGTCAGCGATTACTTCGAAACCGAGAATTTTGGAGTAAAGGCCGCACCGCCGGTCGCAAGTGGTGACGATGTGCGAGCCTTTAACATTTTGGAGGACACGACTAAACGTGTAGGCCGACAATACCAGACTGGTCTGCTATGGAAAGACGACGAGGTGAGACTGCCAGATAGCTACAATATGGCACTCAAGAGACTCGTCAACATTGAACGGAAAATGAAGCGCGACGAGATCTTCGCGCGGGCATACAATGGAATTATGGACGATTACATCAAGAAGGGATATGCACTACGGCTAGAGCCGCAGGAAATAACCCACACCAACGGCAGCAAGGTATGGTACCTTCCGCATTTTGCGGTCGAGAACCCAAACAAGCCGGGAAAAATCCGTCTAGTCTTTGATGCCGCAGCCAAAGTGAACGATACAATACAAATCCCTACCAGCAGTGCTCTTCCACTTCCGGGAAGGAGCAGTTTGAGTATGTGCAGACATCAAGGAGATGTTTCACCAAGTGCTGATACAGCCACAGGACAGATGTGCCCAGCGGTTCTTGTGGAAAAATGGAGAGGATCGTCGGAACCCGGACACCTACGAGATGCAGGTCATGACATTCGGAGCAGCTTGCTCTCCTTGTGCAGCGGACTATGTGAAGCTCGTCAACGCCTTGCAATATAGTAATACGGATCCGCGAGCGGTTCTGGCGATAAAGGAGTACTACTACGTGGACGACTATGGGACAGTTTCATGAGCAAGGACGAAGCTGTCGCCGTTTCGTCACGAGTGAGAGAAATACACGCAAACGCAGGATTTGATTTGTGTCGGTTTTCCTCCAGTTCGGCAGATGTGGTCAAAGCTCTGGATCCACAAGGATCCAACACGAAAGTTAAGTGGAGCGAATCTGGGGAAAAGATATTGGGAATGTACTGGCAGCCGGCTACGGATGACTTCAAGTTCAGCATCAAATACCATCGGGTACCCTGTAGCGTGATGGACGGGAAACGCGTCTCTACCAAGAGGGAGTTTCTAAGCCTTGTTATGTCCACATTCGATCCGATCGGGTTCTTGAGCTGCTACAGCTGCAAGCAGGTCGCAACGCCGCGTGGACTTCAGCCAAGGTTCGCGGTGGTTAAGCGGACCACCATTCCTAATGGGACCTGAAGAAGGCTGGCCCAAATCTTCTGTAACCGATGAACGCGCTCCACAGGCCGCTGAGGAAGAAGAGATGTCATGTGAGTTTGCATTGGTAATGGAAAACGCGCGGCTTGTACCTTGGCAGAGGTTCTCGAGTTTCAACCGGCTGGTAAGAACGACAGCATGGATCCTAAGATTTATTAGACGCTGTCGCGGGCAACGCTACGAGCGAGAAGAGTACGGACTTACTTCTGTCGAACGTGCTGACGCAGAGCACGCATTAGTCCGGCTGGCGCCGATAGAAGCGTTCGGCGAGGAAGCTCAAAGAGGAACGGTTAGCAAGAGCAGCCAATTATCAGGACTGTCGCCGTATTTGAATAAAGAGGGTATCATGCGTGCCAATGGAAGGATTGACGCAGCGGCATGTGTACCATATGGGGCTCGCCGTCCGATCATACTGTCCCATAAAGGCGCACTGGCGGAGATGATTGTTCGTCACAACCATGAGAGGATGTGCCACCAAAACATGGAGGCCACCATCGGCGAGATTCGTCGAAAGTTTTGGATAACTAACGTGAGGAGGCTACTAAAGAAGGTGGTGGCTAATTGTAACGTATGCAAGTTGCGGAAGGCACGACCAACACAACCGGAGATGGGCCCATTGCCGGAGGATCGGCTTGAGGCAAATGGATGGCCATTTAAGTTCACTGGCCTGGACTATTTCGGACCATTGCTTGCGTCGATTGGGCGCCGAACAGAGAAGAGGTGGGTGGCGCTATTCACCTGCCTAACTACAAGAGCCGTTCACTTGGAGATGGCTCATGATTTGTCAACAGATTCATGCATCATCGCTATCAGAAACTTCATGTGCCGCCGTGGACCGGTGGTTAGGATAAGGAGCGATAATGGCAAGAACTTCGTGGGAGCCGATAAAGAGGCCAGACGATTCAGCGATGTATTTGACCCAGCGCAGATACAGGGCGAGTTGTCATCTAAAGGAATCGAATGGATCTTCAACTCCCCATCAAACCCAGCTGAGGGAGGTGTCTGAGAAAGGATGGTCCAGTGCGTGAAGAAGGTTTTGGCGCACACGATGAAGGAACTTCCACCCAAGGAGCACGTGTTGGAGAACTTGCTGATCGAGGCGGAGAACAGAGTGAATTCCCGCCCGCTCACGCATTTGCCGATCACAGTGGACCAGGAGGCTCCACTGACACCGAACGACCTGTTAAAGGGAATGCCCGACGTGCCAAATCTTCCTGTAGATGATGAATTAGCACAACAAGGAAACAGTGGCGTATCGCTCGGATGATGAGAGATCGGTTCTGGAAACGATGGGTGCACGAGTACTTGCCCACACTTGTTCGCAGAGAGAAATGGTGCCAGTGTGTTGAGCCCATGCGTCGAGGAGACCTGGTATACATCTGCGATCCGGCCATACCACGCAGGGAGTGGAAAAGGGGCGTCGTTGAAGAGGTGTTCACCGGAAAAGATGGAGTGCCACAGCGGGCTTCGTTGAGGACTAGCGATCGAGCCAAATTAGTGCTGCGTCCCGCTTCGAAGTTAGCCGTTCTGGATGTGGTGAATGCTGCTGCTTCACGGGGGAGGGGATGTCGCGGAACGGATAAGTTGGCTATCGATAAGTAGTTAAGTAATTTGTCACCGATAGAGGGCACTCAGATTTAGTATTTTAATGTATGCGTTTTTATCGTTATTGTAATTGGTCACATCGATTTAACTAAGAATTAAGCTATACTTCGTTTGACGATATCCAAGAGTGAGGGAAGAGAAACTGCGGTACGTAGAATTCGGAACAGATTTAAGGTCAAAATGTGTAATGCCTTGCAAAACTGTATTATTTCCCTATAGAATAAAACCAATCTTCATTTGTCTAAGCCAATGAGCGTTTAAGGCATTCCCTGGATATTGTCGGCGGCTCGACAGTACATGTTATTTTCAATTTGCTGATATATTTATTTAATTTCATTATGTTTTTAGATTACACCTTTTATCTTTGCTCTAATGTCGAGAAAAACATAAGTTTGCTACCTACATTTAAGAAGTTTGCATCCTTCCACTAGATTGTACGCATGCTGGTTTCATTTCTGCCAGGCGTGTAATAAAAACGCCAAAAAAATTAGTGCTTTCGAAGTTGAAACCCTAAGCAACAAGAATTTCTACACAATTTTTATGAAGTTTCTCCATCTTCCTCTGCTTCCAGCCAATTTAATTGAACCATACTTAAAAACAAAAGCTTTTGTTTTTAGCAAAAATATTTTTCAACGCTTTTTGACTTATTATGATAAGCAGTGGCTAAAATCTGTAAGTAAATAGATTCTGCTTCAAAACAATTCTTGTATTTCTTTTAGTATATTATCTTCAAATCGATTGACAACTTACATTTTTATTCTAAAAACAGGAAGGACCTGACATTTCCGTTTTTAAGAGAGCCCTCAGAACGACAAGTTCTGTTGAGGCCTACAACTTAAATTTGGAGATTAAAATTCACACCAAAGGACATTTCTTCAAATTTGTAAAATGTCTTTTTGATGCAGAATATGAGAAAAGCCGAGAATTCACGCTTTTATTTCAAATGGAAATGCTCCACAAAAGCGTTATTTAAGGGTAAGTACGCTTTTAAAAATCCAACCAAAACCAGTTCTTGACGAAGTACTTCTGTAAACATTCAAATCAGATAGCTTAAAAACTATCGGAATAGTTTTGTTGTCATGATTCCCTTGTAAATCTTATACACTAAATAGGGTCAGAGATTTTTTGCTCAACATATATGAATATTCTAAACGAATACTTTATGCCAATGATAGTATTATATTCTCATCCAATACTCATTTTAGAACCGAAATTAAACTGAACATAAGAATTAATTTTTAAGCGATATAAACGCGATCTTATGGCGCTTAAGGGCGACATTTCTGCAGCAAACGTCTCAATGGATAAATCTATAAGCAGCCAATCAGAGGACAAGCTCCTCATAGCATCTGGCCATCGTCAACCACTCGGCCCATGCCGATCGTTACCACCGAAAATTATTCTATCTCAATGATAACAGAAGGAGTAAAAGGTGCCCTTGGGTACAGTGACTTCTACACAAAGTCCTCTAAGTCCTCGTTTAGAACACACGCCCACGCACACGCTTGCCTGCTAACGTTCATTCACGACACGGCCTATGATTGTGTATGCGCAGGATCTCCTACTGATCAGCAGCGCACCGGTGCACAGTGGTTCCCCCCCATAGGCCAAAAATAAGAAAATCAAAGTCCAAATTTTGACTTTAATTATATCATTACTTTCTCATAATTGGTCTAGCTATTCAAATTTATTTATGTTTTTATTTTGCTCTAACTGTCCACTTCAAGAAAAGCATCGAAAGAGACAGTGGCGGAACTTCCACCGGTCCTACTGGTCTCAGAGACCGGCGCCCCCAAAAGTGGCAAAAAAAACCGGTCGAACGCTACAGTCAGGTGCTGACTGTAGAAGGCCATGGATTATCATGGTATACCTTATATCATTTATTTTGCGTTATTTGCATTAAAATTTTTGCATTACTTGGATTATTATTAAGAATTTAAAAATATAAATATTATATCCTTTTTATTTTATTCGAACGACACGCACAAATTCAATTGCAGGCAGAAGAAGATGAACGCATAAACAATGCAAAAGCGTATAAACAAGAATTATAAGCATTAGGTAGGGCAAGAGGTCTATAAGTTTATGTATGTACGAGGGTCGTTTGATAAGTCCGTGACTTTTTGTATTTGCCGCGCACCTGCTCTAAATACAACACTGCTCCTGTCAGCAGTTATCGATTAACAGCTGACTGTAAAATTTTGAGAAAGCTGCGTTTTTTGGTTTGCGTTTTATAGGCATTGAAAGCAGACGATCTCGTGAATTTTAACGAAAATGGAAAAAAGTGAATTTCGTGTCAGCATGGCAAAATTTCATAAATTGGGCTACGAACTGCTACCCCATCCAGCATATTCTCCAGATTTAGCCCCCTGTGACTATTTTTTGTTTCCAAACATGAAGAAATGGCTCGGCGGTAAGAGATTCGGGTCAAATGAAGAGAAACACAGAAACAAACGACTATTTTGAGGGCCTTGAGAAAACCTATTATTTGGAAGGAATAAAAAAATTGGAAAAACGCTGGACTAAATGTATAGAGCTAAAAGGAGATTATGTTGAGAAATAAAACGCTTCTTTGACGAAAAAAATATATTTTATTCAAAAAGTCACGGACTTATCAAACGACCCTCGTATTTTTGCTTATGTCAAACAGTAGTGCCGGCCGAGGAAGTTGTACAGTAGCCTTGTGGAGTGTGTGCCGGATTCGAAGACCAATTATGTTAACAGTGTTCGGGTTCGATTGCTGCCTTTAATTAATTTAAAAGCTTATAAACAATAATTTTTTAATTTTTTTGATACGCAACATATTTAATTAGAACACTTTTATAAATTTTGCCGAATGTTGCACAAATCTGACAGTTGCGTATGTGTGCCGAATACGGCAATTGATGTGTGTTAGAGCGGGACGCCGAAACGTAAATGTGCAAATGCAGACATGCATGTATCGGCATCCCGCTCTAACTTTCGTAACATATTGATTGTCTTAAATATCGCATAAAATATGAAATTTAATTTTTGAAAACTTTTTTTATTGGTATTTAATTAAAAACCTGTAGTTTTCCTTTTAGCTTATAAAAATAAAAATATTACCAAAAAAAATGTAATAAAAATAAAAAGTTGCACCGGCCGAGCACGGGACTTGAACTCACATTCACGCACGCACTCATAAAAATCTATAAGGACCGCTGACCGCCACTGTAACCACTAAGCCACCGCCTCATCTTGCGTTCGATCGGCAAAGTTGCATTCTGAGCTAATTCTCTTACCATTCTTTGCAAATAAAAAGTTTTGTTAAATGCTGTGTACCCGACGCTAGATTCGAACTTCGGTATGATGCGTAAATTGGGTCTTAATATACGCATAAGTATACGTTCAAATTGAGTTTAATTCGGATCATATCTCTCTTACTTTTAGCCCGATTTAAATGAAATTTTCAGAAAACACCCGTGGAAAGGTATTTGTCAAGTGAGATGTACAACTTTTGTTGTTGGGTGTATATTGTGTATATTAAATCGTTATTACTGATTTACAGAGGCGGGAAGGGGCGTGGCCAAATTTCATAACAACTTTGAAACACCTTGATATACACGAATGTTGTCACAAATTTTTATGGCTCTAGCTCTTATAGTTGCTGAGATCCAGGCGTTCATACAGACGGACAGACAGACAGACATCAATCGACTCGGCTGTTGATACTGATTCAGAATTTATATAGTTTATGGGGTCGGAGATGCCTCCTTCTGCCTGTTACGCACAAACTCGTTCCGACAAACACAGTAGACCATGAATTTTCTTAAAATCCATGGCCTAAAAATGGATTTCATCTTAATCGAAAAAAAAAGAATTAAAAATAAGAAAATCTAATTAAAAAAATGTTAAATGTTAAAAAAATAAACAGTTTAGAATTTTTGTTGTTATAAATATTCGTTGCTTGATTGACATTATATTTCTATTGTGTTTTTTATTTTTCAAATTTTCACGCTATTTCAGATGAACATGTTTCATTCTTGCCAATCTTTTTTTTCGGCCACACTGAATTCCGAGTGATTTATTTATATCGAACAGAAACTACCGAAACAAACTTTCGCAAACAATCATTGCTGTTGTATATATTATATATCAAACTCAAAATCTTGAGGTTTTACCGGTTGTACGACGAATAATAATTACTGGAGTTTATGTTTGAACGTGAATTGTTTTTGAGGGACTAATGTTATGGTAAGTGACTGTACATTTTTGCGGTTATGTTGTAATTTTCACGCCATGCAGTTTTATTAAAATTGTAAATACAAAACACTGCGGAACGATAAATATAAAGGTTAGACTTTCGGAATTTACAAATGAAAACTATTTTTTCTCCATATTCCTCAATATAGAAATTGCTTAATTTGCAGTAGAGCCAAAAGTGGGTCAAAAGTTGATGAAAGTGTGCAAGTAGACAACCAAAATTTGAACTACATTCACTTAAACTAAAATTCGGAATTAAAAATTTTACAAAAGGGAAATATAGAAGTAGCTTAGAATTTCAAGTTATAACTGCAAATAAAAATTTGACATTATAAGTGGAATTTTCACAAGTTGCGTTTCAGAACAAGCGAATCAAGAAAATAAAGAACTATGTAAAGACGAAAGACTATCTGATGGTGAAGCACGATTTCGGGTAAACATTTTCCATCGATGTCTCGACATCATTTGCAACCAATTACTAAACCGGTTTGAAAGTTTGTAGATCGTCATCAAAACTTTTCAAGTACTTCAATCTAAGGAATTGACAAATATGACAGACCAAGAACTCTACAGGGAAGCTGTGATACTAGCGGATATTTATGCTGAAGACATTACTGACAAATTTCCTGAACAGTTATTATCTCTTCGATCGTGTCTCAAAAAACAAATTGAAAAACTCAGTTCCGTCAAGCAACTTTCAGATGTATGGATTATTGAAAATGCTGCTCTATGTACAAGTTTTCAAAAAGTTTGCACAGCTTTGATTTTGTTTTTAACTATTCCGGTCACAGTAGCTACGGCTGATAGGTCCTTTTCAATATTAAAAATCATAAAAAAAACCTTTTTACGAAGTACCATGGGTCAAGGGCGTTTGAATAATTATTGTATTCTGTCCATTGAACATAAAATAGCAAATAGTTTTTGAGAATTAACTTAGATAGAATTACTCAGAAGTTTGCTAATTTAAAAGTAAGGAGTGTAGCATTCGTTTAACAACGTGTATCAATTAGAATACATGTATATGAGTATAAGAATAAAATCTTTTACGTGATCAACACTTAACCTTTTTTTTCAACATCATCTCTATCCATACGTACCTTAAATAAAATATACTTTGGTGTGTTGTGGTATTGTTGTTGTTGTTGTGTTGCTTCGTTCTTGTGATGTCGTATTATTTTATGATTTGTGATTATTTTCGGTTTGCTCATGCTCATGGTTTATTATTAATTTAGTACATACGTAGGTACAACTTTTCAATGCCAATGTTTCCGTATGCATGCATTTGGTATTTGGTGTGGAAAAGCAGAATCTCCCAAAGAAAAAGTAGCTAATGTTTTGAATGCTATTATAACACAGCCTAACCGTGTTGAAAAACTATTCGGATTGGCTAACTCAAAGCGAATCCATTTCTGCGAATGCTCAAACAATTTCCAATTTGGCTCATGGCCGCCCAAAGAAAAGTTTGGCAGACTGTTCAAAAAGGACGAAGCGTCGACGAATTTTGTTAAAATCCATGGCCTAAAAAATTGCTTGGTGTCCATGGGAGAACTTTCCGAAGAAGCTGCTGAGGCAAAAAAAAGGGACATTAAATTGTTTAGAATGATACATACGCGAAAAATATCAAGAGTACGGACCTTTTGAAAAGACTTCTATTGAGCTCCGATCCATTTATCACTGGTGAAGGAAACTTCCATGCAAGCCCAAGTCAATGCTTTTAAAATCAGCCATTGATTTACTTGAGCAATCTTTTTAAATTATATACCTATTGTTTCACCTTGTACATATATAAATGTATTATATATTTTTTTGAATTTTGAAGAGTTAAAATATAAGTATATCAATGTATATAACCAACAAAATTAATTTGTGGTTATTATTAAATGAATGAAAAATTTTCATCCAATATTATTTGCAACAAAAATGATTTTTCAAACAAAATCACGATTTTCGACTGATTGTTACTATAGCAGCCAAATGATATAGTATATCGGAAAGCTCGCCCTGGATATAAGTTTTCGCGGCAAAATAATTGAAAATAAAAAGTTTTCCATACTAACACTTAATTTCAAACTGATCGTTCATATGACAGCTACGAGTATATGATATAGTGGTCAAATCTGGCTGATTTTTTTTATATAATTTTGCTACAAAAACAAGAAAATGTTGTACTATGTTTCATCCTATGTCTACCTCACTAGAAGTGTTTTTGGCCGCTTTCCCCATACAATTGGAACCACTGTGCGCTGTACCAGAATATATGACCCTGCGACTACACACTCATTTAGGCGCACACACACACACGCGGTATTCCCTGCACGCACGAAAGTAACCGAGTCTCTGATTAATTGATCAGTAATTTAGAATATGTCTTTTATTTTCACTTGTTATCCTGGCACTTATATTTTAAAAGTCTTCTTACGCTGCTTCGAACGAAAGTCCTTTTCTAAATCTTTCCGCTTACCTACCACTGGGTTCATGTTGGCAGTCCTGGCTGATCCATTCCAAAGAATAGCTGTTCTCCTGCCACTTGTACTTTTCACTGCACTTTTATTTTTGTCTGGTTCGTTCGGCGGCCCGCGATCAACTCTCCTCTGCACCAGTTACGCGGCGCGCACTGCGCTGCCTGCATCCCGCAGCCGGCCTGCCGTCGCTGCCTGTCTGGCGCCGCTGCACAGTGGGCCAGATACCCTATTTTTAGGCCATGGATTTTAACAAAATTCACTCCTGCGGTACTGCCGCGAAGCATTGCTACGCAGAGTCTGAGCGGATGCCTTCTAGGGCACCTCTCCCGTACGGCGCTGCCTTTCCACGCTCCGCAGCGTTTTCAATGTGCATTCTGCAAAGGTGCAGACGGCCTCCCACTTCTCAACACTTTCGAGCATGCTCTCCACTAGCGTACCGCTACTAAGAGTCTCTCCTATTTTAGTGCATAGCATCGCCCTGCTTTCCTCAAATCTCGGACAATGTAGGATCACGTGCTCCGCGTCTTCGTCCATTGCGCACAGGGGGCACTCCGGGGAGGAGTCATGTCCAAACCGGTGCAGGTATTTCCTAAACACGCCATGGCCACTCAGCAGCTGGGTCAGGTGAAAGTTGACCTGTCCATGACTTCTCTGGACCCACTTCCTCACGTCCGGGATTAGAGAGTGGGTCCATCTTCCCTTCGTGGATGAATTCCATCTCCTCTGCCACCTTTCGATTGCTCGAAATCTGGCTTGGTGCTTCCTTATGCGAGCTTCCGGTTGCGAATCCACGGTTGTTTGTCGCCTTTGTGCATATATCTCCTGCGCTTCGAGTGCCAACAGATCGATCGGTATCATCCCCGCAATGACTAATTCGGCATCATCCGATACCATTCTGAAGCCGCAGCAGACCCTTAGGGCCCCGAGTCTATAGGTAGATTCGAGTCCCCGTCGGTAGCTTCTGATCTCTATTGCCTTTGCCCAGATCTGTGCCCCATATAGCATGGTTGCTTTCAGTACTTCCATTAGAAGTCGCCTCCTCGCTTGTCTGGATCCCCTTGTGTTGAGCATTATCCTGCTTAGAGCTCTCCCAAGTTCAGCTGCTCTTGCGCTCGCATGGCTTAGATGCTCTTTAAAAGAAAGCCTTGCGTCGAGATAGACACCCAGGTACCTAATCGCTCTCACCGACTGTATGACCGTAGAGCCTACAGTCAGGTGTATATTTTCCACGACGTTCCTACTGCTCATGAGCACAGCTTCCGTCTTGTGGTCCGCTAGTTGAAGTCCCGCTCTAGCTAGCCACTCTCTAATGGTGGATACTGTGGTCCCACACTTCTCCTCGGCTTCATGGATATGTTTGGCCACTACCACTACAGCAACATCATCAGCGAAGCCTACCACAGTGGTATCTACTGGGAGGGGCAGCCTCAATATGCCATCGTACATCGCGTTCCACAATAGTGGTCCAAGGACAGAGCCTTGTGGAACACCTCCGGTTACTCTGTAGCTCCTTTCACCTCCCAAAGTGTGGTAGCGCAGTATCCGATCCTTGAAGTAGCTTCCTACTATGCGCTTTAGGTACTCTGGGACGTTAAACCCGGTTATCGCATCTAGAATTTTTGTCCAGCTTGACGTGTTGAACGCATTCTTGATGTCGAGCGTCAGCACCACGCAATATTGCTTGGAACCACCTTTCCATCGGGTCCCCTCCAGAGCTCTCTCTATGTCAACGACTGTTGAGATGGCGTCTAGTGCAGATCGCTGCTTCCTGAACCCGAATTGCATCGGAGCGAGGTCACCAGCTTGCCTTATAGCACATTCCAGCCTGTTTGCCAGCAGTTTTTCCAATAGCTTTCCTGCTGTATCTATGAGGCAGATTGGCCTATAGGATGATGGCTCTCCAACGAGTTTGTTGGATTTAGGAAGCAACACCAACTTCTGAGCTTTCCATCTGTCTGGAAAAGTTCCTTCCTGCAAGCACACATTGAACAGGTCCACAAACGTACACGGGCCGGCGCCTTTTCGTCTCCAGTCTTTCTCGCAATGGCTGCTAGCTCCTCCACTGTCACTTCGTGTCCGGGCGGAATAGTGATGTTCTCGGTTTCCGGCTCCATGGAAATCGGTGGCATTGGCGAGAACAGAGACATGACTATCGTCCTCATGACGTCAGGTTCCATAGGAGGGGCAGGCTTTACGGCTTTTAGTTTCTTTACAGCCACCTTATAGGCCATTCCCCAAATATCGTTTTCCGCAGCGTCGCACAGTGCCAAGAAACAGGATAGCTTGCTGGTGCGTATTGCTTTCTTGAGCACCCTACGGCAGGTTAAATATTCCACCCGGAGGGCCGCAAATTCAGGCTTTCCCTTTGATCGCTGATAGCGTCTTCGGGCTGCAAGACAAGCTCGCCTAGCATTCGCTATCTCCTCTGTCCACCAGTATATTGGATTATGGTGCCTCCTGTAGCCTCTTTTTTTTTCCATGCTGCAATTGCACGCCACCTCTAGAGCTCCCATCAGGGAATTAGCTGCCAAGTTTGCCTCACCGGTTATTTGGGGTGGATTAAAGGCTGCTTCGAAGTCGTTCACTCTCAGTGTGTCGGCTTTCTAGCCAGCCTGTTGATGGTGGTGAGTCCATGGGTGCTGCATGGATCCTATTTCAATAACAATGGCTAGGTGATCGCTTGCAGTGTAGACGTCGCTTAGACTCCATCTTGCCTGCCTAGCAAGGGCGCTGGAAGTGAACGCAAGATCGATAATGGATCCAATTCCTCCTCGACTGAATGTGTTTCTCCTTCCTGTGTTGAGCAGTACGATATTGAGAGCTGCGAGAGCCTCAAGTAATGCTCTCCCCCTCGCGTTAGTTGACGGGCAGCCCTATTCTTCAGATAAATCTCCTGCTATCAAAATGTTTTACCTACCAATTGCGTCGTGAGCAATTCTGTCTAGCGTGTTTTCGAATCTTTGCAGCGAAAGGCTGGGAGCGAGGTAACAGCTGTATATCCAGTGTGTTCCAATTTTTGCTCTCAGAAACCCATCTTCTTTCGATACAGTATCCAGCTGGAGATTGTGTCCTCCGCATATCCATACGGCGGCGCTCCCCGAAGAGTCTGTTGCGTCCTGGCTCGTGGATGGGTGTCTACTGTGGTCTACTGTGTTTGTCGGAACGAGTTGGTGCGTAACAGGCAGAAGGAGGCATCTCCGACCCCATAAACTATTTATTTTCTGAATCAGTATCAACAGCCGACTCGATTGATGTCTGTCTGTCTGTCCGTCTATATGAACGCCTGGATCTCAGCAACTATAAGATCTAGAGCAATAAAATTTTGTGAAAACATACGTGTATATCCGGGTGTCTCAAAGTTTTTTTGATATTTGGCCACACCCCTTCCCGCCTCTGTAAATCAGTAATAACGATTTAATATACACAATATACACCCAACAACAAAAGTTGTACATCTCGCATGACGAATACCTTGCCACGGGTGTTTTCTGAAAATTTCATAGAAATCGGACTAAAAATAGGTGAGATATGATCCGAATTAAACTCAATTTTAACGTAGACTTATGCGCATATTAAGACCTAGTTTACGCATCATACCGAAGTTCGAATCGTCGGACACACAGCATTTTACAAAACTTTTTATATGCATAGATTGGTAACATAATTAGCTCAGAATGCAACTTTGCCGATCAATCAATAAATGAGGCGGCGGCTTAGTGGTTAGAGTGGCGGACAACGGTCCTGCGTGTGTAAGTTCCGAATCCCATGTGCGGCCGTCTGGTGGAACTTTTTATTTTAATTACTTTTTTTTGGTTATTTTTTTATTTTCATAAGCTTAAATTAAAACTACAGTTATTTAATTAAATATCAATAAAAATAGTTTTCAAAAATTAATTCTCATGTTTATTTTTTGCAATATTTAAGATAATCAATAAGTTACGAATGTTGGAGCGGGACGCCGATACATGCATGTCTGCATTTGCACATTTACGTTTCAGCGTCCCGCATAGTGTAGGTCTATTGTGGAGTGAGAAATGATTTGTGCCAACTTGTGCCAAAAACTAATAACAGATGTGTTTACTCAAAACTGTGTTTAAATTGATGTTAGTAACGCCTTGTGCCTAAATTTGCCTATGCTCTTAATATTTTGCCGTTTAAGACAAGTTTGAGATAAGCCGATCGGTTCTGCTGGATGAATGGATCAAAGGAGATCGAAATGACAGAGCCTTAGTTGACTGGGTTGTTGCCGAATTTAAATTAAATGATATTACTATTGACGAGAAAGCTTAAATCGCTAACCAAATCAGAAGCTTTCACCTATATATAATGAAAAATCTGGCTAAATGTAACCGTACAATTGAAGGATTTAAAAAAAAACATTCCAGTTGGCTTTCATCCACGATGATGGTTTACGACCAAAACAACAAACAAGTCGCTTCAGGCTGTCTAATGGGACGACCTCGACTCTCTTACAGTGATGCAGGATCATGGCTTAAAGGAAAAATAGCAACGGATCTGGCTAATATTGAAGAAAATAATACAAGTCTTCTTGTCCATTCAGCATTTCAGCCAAAAAGGAAAAACTGGGCGATACTGCTTTTCTATTAAAGCAAACCATTTCAACGTCAACTGCATTTACTGAAATTAGAGAGAAATTGATATTCTCAGAGCCAGTACTGCTCACACCAATTCAGGCTCTTGCATTTATGATTGACAGCTCTCTAACCAAAGCCTAATACAACGACATGAGAGCTTTGAACAAAACACAATTTAGCAACATTTATCCATCGTATAACAAAGTCAGTGAAGCTAAATTAGCGTGTAGACCTGCGGGAGTTCATGTGACACAGACCTTTGCCCAAGTATCTTTCCAAAATTTGCTGAATCATACGGCCAGTCGAATTATTCTTATGCAAGAGGAGGTTTTTAGGAGCCATGAAAACATAACTGGTATCAAACTGATCGCAAGCTATGGATTTGATGGTACTACCGGGCAGAGTATGTACAACCAGAGATTCCTAGAAGATGAATCCCATTTCAAAGAATACTCAATTTTCGTTACCAGCCCCATTTCATTAAAATTGACAGATCATTTTTAGACACTGTTATGGATAAATAAAAGCCCCCAATCAGTAAGATTTTGCAGGCCCCTTAAGATTGAATTCGCTAAAGAAACCAAGAAACTTATATTGGCGGAAAAGTCGAATTTAAAGTCACAAATACATAGCCTCACAGATTTTACTTACTATTTTTCAATCGACAGAAAAATAGTTGTTACTTATTCCCTAAATCTCACATTAATTGATGAAAAGGTGTTGAATAGAATAACTGGAACGAAATCTTGCCAGGTGTGTCCTATCTGTGGAGCCAGTCCAAAGGATTTTATTGAAACCACCGAAATATCAAACTTTAAGGCTAAAATTTAAAATCTAAATTTTGGCATCAGTCCTCTGCACGCATGGATCTGATTTTTCGAGTTTGTACTTCAAATCTCATACAAACTTCAATCGGAAAAGTGGCAAACAAGGGATAAAGAATAAAGAGACATGATAACAAGAGTTACAACAGCAGTTACAACAAATTTTTTTGACTCAGATTGGATTACATGTCGATAAGCCAAAATAAAACGGTAGTGGAAATACGAATGACGGAAACACCGCAAGAAGATCATTTAAAAGCACAAGGCAACTTTCATCAATATTAGGATTAAATTATGATATTTTGCACAGGTTTTATATTATTTTGGTTGCTATATCTTGTGAATTTCGTATAATATTTCTAAATTCAAGCAATTCTCCCAACGAACTGTATCAATGTATATGGATCACTATAAATGGTATCCGATGTCAGCAACTATCCACAAAGTTTTGATTCACGGTCCGCGGATAATAGCATCCTGGGTTTTACCTATCGGCTGCTTTGGAGAGAACGCATCTGAAGCACGTTATAAATTCTACAAGCGTGATAGACGGTCATATTCGAGACAAAGTTCTCGTGTTAACAATTTAACGGACGTATTTCACCGATCCATGGATTCATCGGATCCTTTACTTTCAAGCCTAAATATAACAAAAGACCGTCTCAAAATAAAAAAATCGCTTTGCCGAAAGAAGTCATCAATCTTTTAGATGCACCAAATGTAGAACATATTAATAATGAACAGCGACTCGGATTCGGATCACGATGATCCATTTTCTATGCATTTGGACGTAGGAAATTTTAATTAATATAATAGTATAATTATATGTTTATTAAATAGATACAAAATAAAAATCCAGCTTAAATTTATTATATTAATTAATAAAAAGAAATAATCATGCCAGATCTACTCCTTAACTTAATATCCTAATATGGGCAGTATGGGTGGGCGACCCAAAATCCATATAACTGCATATGTCACATACCCAGATCATAACCTTTTTTTTTTTTTGTGGGGCTGTGTTATTATTTTAAATTATATTAAAATAATAATTATTTTAAATCCATTTCATGGATGAACTTATGAACTTAATCTACTTATTTATATTAATAACATATACATGCATATTTACATTTTTCCTTCCTAACCGAACTCTCAATTTCAAACATTCTTAAACTTTATAAAGCTAATACTACTTACCTTACCACTAAACTAATCGAAATTTTGCTCACATATGCTACCCTGTAGTCTGACTGAAATGCCGTTGTGATGGCTATGAACTACCTCAAATGTCCTAGCACTAATACTTTCATTACTTATATTGGTAGTGGACGTTTTCAAGTCTAACAAACTCCTAAATCCTTTGCTAATCAAAGAATTGTATATGCTCCTACACCTATTAAAGGTTTTAAGACATAAGTTAAAGTCTCCTAACACTATCAATCTTTCACCTAATTCACCTAATTAAGTAAATTGACGAAATAATTCCTCAAATTCGGTTTTAAACACGGACAGATAATAGTCTGGACTCTTATATTACTAGAAATTTGTGGCGTTGTACCTAAATATGCCAAACTCAAACACAAGTGAACCAATAGTTTTTCTACTGCTAAAACTATGGGAAACTCTACCTACAAGCTCATTTACTTTATTACTCTGAGGAGGCTTAGGAGGAACAAAGTTCCCAATGATGAACAATCCTGAAGCAGTAGTTGCTCTACTGCAAACCACGTATAATGCACCACGCTTCATTCTGGAATTAGCATGAACTACCACTTTGCTATACGTAGCTCCCTGACTCTTGTGCCTGCTTCAGCAGGCACAATGGGAATCTGCCTACGGTCAATTAACTTGTGCGTTATTTGAATATTGGAAACTGCGAACAGCTTTCTGAATTGGAGTCCACAAAGGTTCTGTACGATGTGTATACTTTGAACGCGCAATTTCTCCTACACTTGGTTCTGAGAATTTCATCCATAAAATGTTGGGAGTGTTGGATGCATTAAAATCTATTTGCATCAACACCCCTGATGCCCCGTTTACTAACCCATCCCCTATGTCTATATTGACAGTAGTTTTGAGGAGAAGAGATGTACAGAGTCCCTGTGTAGTGGACGTTTCAAAACCCTTAACTTCTTCAAATATTCTTTGTTTCCTAGCTGCATCTAAATGACCAGCCTTGATACAATCTTCAGCGGTAGAGAAAAATTGTTCAGTTGCAATTGGGTTAAGTTTGGTAATATGAAATATATCTACCTCATTATTACTGCTAAAAAGATGAATTGCTTCATCGGGCAGTTCCAATGGTTCGCATATTCGTGAACGGAAAAGGGAAATATCATCGGCTGTCATGCAACCCGACGCCATATTATTTAAAGCAGAAGCAAAAAATTGATCATCCCTTTGACGCATTATCTCTGTCAGCTCAAAATACATAAAAAGATCCCAGAGATAAGTACCAAATATTTCATGGTAAGGGTCACCGGTGTTTGGATCGAAATCTCCTACAGGCTGTAACTGTCTAAGATCACCGAATACGATGACAGAAACGCCCCCAAATGGAAATGCATTTTTAAAAATTTGCTTTAAACGGGAATCTAAACAAGAAAACATTAGAGAGCTAACCATTGATATTTCATCAATAATAATTAATTTAAGGTCGATTAGCCTTGAAAGAAGAGTATTAACTGAATCATGGCTTAAGGCCCTTAGAGGTGCGGAGCGAGATTGATTAACAGGAAGTGAAAACATGGAATGCAGTGTCGATCCACTGATTCCGAATGCTGCTTTTCCTGTTGGTGCAAATAAGAGGATTTTAATAGATGTCGGAACGGCTCCTGTTACACTGTTATAAATTACAGATAGCGATTGAAAAATTGCTGAAATAAGTCGGCTCTTTCCGACTCCGGCACCGCCTCCAACAAATTCATGATAAACTGAATTGTTTTTGGCATTGTGCAAGACATAGGTGAAATATAGCTTCTGGTTTAAATTAAGGGATCTAACTATATTAGTTAAGCTCTTTTGTGAAACTAAAGGTGGAAGCTTGATTAAACGGACATTACTATCTTCCTCATTCGTCTCAATATTTCCATCCACATTCTAAACGTTCAGTTGTGGATCTATTTCAGGGAATCCTAAAGCTCTGAAGCCATCATCTACTACTTCTTGTTCTGCTACCTCATTTTCCCTAATTTTCAGCTTCTTCTCCTAAGTAGGTCAGAGCATCTTCAAGTTCCCTATCATCTAGTACATTATATTTCTTGGGATTGTTCTCTACTAACTCCTGGATCTGCCTACAGAACAATTCACGGTCATGTGTGACTAAATCTAAATGCTCATCTCGCCATGGGGCGTAAAGAATTTTTAGCTCTCTGAAATAGTCACTTGTTTATGTGTTGATATTAAATTTCCTATACCTAATAATACACGCTGTGAGCCTCTTTCTAAGGAAGCCACTATTATCTCGAAGAGCGTAAACTAATGATTCGGAAACCCTGGGAACATCGTCGTCATCAGTGTTTTCTTGGCGAGTTCCACGTTCCGATTTGCTATTGCTATAAAATGCTGCAAAATCGGCTAGGCATAGAAGGCCTAAGTGAAAAATGTCCCTAGAGTCATCGGGCAGATTTTGAAGTTGCTGTCTAGATCTCAGCATTCTGACCCATTTTTTGGAACATGCGTATTGATATACCTACTGGCACTACTGTTGGCGGACAAATTCATACCTAAACAACAGTAGACGGCTTCCTGAGCGGATATCTCAGTACCAAAAATAAATTTGTTGCCTAAGTGCTGTAACTTTTGCTTAATAGTTTCATTATTATTATCTTTAATCTCATTTATTGCACCAGTCGGGCCAGTCTTAGTTCAGTGAACAACAGAACGCCAACAGCAAGAGAGCAACCGAACGTCAGCAGCAAGCGCGCAGACGCACGCACCTGTAAGGTAGCGTTCTAGGGCTGGGGTGGGTTCAGTCACACCAGGGCTACCTTTACAAGAAATTTGTAAAAAGTGCTGAGACCCTGGACGAGGGGGCGTAACTATTTGGGTCGAAGGGGAGGGGGAAAGGCAAATGCTTTCAAGCGGCGAGGCCGACTTGAGGGGTGCCGGGTAGAGTGGGGTGATCTGTAGGTGGCCGAAGGCAGAGAAAGTAATGCCTACCTGGTGTCCCCTCCGCAGGTGAGTCTCAGGGAACCGGGATTTGACCGTCAGTTCCTGAGACCTGCGTGACCGTACCAAAAGCTTCACTGTATGCGACGGGATTCGATCGTCATCGCACCAGTTAAACTCCGGTACCGTGGGAACACCCTGTATACACCACTCTTCCGCCTGGCTATACTGAGGCTGCACTGTATGCAACAGGATTTGACCGTCATTGCACCAGCACAAACCTCAGTACAGTCGGCACACCGCTGTACACACCTACACGCACACCTACACACATACACACCCATGCACGTACCCATCTGTTTTATTTTGCACACTTTCTTAATGATTTAATCCTACTGCCCTATGTCCTGCCTAGCACCGTACACTGTTTCTCTAATCCCCAAGGTTCGCGTCTCCCTGCCTTGTACCACGGTGTGGCTCGCTCACCTCGCTTGTCATCTCCATTTCTCTGGAGTCGGTTCTTCTCGTTGCTTTCCTTGTTGGCTACTGGTTCGCCTTGGATCTCCTGTGACATCGTCTCGTGATCCTGCGTTGTCATCCTTGTGTTCTCGTTCTTCTTTTTCCTGGCACTTGCTTTCGCACTTCCTTTCAACTTGCCATGTCGGGGGACAGCGCCATACAGCCCCCAACAAAATCCGACTGAACGGGCTAACCGGACTATTGAAACCATGATTGCCCAGTATATCAACGGACCTCAGCACACTTGGGACATCTTGCTCCCGGAGATCTCACTGGCCATCAACAGCAGCATCTCGGACACAACGGGATTCAGTCCGGCTTTTCTGGTTCAGGGACGGAAAGCTCGGCTACCGGGCGCGCTATACGAGGAGGTTACCCCGGGCACAGGACGAGTGAGTCGCGATCCCATCGATCGGGCGAAACAATTGGAGAAGCTGTTCCAGGTGGCCAGAGAAAACGCGCAGCGAGCATCGGCGGAACAAAGCAGACACTACAACCTGCGACGAAGGGAATGGAGACCAACTCTGGGCACGATGGTACTCCTGCGGCAACACATCCTCTACAAGGCAGCGGATGGATTTGCAGCAAAGTTGGCCCCCAAATATGACGGGCCATACAAGGTAATCCGTTTCCTTTCGCAGAACATAGCCCGGATTCAGCGCGAAGGGACCCGTGAGCGACGCACCGCCCACATAGCCGACTTAAAACCATTCCAACAACCCGAGGAAGACCCGAGAGTGGACGACAGCGAAGGACAGCATGGGCCTGACTACTTAGACAGGCTACTTAGACATTAAGTTCCCCCTTTGTTAACTCAGTAATCTAAGTTTCTTTTCAATAGCACCGTCTCACCGTTCCGTAGGGCGTATCTATGTAAGGTTAGGTCCTGGGGTATAGCCACGTTTATATCCCGCAGAATACCACAGCAACAGCGCGAGAGATGACAGGTCAAGGCAGACAGCCATGGCAGGAGTGCCGCCAGGGAGTAGAGGAGTGGCTGGACGGCCTCCCAGCGATCTTACCCGAGGAGGAGCACCCGGTACAACTGGAGGAAGCGGATGTGGCGGCGGCAATGGACAGGCTCGACGATGACGACGTCAGAACGGTCCTCTTCCCCGGCCTGCAGCCTCTGGCGGTCCCCTTCGGCAGCTCCACCACCGAGACACCGGAGCCCCTGCAAAGGCTGCAAGTAGTCTCCGACGAAGCGGGTGTATCTTCCACGCAGCCGGGGAGGTCCCTCCTTTGGGTCGACCCGGACGCGCCGACCACATCTGCTGAGGCCGCCCAACGCACAGAAGCTCTCCTCGCCGAGCTACCCCCGGCCGACCGCCTCGAGGAGTGGGAAGCCAACTTGCTGTGGCCCTTGGAGGAAGTGGCCGATCTGCTAGACCTGGCCGAAGAGATCGCCAACGCGCTTTTCGTACCAGGCGCCGATTAGATCGAAGCTCCACCAACGTGGCGGGTCACCACGCCTGGACGCCGAATACCCGAGATGCTAGTGGACCACATCCGGGCCCAACACGAAGAGGGTGTCCATCGGCGGGTACGGTTCGCGCTGAACATGGATGGGGTTACCTTCAGGGTGACGCTGGGACGTGGAGGCCGGACCATCATCGATTCTCACTGGCATAGTAAGGGGGGGTGTGAGGACTCAACTAGAGTCCCACATTTATTATTAATCTTATTTTTATTGTTATCTTTGTTAATATTTCTCATTTTAGGTTAAATCGCTTGTAAGTATAATCATTATTTAATGTTAAGTTATTTTCATTCCAATGAAGGAATCCGTTTATTTACATATTTAAAAGGTTGTTTATGTTAAGGGTTAGGCGGAACTACCTCAGACGGTGGGGCCAACAAGCACAGGGTATAGGCTCGCTCACCATAACAGAGAGCGACAGCACACCATCAGCGAGAGAACAACAGACGAACACCTGCAGCAAGAGCAGCGACGCTCACCACACAGGCGCACACCGACAAGAAGAGAGCGACCTCAGACAGGCGCACATCAACGGCAAGAGAACGACCACACACAGGCGCACACTAAGAGAGGGACCGAACACACGTACACACAAGAGCACCGGCGCACGCCAGCTGCAAGAGCGCCGTCGCACGTCAATGGAAAGAGCGACCGAACACACACACACACCAGCAACAAGAGCATCGACGCGCGCCAACACCAAGAGCGCCGTCACACATCAACCGAAACAGCGCCGACGCGCGCCAGCTGCGAGAGCGCCAGCAGTAAGAGCGCCGACAGCGAGAGCGCCGACGCACACTAGCAGCGAGAGCGCGTGGTCGGCTCAGGCTCGGCGACTGCGCTGCCGGGAAGTTCGTGGTCGGGTCGAGCTCGGCGGCTGCGCTGCCGAATCTAACGCCGGCCTAGAGGCTGGGGAGAATTTTGGCGCGTCGACGCTAATTAGTGTGTCGCGACGTCGAAAACATCCGGAAGTGCAACGACAAGGAAAACGCGGGTGCCATGCACATGTGAACGAAAAACAAAACAAACAAGAAAAAGTGACGCGCCGCCGCAGGCAAGACACACGCGGGAAAGACAACACTAGTGACGCGCCGTTAAGGGCAAGTGGTAAAGGAGGAAAAACAACAAAAGCGACGCCCCGTTCAGACGGACAACAAAAGGACGCCACGCCAAGGTCGAGGACACGCAGGACAAAGGAAGGACGTGTGGAGTAAGGTGAGCGAGCCACTTGTTGGCCAACTGAGGCAGGGCCCTGTACTCCGGGCGAAAACAGTGGGACGGTGCTTAGGTAGGGCATAGTAGGGAAAAATAAAATAAAGTGAAGCGAGAATAAATCTGAAAAGTGTCTTATTTGAGCAAGCAGTGCACAGCGATGGGGCGCGACTGCCGGGAAAGGGGCGTGTGAGTGTGTGTGTGTGTAAGTGATCGCGTGTGAAGGCGGAACGCAAGACCGCGTGGCCCAACTGTTCCGGAGTCTCGCTGGTGCGCCAGAAGGTCAATACCCAGCGAATCGAGAACCGGAGGTGGCCACAGGTCGCGCGTTCTTAGCCCTTGCACGCTATCGCTGACACCACCCCCCACACGCTGATAGTAGGGTATCTAGGCGGCCACGCCGTCTGGGGGAAAAATCTCAGCCAGTCGCCCAAAAGGCGATCCCCACCTCAGCAGGCCACTCTTCCTTCTTCGTCTCGGGTCTCAGCAAGATTACAAATTTCCTGTAACGGGACCTAGCGCGATCCTTTACCCTTGTTGATCCTTGGCCTTTCACTCGATGTTGATCTTTGGGCCTTGTGCACACGTTGTTGGTCCTTGATCCTTGTTCACTTGTTATTGTAAGTTGTATATCATTACTTAATTGGAAACGCATAGTATTAAATATGCAAATAATTGGAGTTAAAATCCAATAAAAGCCATCCCCCTATACTCATATAGGACATGTAAATATTAAATAATAAATAATAAATAATAATAATTAATAATTATTTATTCAATAGCAAACAATCCGCTGATTTGAATTCAGCCTCAATAATTATGTGACCAATCACTGCAAAATAATGTAATCCATACAAGTTGTAGTGAATTTTCAGTGTTGATAAACGATAACTTGTTACTCGCTACTCGCCACTCCAAACACTTATATAGTAGCATAATATGCTTCTTAAGCCTAACAAAAACAACGCGCATACAATCTTGCGCGTGCATAAATACACAACATAACGTAACAAAACTTGAATCCACAAAAAAGTAAAGCGCATGATTGTTGTATAACTTCATCATTCTTTTTGCATGCACTTAAACACAAATAAATAAAATTGCTGACAAACACATTTCCGTTTCTCACGACTCACTTCGAGCCGATCAAAACTCTGTACATTTAGTCTTAAGCTGACAGTTTTAAAATAAAGACTGAAATTATTCGTGTTTCAATTTATACTTGGCTTCAGCGTTGATCTTTGTCTTCGTTACAGACGGATCATTTATTTGACTCAAAATAGTAACCACGTAAGTATACATATATATCGATAAATAAATATAAAATAACTCTGTTTCAACTCTGCACACGCATTAGCATATGTACAACGCAATTAGCAACACGCATTTCATCTCGCCCATTGGGAACAAATATTAAAAAGTTAAAATTCGCAATATGCACAATAATATCAGCAACAACAACAACAACTCATCAAGCTCCAGCGAGCCGGAAATTGATGTGATAGGCACTCAACTGATCACACAATTTCCAGCTCCTGCAGCAGTGTCCGCTATGGCACTTATCACGTCAACAACGACAACATCTACCATCACTACGGCTAATACGCATATTTCCACCGCCAGCAAGCCTGCCCACACCATGGTCTTTTCTGGATTAGAACCGCATCAACACACGGTAATTCCATTGCCGTATCCAGTGAATTACACGCCTTTGGACGTGCTTCCCTCATCACCAGGCATCACTGATGCTCAAATGCCTCGGCAGTCAACACAGCTGCCATTGCTTCAGCCATTGCAACAGTCAACTCGGGAGCCTGCCTACTCGGACACGTCCGTAGGCAGCGCCTCTCCAGCTCTTAGCGAGCCAGACGTGTCCAGTCAATCAGTTTGCCCATGAAAACAAATACTGCTGCCCCTCACACGGGCACAGCCGTCAATGCTGCTGCTGCAGCCAGCACACCTCCTCAGCAGCAATCAAATTCAAACTCAACACCGAAGCTGAAGCCTATCTATATCTCCCCTAGCGTTCCATTCATGGAACTGCTAGAAGGGATACGAGGGGCAGTAGGAATCGACAACTTTGTCACCAAATCCACACCGCGTGGAATCGAAGTTACCTGCAACGACGTTAACTCGCGCAGGAAACTGCTCGAATTCATTCATGCCAACAAGCTTGAATATTTCTCCCATATCGGGAGCAGTCAAACACGCGTTTACATTAAACGCCTTAATTTCGGCACCTCGCCTGACTGGCTACGCCAGGAGCTAGCCAAGCAAGGCTATAAAGTCACCTACCTGTCAGTCGACAGGAACCGCCGCTCCGGCACTCCATACTCCATGACGCATTCAACGTGGTCCTAGAGAACACTGCGAACGTCAATACGATCTTCAGTGTCAATAAATTGGGCAACCAATTAGTCAAGATCGAAAGAGCAGCGCGCCTAGCGGAGCCTGCACAATGCCATCGCTGCCAGCAATACGGGCACACTAAGAACGGCTGTAACTTACAGCACGTCTGCCTTAAGTGCGCTGGCGACCATGATTGGAGGCAATGTACAAAGCCTCCCAATCAGGAAGGCAGATGTGCTAATTGTGGTGGAAACCACACAGCCAATTATCGCGGATGCAAAGCCTTTAAAGCTGCGCTCCGTGCAATAACAAGTCAACAAGAACAGCAGCGCCGTCAGCGGGAAACTAGTCGCAGCCGTTCACAGGTACAACAGGTACCAAATATTACGTCCACTCTGGACCAACGACAAACTCAACCCCCTGCCGGAGAGGATGGAAATTCCAGAGGCACGCGTCAATTACCAGCACAGCAACAGCGACCGTGTGTGTCATTCGAATTAAATAATAAGAATATAAAATTTATATTATTATTTTTAAATTTTTCCAAATAAAGCAAAATTTTCATTATAAATAACGGAAAATAAATGATACACGGTATACTATAACAACCCATGGCCTTCTACAGTCTGCGCCTGACTGTACCATTCGCCTGGTACTAGTTCTCAAAGATCGCAAATGAAATGAAAAAAAAAAACAAAACGTGTTTCCCGGCTTCTTTCAAGTAGCGTTCCACTCACTATTCAAGGCGTATTCGGGGGTATTTTTTGATGTAGTATTTTTGTGTATCTTATATACAGATTTTCGATTTTTTCCTCATCTTTGATAACTTCTGAATTAAACACTTAAACACAACAAACAAACAACACTGACAAACACAAGAGACACGAGTTTCGAAATCCTGTTGTGTTCGGGGGGAGTCGAACTTCTACACACCGGGTCAGTCATACGTAAGGCAGTTGTACTGGACGACGTGTTGCTAGGATTGGATTTTCTGGGGGCCATCGGTGCTACCCTGGTCTGTGGAGGAGCCACCCTCCACCTGAGAACCCAAATGGCCTGGCCAGTCCAGGACAAGGACAACAAGAACAAGGACAAAGACACCGAGCATCGCGATGCAGCCGGCAACCGCGCGGCTAGCATTGAATCAAGGGAACACCGAGACGAGGACACCGAGCATAGCGATGCAGCCGGCAACCGCGCGGCTAGCATCGAACCAAAGGAACAACAGAACCAGGACAACGAGCATCGCGATGCAGCCGGCAACCGCGCGGCTAGCATCAAACCAAGGGAACACCAGGACAAGGACACCGAGCATTGCAATGTAGCCGGCAACCGCGCGGCTCAGACCGAAAACGAGAAACAGCTAGAGGACCTGCTGGGAGCGAAGGACGAGGAAGCTTTGCGGAGGAACCCGTTCCGAAAAAGAGAAGGCATAACAAGCGAAATGGACACACCAAAAGCAACGGCCCATCCGCGTACCGGACTCGCTACCGTGGGCACCCTAGCCGAGGAACACCCCGCGGCGCCCAGACTGGAACCATGGGTCACCGAGTTGCTGGAGGAGGAGCTCAGCAAATTCGAGGGATTGTCCGGCATCTCCACGATCACCGAGCATGTGATCGTGATGAAAGACGACCGGCCAATAAATCAACGATACTACCCCAACAACCCGACAATGCTCAAAATCATCAACAACGAGATTGAAGAATTGCTCAGGGAAGGGTGTATCGAGCCCTCCAAAAGCCCGCACAGCGCCCCGATCGTCTTGGTGGGCGTCAGGCGAGACTCGGATGTGCGTGGACTTTCGGCAGTTGAACGCGCACTCTGTCCCTGATGCCTACCCTGTCCCAAGAACTAACTCGATCTTGGAACGACTCCGAAATGCGCGATACATCAGCACGCTGGACTTGAAAAGCGATTACTGGCAAATACCAATGGCCAAGCAGAGCCGCGAGTGTACCGCGTTCACGGTACCTGGCCGGGGCCTGTTCCAATGGAAGGTCATGCCGATCGGGCTTCACTCCGCCCCAGCAACGTTCCAGCGCGCCCTGGACCGCGTGATAGATGGAACCACACGCCTTCGCCTACCTGGATGGCATCATAGTCGGAACATCGGTGGAGGAGCACGTGCACAACTTGCGCGAGGTCTTCAGAAGGTTGAGAGCAGCTAACCTCCGCCTCAACAGGAAGAAGTGCCACTCCTTCCAGCGCAAGTTGGTGTACCTGGGCCACGTCGTCAGCGAGAAAGGGATCCACACGGATCCGGATAAAGTGGCAGTAGTGTAGAAGTTACAACCCCCGACCAATCCGAAGGAGCTACGCCGGTGCCTGGGTATAGCATCCTGGTACAGACGCTTCGTCCCGAACTTTGCGACGGTGGTACTCCCCATGTCGCAGTTGCTGCGCAAAGGTCGTCGTTGGGAGTGGAAGGAGGAGCAGCAGGGGGCATTCGACAAACTAAAGGCGCTACTCACTGAAGCCCCGGTGTTAGCATGCCCCGACTTCAGCAGAAAATTTGCGCTCCAGACCGACGCGAGCGACTTCGGATTGGGAGGCGTCCTCACCCAGGAGACCGAGGAGGGCGAACGAGTCATCGCGTACGTCAGCCGCCGCCTGATCAAGGCCGAAGAAAACTACTCCGCAACCGAAAAAGAGTGCCTGGCCATCATCTGGGCCATCCGGAAGCTTCGTTGTTACCTGAAAGGATACCGTTTCGACGTCATCACAGACCACCTGGCTCTCAATTGGCTCAACACCATTGAGAACCCAACGGGTCGAATCGTGCGATGGGCCCTCGAACTTCAATAGTACCAGTTCGACGTCCACTATAGGAAGGGCAACCAGAACGTGGTGGCAGACGCGCTCTCCAGGCAGCCGATGGATACCCTATGTCAAGCCAAGGTGGTGACACACCACGACTCGTGGGTACAACGCCGGCGCAGAGAAGTGGAACAGGAGCCCGAAAAATACCCCGACTACACCGTGCAGAATGGGGAATTGTATCGACATCTGGGCCTGAAGTCAGACGAGGAGGTCGGCATTCCGTTGAAGCTCTGCGTAGGCAAGGAGTCAAGGGGGAGGATCCTGCAGGAGTGCCACGACGCACCGACGGCCGGCCACCTGGGGATCCGGAAAACCACGTCAAGGGTCGCCCAGCGGTATTACTGGCCAGGGATGTTCCGAGACGTCGTCCGGTACGTCAAGAGATGCCCCACCTGCCAGAGATTCAAGGTAGAACAGCGAAAACCAGCAGGGAAGATGCTATCTGGACAGGTGCAGGAGCCGTTCGACACCCTTTGCGCCGACTTCGTGGGATCATTACCGAGGTCGAAACAGGGGAACACGGTGTTGTTGGTGTTCTTCGACCTGTTCTCCAAATGGGTCGAACTCGTCGCGCTGCGCAAGGCTACCACCGCCCATCTCGAGAAGGCGTTCCGAGAAAGGATTCTCGGACACTTCGGAACTCCCAGGACCTTCGTGTGCGACAACGGAACGCAATTTACCAGCCGCTTGTTCAAGGCGTTCTGCAAACGAGTCGGCATGCGGATTGTACACACAGCGCCATACAGCCCCCAACAAAATCCGATTGAACGGGCTAACCGGTCTATTGAAACCATTATTGCCCAGTATATCAACGGACCTCAGCACACTTGGGACATCTTGCTCCCGGAGATCTCACTGGCCATCAACAGCAGCATCTCGGACACAACGGGATTCAGTCCGGCTTTTCTGGATCAGGGACGGAAAGCTCGGCTACCGGGCGCGCTATACGAGGAGGTTACCCCGGGCACAGGACGAGTGAGTCGCGATCCCATCGATCGGGCGAAACAATTGGAGAAGCTGTTCCAGGTGGCCAGAGAAAACGCGCAGCGAGCATCGGCGGAACAAAGCAGACACTACAACCTGCGACGAAGGGAATGGAGACCAACTCTGGGCACGATGGTACTCCTGCGGCAACACATCCTCTACAAGGCAGCGGATGGATTTGCAGCAAAGTTGGCCCCCAAATATGACGGGCCATACAAGGTAATCCGTTTCCTTTCGCAGAACATAGCCCGGATTCAGCGCGAAGGGGCCCGTGAGCGACGCACCGCCCACATAGCCGACTTAAAACCATTCCAACAACACGAGGAAGACCCGAGAGTGGACGACAGCGAAGGACAGCATGGGCCTGACTACTTAGACAGGCTACTTAGACATTAAGTTCCCCCTTTGTTAACTCAGTAATCTAAGTTTCTTTTCAATAGCACCGTCTCACCGTTCCGTAGGGCGTATCTATGTAAGGTTAGGTCCTGGGGTATAACCACGTTTATATCCCGCAGAATACCACAGCAACAGCGCGAGAGATGACAGGTCAAGGCAGACAGCCATGGCAGGAGTGCCGCCAGGGAGTAGAGGAATGGCTGGACGGCCTCCCAGCGATCTTACCCGAGGAGGAGCACCCGGTACAACTGGAGGAAGCGGATGTGGCGGCGGCAATGGACAGGCTCGACGATGACGACGTCAGAACGGTCCTCTTCCCCGGCCTGCAGCCTCTGGCGGTCCCCTTCGGCAGCTCCACCACCGAGACACCGGAGCCCCTGCAAAGGCTGCAAGTAGTCTCCGACGAAGCGGGTGTATCTTCCACGCAGCCGGGGAGGTCCCTCCTTTGGGTCGACCCGGACGCGCCGACCACATCTGCTGAGGCCGCCCAACGCACAGAAGCTCTCCTCGCCGAGCTACTCCCGGCCGACCGCCTCGAGGAGTGGGAAGCCAACTTGCTGTGGCCCTTGGAGGAAGTGGCCGATCTGCTAGACCCGGTCGAAGAGATCGCCAACGCGCTTTTCGTACCAGGCGCCGATTGGATCAAAGCTCCACCAACGTGGCGGGTCACCACGCCTGGACGCCGAATACCCGAGATGCTAGTGGACCACATCCGGGCCCAATACGAAGAGGGTGTCCATCGGCGGGTACGGTTCGCGCTGAACATGGATGGGGCTACCTTCAGGGTGACGCTGGGACGTGGAGGCCGGACCATCATCGATTCTCACTGGCATAGTAAGGGGGGGTGTGAGGACTCAACTAGAGTCCCACATTTATTATTAATCTTATTTTTATTGTTATCTTTGTTAATATTTCTCATTTTAGGTTAAATCGCTTGTAAGTATAATCATTATTTAGTGTTAAGTTATTTTCATTCCAATGAAGGAATCCGTTTATTTACATATTTAAAAGGTTGTTTATGTTAAGGGTTAGGCGGAACTACCTCAGACGGTGGGGCCAACAAGCACAGGGTATAGGCTCGCTCACCATAACAGAGAGCGACAGCACACCATCAGCGAGAGAACAACAGACGAACACCTGCAGCAAGAGCAGCGACGCTCACCACACAGGCGCACACCGACAAGAAGAGAGCGACCTCAGACAGGCGCACATCAACGGCAAGAGAACGACCACACACAGGCGCACACTAAGAGAGGGACCGAACACACGTACACACAAGAGCACCGGCGCACGCCAGCTGCAAGAGCGCCGTCGCACGTCAATGGAAAGAGCGACCGAACACACACACACACCAGCAACAAGAGCATCGACGCGCGCCAACACCAAGAGCGCCGTCACACATCAACCGAAACAGCGCCGACGCGCGCCAGCTGCTGAGAGCGCCAGCAGTAAGAGCGCCGACAGCGAGAGCGCCGACGCACACTAGCAGCGAGAGCGCGTGGTCGGCTCAGGCTCGGCGACTGCGCTGCCGGGAAGTTCGTGGTCGGGTCGAGCTCGGCGGCTGCGCTGCCGAATCTAACGCCGGCCTAGAGGCTGGGGAGAATTTTGGCGCGTCGACGCTAATTAGTGTGTCGGGACGTCGAAAACATCCGGAAGTGCAACGACAAGGAAAACGCGGGTGCCATGCACATGTGAACGAAAAACAAAACAAACAAGAAAAAGTGACGCGCCGCCGCAGGCAAGACACACGCGGGAAAGACAACACTAGTGACGCGCCGTTAAGGGCAAGTGGTAAAGGAGGAAAAACAACAAAAGCGACGCCCCGTTCAGACGGACAACAAAAGGACGCCACGCCAAGGTCGAGGACACGCAGGACAAAGGAAGGACGTGTGGAGTAAGGTGAGCGAGCCACTTGTTGGCCAACTGAGGCAGGGCCCTGTACTCCGGGCGAAAACAGTGGGACGGTGCTTAGGTAGGGCATAGTAGGGAAAAATAAAATAAAGTGAAGCGAGAATAAATCTGAAAAGTGTCTTATTTGAGCAAGCAGTGCACAGCGATGGGGCGCGACTGCCGGGAAAGGGGCGTGTGAGTGTGTGTGTGTGTAAGTGATCGCGTGTGAAGGCGGAACGCAAGACCGCGTGGCCCAACTGTTCCGGAGTCTCGCTGGTGCGCCAGAAGGTCAATACCCAGCGAATCGAGAACCGGAGGTGGCCACAGGTCGCGCGTTCTTAGCCCTTGCACGCTATCGCTGACACCACCCCCCACACGCTGATAGTAGGGTATCTAGGCGGCCACGCCGTCTGGGGGAAAAATCTCAGCCAGTCGCCCAAAAAGCGATCCCCACCTCAGCAGGCCACTCTTCCTTCTTCGTCTCGGGTCTCAGCAAGATTACAAATTTCCTGTAACGGGACCTAGCGCGATCCTTTACCCTTGTTGATCCTTGGCCGTTCACTCGATGTTGATCTTTGGGCCTTGTGCACACGTATTCCTGGTATTATTTGCCTTCCTCAGTTCATAAAATATTAATACATGCCCCAGATGTCAGTCAATATGCATTAGTTGCAATTGGAAAACTGTCTTAAGAAGCTGCGGAGCCAAGGAACAAGAGCAACAGTCGAGCGGCACGCGACAGTGGGATACCCTTCGACCTTTTTGAAACGTAAAGAGTCAATAATTGTACAATACTTCTACTTAATAGAAATATCGTAACGTAAGCCTTTGTATGCGTCTTTGTATTAATACGTGTATATACTTAATAGAAATATCGTAACGTAAGGTTCATATGCGTCTGTGTATAAAAACGTGTATACGCGTGTATCATTTTATTGGTCAACCACAAATGTATGTATTGCCCTCTCGCTCTATCTAATGCTTATACTTCCTGTCTATTCGCTTTTGCATGGTATATGTGTTCTTCTTCTTTTGTCTGTCAATTAAATTTTTGCGTGTCATTCGAATTAAATAATAAGAATATAAAATTTATATTATTATTTTTAAATTTTTCCAAATAAAGCAAAATTTTCATTATAAATAACGGAAAATAAATGATACACGGTATACTATAACAACCCATGGCCTTCTACAGTCTGCGCCTGACTGTACCATTCGCCTGGTACTAGTTCTCAAAGATCGCAAATGAAATGAAAAAAAAAAACAAAAAGTGTTTCCCGACTTCTTTCAAGTAGCGTTCCACTCACTATTCAAAGCGTATTCGGGGGTATTTTTTGATGTAGTTTTTTTGTGTATCTTATATACAGATTTTCGATTTTTTCCTGTTACTTTCGCCACCTTTGATAACTTCTGAATTAAACACTTAAACACAACAACAAACAAACAACACTGACAAACACAAGAGACACGAGTTTCGAAATCCTGTTGTGTTCGGGGGAGTCGAACTTCTACACACCGGGTCAGTCATACGTAAGGCAACAGCGCCTCATCGTTGTAAGCCATCCCGTCCCCCCATTGCACTATGGTCCAGAATTCGTTTATTTTGTCATTAAGTCTTAATTTTTATGTCAATATATCGTCCTTTAGCAATTATTTTCTAAAAGGAAAATAATCATATAAATAACCAGTCGAACGCTACAGTCAGGTGCTGACTGTAGAAGGCCATGGATTATCATGGTATACCTTATATCATTTATTTTCCGCTATATTTAAAAATATAAATTTTATATCCTTATTATTTTACTCGAACAACACGCACAAATTCGATTTCAAACAGAAGAAGATGAACGCATAAACAATGCAAAAGCGAATAGACAAGAATTATAAGCATTAGGTGGGGCGAGTGGCATTAAGTTTATGTACGAGGGTCGTTTGATAAGTCCGTGACTTTTTGAATAAAATATATTTTTTTCGTCAAAGAAGCGTTTTATTTCTCAACATAATCTCCTTTTAGCTCTATACATTTAGTCCAGCGTTTTTCCAATTTTTTTATTCCTTCCAAATAATAGGTTTTCTCAAGGCCCTCAAAATAGTCGTTTGTTTCTGTGATGACCCGAATCTCTTACCGCCGAGCCATTTCTTCATGTTTGGAAACAAAAAATAGTCACAGGGGGCTAAATCTGGAGAATATGCTGGATGGGGTAGCAGTTCGTAGCCCAATTTATGAAATTTTGCCATGCTGACACGAAATTCACTTTTTTCCATTTTCGTTAAAATTCACGAGATCGTCTGCTTTCAATGCCTATAAAACGCAAACCAAAAAACGCAGCTTTCTCAAAATTTTACAGTCAGCTGTTAATCGATAACTGCTGACAGGAGCAGTGTTGTATTTAGAGCAGGTGCGCGGCAAAAAGTCACGGACTTATCAAACGACCCTCGTAATTTAAAAGCTTAACAAACAATAATTTTTTAATTTTTTGGTACGCAACATATGTAATTAGAACACTTTCATAAACTTTGCCGACTGTTGCACAAATCTTACAGTTGCGTGTGTGTGCCGAATATGCCAATTGATGTGTGTTAGAGCGGGATTCCGAAACATAAATGTGCAAATGCAAACATGCATGTATCGACGTCCCTCTCTAACATTCGTATCCATTAATTGTCTTAAATATTGCATAAAAACATGAGATTTAATTTTTGAAAACTATTTTTATTGATATTTAATTAAATAACTGTAGTTTTCCTTTTAGCTTATAAGAATAAAAAATTACAAAAAAAAAACTGACACACGCACACACAAAATCAGCCACTCTAACCACTAAGCCACCGCCTCATTTTTCGATCGTTCGGCAAAGTTGCATTATGATCCAATTTTGTTACCATTTTATGCAAATAAAAAGTTTTTTAAAATGCTGGGTGCTCGACGCTAGATTCGAACTTCGGTATGATGCGTAAATTGGGTCTTAAAATGCGCTGTATTCATACAGACAGACAGACGGACAGACAGACATGGCTCAATCGACTCGGCTGTTGATACTGATTCAGAATATATATGGTTTATGGGGTCGGAGATGCCTCCTTCTGCCTGTTGCGCACAAACTCGTTCCGACAAACACAGTAGACCATGAATTTTTTTAAAATCCATGGCCTACAAAGTATTTATAATATATAACGAAATAATAAAATAAAATGTCTGTTTACACATTTTTGACACTGTCAACAAACTCTTTACACAATATACTTATCCTATGTTTAATTCTAAATAATGACTTATTTTCAGTGGTTATGACTAATTTTAATATTTGGTATGACCCTCCTTAGCATCAACTACATATAGAAGACGTTTTTTCATTGACCTTATTAGTTTTGGAAGGTCATATTCCAGTGGAATTATGTGCCATTCCTCAAATATGGCAGCTTTTAGCATTTCTTTATTTCTAGGCTGCCTTTTTGCCACTTTTTTAGACCCATCAATTTTCAATGGGATTGAGATCGGAGCTCTGGGGAGGCGTGTCAATTACTTTGCCGCAGTTATACAGAAGCCAAGTCCGCACATTAAGCTCCGTATGCTTGGGATCATTGTCCTGATAAAATTTGAATATTGGCCTATTGTTCTGATAAAAACCGAACTGAATAGCACTGGGCTTCAAATGGGTATTCAAAATTTCTCTGTATTGTACAGCGTTCATAGCATTTTCTATAAATGCGAGCTTCACGACTCAGCACTGTTTAGGGCTTGCGCCAAACTCGGCTTGGGCCATCGTTGTAGTACAACATCATTTTCGTTTCGTCGCAGAATATGATGTCATCCCAGTATTCTGTCGGACGATCAAGCATGCATTTGACGAAACTTAAGCGCTTTTCTATGTTGACCACAGAAAGCAATGGTTTTTTCCGAGCGACTCTTGACTGGTAGTTGTGCCGCATTATGTTTTGCCGTACCGTTTCGTGTGAAACATCGAGGTCACACTCTTCCTTATGCTCCTGAGTAAAGTTTCGCACAGAAATTTTGTGGATTCTTGTCGACTTATCGCATAATTATGCGGTCAACTCGTTTGCCAATATTACGTTTACGGCCGCCTCAACTTTTTGCTTTGAGCCTTCCCTCATTTTCCGCGCGATGTAAGACGTTGTAAACAGTTATCCGAGATACAGAACACATTTCTGCAAGCTCTGCAGCCGATTTGCCTAGTTGGTGGCTGTGGTAAATCAATTGATTTACTTCAAATGATAACTTTTACCCTGGCATTTTTAAAAATTGAGATCGACAATTCTAACATGCGCTTGCAGCAAAACTTCACAATCAAATTAAAAGGAATGCAAAAAAAACATTGCAAGATGCAATGCCAAAAGCTAGATAACAGTTAAATACCGTTTTAGCCGCAAACGAGAGCGAATCAGAGGAGGAAAACAGAATGTGTAAAGAGTTTCTTGACAGTGTCAAAAATGTGCAAACAGACATTTTGTTGTTTTTTTCATTTAATATTATAGGTTTTGTTAAAGTTTATGTTTATATCAACTAAATATGTATACTAGAATTTAATTATATTAAAAAAAAATACAATAAACAGATCAGAAGCCAATCATTTTTTAACGAAATGTAAAATAATAATATTATGTTTTAGTGTGTAAAGTGTTTTCTGAAAAAAACAGTCGAACGCTACAGTCAGGTGCTGACTGTAGAAGGCCATGGATTATCATGGTATACCTTATGTCATTTATTTTGCGAGAAATGATATGAAAATTTTGCATTATTTGGATTATTATTAAGCATTTAAATATATAAATTTTATATCCTTATTATTTTATTCGAACGACACGCACAAATTCAATTGCAGGCAGAAGAAGATGAAAGCATAAACAATGCAAAACCGAATAACCAAGAATTATAAGCATTAGGTAGGGCGAGAGGGCAATAAGTTTATGTATGTAGTGGAGTGTGTGCCGGATTCGAAGACCAATTATGTTAACAGTGTTCGGGTTCGATTGCTGCCGCGGTGTGACATGTTTTTTTTCGTCTTTCTTTTCCTTTTAATAATTTAAAAGCTTAACAAACAATAATTTTTTAATTTTTTGGTAGGCAACATACATATTTAATTAGAACACTTTTAGAAACTTTGCCGAAAGTTGCACAAATCTGACAGTTGCGTACATACGCCGAATACGGCAATTGATGTGTGTTAGAGCGGGACGGCGAAGCGTAAATGTGCAAATGCAGACATGCATGTATCGGCGTCCCGCTCTAACATTCGTAACTTATTGATTGTCTTAAATATCGCATAAAAACATGAGATTTAATTTTTGAAAGCTATTTTTATTGGTATTTAATTAAATAACTGTAGTTTTCCTTTTAGCTTATAGGAATAAAAAAAATAACCAAAAAAAAAGTAATAAAAATAAAGGGTGGCATCGGCCGCGCATGGAACAACTTGAACTCTCGCACGCACGCACTCATTAAATCTTTAAGGACTGCTGTCCGCCACTCTAACGACTAATCCACCGCCTCATTTTTCGTTCGATCGGCAAAGTTGCATTCTGAGCTAATTCTGTTACCATTCTATGCAAATAAAAACTTTTGGTCTTAAATGCTGTGTGCCCGTCGCTAGATTCGAACTTCGGTATGATGCGTAAATTAGGTCTTAATATGCGCATAAGTATACGTTCAAATTGAGTTTAATTCGGATCATATCTCCCTTATTTTTTGCCCGATTCAAATGAAATTTTCAGAAAAGACCCGTGGAAAGGTATTTGTCAAGTGAGATGTACAACTTTTGCTGTTGGGTGTATATTGTGTATATTAAATCGTTATTACTGATTTACAGAGGCGGGAAAGGGCGTGGCCAAATTTCAAAAAAAACTTTGAAACACCTGGATTTACACGAATATTATCACAAATTTGTATGGCTCTAACTCTTATAGTTGCTGAGATCCAGGCGTTCATACAGACGGACAGACGGAGAGACGGACGGACAGACATGGCTCAATCGATTCGGCTGTTGATACTGATTCAGAATATATATAGTTTATTGGGTCGGAGATGCCTCCTTCTGCCTGTTACGCACAAACTCGTTCCGACAAACACAAAAGACCATGAATATTTTTAAAATCCATGGCCTAAAAAACAAAAACAAAATTGACCAAAAGCCGTACTAAAGCTTTTTATGAGTTTTTAGAGGTGCTGTGTTATTGAGAGAAGTTGATTGAGAGAAGGCGATTCCCGCCAAATTATTTGCTTACTTTAAAATAAAAGCCAAGGTATGTTGTTCTTAACGTATGTAGTTAATATATGTGTAGTTGTATAGTTTTTGTGTTGTGTAACATCCAATTTATGTGTATTTTAACAGAAAATTCTACCGTGTCCTCTGTGTTTCGTGGCGTATAACTCATTTTCTGACAATTTCTGACAAAAGTTAAAAACGTCAGTTTGTACCTTTAACTATTGTCTGTGACGGTGAAGTGATATGTTTTGCCCGTTTTTGCTAACAATTTGATTTTATATTGGCAAGTTCGACCTCAGACAAAAATGTGATGAAACTCGTGACATAGAAGTTACCTATGAAATGCACATGACACTTATAGATGGAAAAGTCCTAAACGTATTAACGGACACTAAATCTTCTCAATGTTGTCCGATCTGTGGAATCAGCCCAACACAAATGTTGAAAAATGTTCACATTCTGATTCGAGGTCAGATTCGGAAATTTATAATGTAGAACTAGAAGAAGAAGAGAGTGATTATTCATAAAACAACATATATTGTACACATTTATTATATTTAAATTGTACGACACTACTACTTAATAGAAATATAGTAACGTAAGCCTTTATATGCGTCTTTATATGAATACGTGTATGCAAATTAATAAAACCGTTTCTAGGAGTTTGAAAAAATTTATTATATTAAATTACAATATCATTCTGAGGCCAAAGTAGCCTTTGAAGATGTCAAAGCTTCTGCTGATCGAGCTAAAGCTTAAAGCTCGTGATGCCATTTGGACGAGGGAGGATTTGTTAACATATAAACATTGAGTGTTTTGCACGCTAGGCTTTAAGTGGCACCCAACATTTGAAATAAACTTCATCTGCGCCGGATAAACAGAAACCTTCTTGCCAAATTTGGTGTCTCTAGCATTTATAATAGCTGAGATCTGTGTGTTCATCTGGACATCCAGACATCCGGACAGACAGACAGACATGGCTTAATCGACTTGGCTAGTGATCCTGAGCAAGAATATATATACTTTGTGGGGTCTTCCACGCCTCCTTCTGCCTGTTACATACATTTGCACAGAGTTAGTATACTCTTTTTTGACCATTTTCAATGGTCGAAGGGTATATAAATCTACCGTTCTTCAAAAAACATCGGATTGGTTGAATGCAAAAGAATCTATTTTAATAGAGCGCACCGAGAGTTGACCTCAACAAATGGGTAAAACAGCCACGCGTGGACGTCCGAAAGGTGATTTTGTTGATTCATTCAAAAGGACAAAGCGACGAAGAATTGCTGAGCAGTCAAAAGGCGATAGATCTACTGCATCGGCTTTACGATCGTTTAACATTCCAACGAAGCATATGTGTACAAAAGCTGTCGTTAATGAGGTCTTAGCACTGCTTATATAAGCAAAAATGAGCAAACATCAATATGTGCTAATACAAAGCTTCATATATTCCAAATTGTTATATTATTTTTTACCAAGCTACAAGCTATTGCTTAAAGCAAAAGCATCCAGCATCCATCCATACCCTGGCAAAATTAGTGTAAGTGAATCGCAAGCTGAAGACGAGCTGCAGAGCTTGCTCCATCACACGGCGTCACGGGTTGTAAGACTTCAGCATGATGTTCTGGCGGTCATGCAGATGATTTCGTTGAAAAGCTCTAATTGGAAAATGGTGATTTGACGGTAGCACTGGATATTCAGAACATAAGCAATAAGTCATCAATAACGTAATGAACATTCCAGCCTTTTTGAGACATCATACGTGCCTTTGTAAGTGACAGCAGGTGATCCTAAGCACCGGAAGAATCCGTGGCCTTCATCAACACGTTACACGTTACGTTACAAGAAATATTTAAAACAAAAATTGAGCTGTTACAGCCAACAAAATGTTCAATATCTGCAAAACTTCTCAAAATTGAACATCGTTTCCTAACCATGGTTGATGGCAAAATTTGTAGTGTCCTTTGCCAACAGAGATGAATAATTTGGAAAAGTGTTTGAAGGTTCATGAATTAAGTTTCGAATTTTCATTATTCCCATTGCATTCATACATTAGATTCTTTGAATATTTTTTGCGTGTCTCATAAAGACTAGATTAAAAAAAATGGCTTCAAATGATTGCAATACGGCCAGAGCATTTTTCAATAACGCGAAAATGTCAGCCGAAATTTTGGGAATCAATGAAAATGTTATCGTCCGTTGTACAACATTGATTTTGTAACCAGATGCCATGCAAACAAATTTGGAGAATTTGCAATTGACACTGCCAAAGAGCTTATTAATTTATATCCCTGTTACATATCCCTCCCTCACTACATAAAGTGTTGGTTCATGCTCCAGATGTCATAAATGTGCACTTTTGCCAATCGCAGAGTTATCTGAAGAAGCTACAGAATCTAAAAATAAAAATATTAAAATGTTTCGAGGCCGATTCGATTGAGCCATGTCTGTCTGTCCGTCTGACCGTCTGTCCGTTTGTATGAACGCCTGGATCTCAGCAACTGTAAGAGCTAGAGCAATAATATGTTGTGACAACATACGTGTATATTCGGGTGTCTCAAAGTTTATTTGAAATTTTGCCACACCCCTTCCCGTCTCTGTAAATCAGTAATAACAATTTAATATTCACAATATACACCCAACAACCAAAGTTGTACATCTCACATGACAAATACGTTGCTACGGGTGTTTTCTGAAAATTTCATTTAAATCGGACTAAAATTAAGTGAGATATGATCCGAATTTTACAAAACTTTTCATTTGCTTAGAATGGTAAGAGAATTGGCTGAGAATGCAACTTTGGCGATCAAACAGCAAATGAGTCAATAGCTTAGTGGTTTGAGTGGCGGACTGGATTTATCAGAGAGTTTGAGTGTACGTGCGTGAGTTCAAGTCCTACGCGCGGCTGGTGCGACTTCTTATTTTTAAATCCTTTTTTTTGGTTTTTTTATTAATATAAACTAAAAGGAAAACTACAGTTATTTTATTAAATCTCAATAAAATAGTTTTCAAAAAGTAAATTTCATGTTTTTATGCAATATTTAAGACAATCAATAAGTTACGAATGTTAGAGCTGGACGCCGATAAATGCATGTCTGCATTTCCATAATAATGTTTCGGCATTCTGCTCTAACACACATCAATTGCCGTGTTTGGCACACACACGCAACTGTCAGATTTGTGCAACATTCGGCAAAGTTTATAAAAGTGTTCTAATTAAACACGTTGCGTATCAAAAATTTTAAAAATTATTGTTAAGGTTTTAAATTATTTAATAGAAAAGAAAGACGAAAAATTGTCACACATTCATCGCGGCAGCAATCGAACCCGAACACAGTCAACATCATTGGTCTTCGAATCCGGCACACACTCCACTAAGCTACTTACTGTACAACTTCCACGGCCGCCACTACTGTTTTAGATAAGCAAAAATGCATACACATTCTTATTGCCCTCTCGTCTTACCTAATGCTAATAATTCTTGTCTATTCGCTTTTGCATTGTTAACGGTTTCTTCTTCTTCTGTCCGTCAATTGAATTTGTTTTAGATAAGCAAAATGCATACACATTCTTATTGCCCTCTCGTCTTACCTAATGCTAATAATTCTTGTCTATTCGCTTTTGCATTGTTAACGGTTTCTTCTTCTTCTGTCCGTCAATTGAATTTGTTTTAGATAAGCAAAATGCATACACATTCTTATTGCCCTCTCGTCTTACCTAATGCTAATAATTCTTGTCTATTCGCTTTTGCATTGTTAACGGTTTCTTCTTCTTCTGTCCGTCAATTGAATTTGTGCGTGTTATTCGAACAAAATAATAAGAATATAAAATTTATATTTTTAAATGCTTAATAATAATCCAAATAATGCAAAATGTTCATTATAAATAACGGCAAATAGATGATATAAGGTATACCATGATAATCCATGGCCTTCTACAGTAAGCACCTGACTGTAGCGTTCGACTGGTTTTCCATCATTATGATGTGGACAGCAGTTTCCTTTATCAACTCAATTCTTAAAGGCCTGCAAAATCGAATGAACTGCGGTGCGCTGATATGCCGATTAAACGAATCTGTAATATGTATGGGTATGACAGAAGTTACGAATAAAGATTGATCAGAAATTGGTGTGCCAAGTGCTTCAGTTTCAAATTTGTGCTTGTAAGCACTATGACCAGTTGACCCATCAAATCTGTAGCGAATTAGTTTGATTTTAAAGATTTATGGAAATTTCTTGAAAACATCCGATTGCAACTTAATTAATCTATGCGCTGTATGATTCAAGAGATTTTGTAACAGCACTTGAGCAGTATTTTCTATTACTTATATACCCTCTGGTCGGCACTATAATTTTGGTTCGATCACTTCATTATAAGGCGAATATATGTCGCTGTTATGGCATTTATTAAGAAGTCTGGTGCTTATATATTGCTGTTATGTCAGTGTGTTTTTCAGGAGATAAGCTAGAGTTTCATCTGGTCAAAGAGGAGTTGGTTTTTGCCATTGAATTTGCATCCTCGATTCGCTTAGAAATTTCATTAAGAACAAAGGCAACATCCCTCTTCCATTCTTTTCTAGCAGAAACATTTACTGCATGCAGCTTTCTTAAACTATATTTAGTATTGAAGGCCGGGAAATAAAAGTTGAACATTCGTTGCAACTAACCATAGTTTATGGGAAAATATGCAGTGCTTTAAGCGATACCTCAACCGTAAAATGTTATATATGTGAAGCAAACCCAACTCAAATGAACAATTAAAAGAAACGCCTTCTCAGAAGAGTTTATTACGAACGATTTGAATTTGGCCTGTCTCCGTTACACGCTTACATACGATTTGTTGAATATTTTATTTACATATCATATACATAGATTAGATCTAAAAGTTGGGAAAATACGTTCCACCGAAGCAAAAACCATATTATTAAAGCGTACAAATATAATTTAGTCTGGACTTTTTATTTTATTCAGAATGGGCTTAATTGTAAACAACCTGAAAGCTGGAGGAAGCGGAACCTCCAACGATGGCAATACCGCAAAAAAATTTTTTGAAAATCCAGATTTGTCTCAAACAACTAGTCTTGACAATAATTTACTAATTAGATGCTCAATTAAATTGCAAGCAATTTCATCGGGGTACAATATAAATGCTGAGAAATTTAGAGTGTATGCCATAGAAACCGCGAATCTCTTAATTAATAAATATTCATGGTACTACCTCCCTGCATCAGTACAAATAATATTAATGCATAGATCTCATATAATAAGAACTGGTTTAGACCCATTGGAGAGCTTTCCGAATAAGCTGCAGAGGCTAGAAATAGAGATATTAAATCGTTTAGACGTAAGCATACAAGAAAAATATTTCGGGCTTTTAACGAACACCGATTTGTTTATTAGATTACTTTTAAGCTCCGATCCTTTTATTTCGGATTAAAGTAAACTGCCTTGTAAACAAAAGTCAAAACTCATTAAATCAGTATTTGAGCTACTTGATAAAAACATAGAATTTTATTATAACTTGCTTGTATAATTATAAAACATTAATTGTTAAGTTTCATTTAAATTTATTTTTTTTATTGTTATATATATACTGATTTGACTACTAAAATTATTCTACGGTGCTTTCCTTATATAAGCGCAACCAAATTTTTGATATAATTTTATAATTACAATAAAAATCTTGTGTAAAATTTCAAACTTCAATCTCAACTAGAAGTATTTATGGCCGGGTGAGCGCCGACCACTGTGCGCTGCAAGAAACGCAGCACATTTAATTTTCATAAATATATACATATAAGTTCAACTTAAGTCTAATATACCCCCAGTGTTTGAAATGTATTGCAGAAACATAGACGGCAGGTCATTTGAAAGGAGTGTAGGCAAAAGCAGGAAACAGGGTACATGACACGAAAAGCACCCCAAGCGCTCGGCGTCCATGTCCAGCGTGCACAAAAATAACGGTGCCTTGGTACTCAGGGCGCGAGCCAGCGCGCACACATGTAACGGTGCCTCGATACCCAGAACGTGAGACCAGTGCGCACACAAGTAACGGTGCCTGCGGTATCCAGAGCGTGTGCACAGACAGAAAAAGGCGCCTGAGCAACGGCGTCACGACAAATTTCAAAGCAGCAGCGCCAGACAGGCAGCGCACACTGGTTCCCGTTGTTTGGGGAGGGCGGCCATGAATACATATACATATTTAAGGTAGAGGCTTGAAACTATGCAAAAAATTTGTATTAGTTTATAGTAGGATAATGTATAAAAATCAGACGGATCGGACCACTATATCACATAGCTGGCATATGATCGATCGGTTATGATAACAAAAATTATAGACTAATGAACATAAAGTGGTGGATTTTTGGTTTGAAGCTTAAAAAAAGGGGCGTGGTTCATTCTCAATACAGCCAAATGAAGTAAGTTATTCGGTAACAAAAATAACCAGTCGAGCGCTACAGTAAGGTGCTGACTGTACAAGGCCATAGATTATTATGGTATACCGTGTATCATTTCTTTTCCGTTATTTATAATGAAAATTTAGCTTTATTTGGAAAAATTTAAAAATAATAATACGAGGGTCGTTTGATAAGTCCGTGACTTTTTGAATAAAATATATTTTTTTCGTCAAAGAAGCGTTTTATTTCTCAACATAATCTCCTTTTAGCTCTATACATTTAGTCCAGCGTTTTTCAAATTTTTTTATTCCTTCCAAATAATAGGTTTTCTCAAGGCCCTCAAAATAGTCGTTTGTTTCTGTGATGACCTCTTCATTTGACCCGAATCTCTTACCGCCGAGCCATTTCTTCATGTTTGGAAACAAAAAATAGTCACAGGGGGCTAAATCTGGAGAATATGCTGGATGGGGTAGCAGTTCGTAGCCCAATTTATGAAATTTTGCCATGCTGACTACACACGTGTGCACCCGTGCATTGTCCTGATGGAACAGCACTTTTTTTTCGCCAAATGCGGTCGTTTCTGCTTCAAATCAATATCGAATCTGTCCAAAAGCTCTGAATAATATTCGCCGGTGATCGTTTTACCCTTTTCAAGGTAATCGATGTGAATGATACCTTGTGCATCCCAAAAAACTGTGGCCATGACCTTGTTGGCCGACAGACCCACCTTGGCCTTCTTTGTTGTACGTTCACCCGGAGAAACCCACTGTCTTGATTGTTCTTTGGTCTCTGGTGTGGTGTGGTGGATCCATGTTTCGTCTACGGTAACGAAACGGCGCAAAAATTCGTTTGGATTGCGGTTGAACATCGCCAAACACTCCTTTGAAATGGTCACACGGTTGCGCTTATGGTCGTGTGTGAGCAATCGCGGCACCCATCGCGCGGAAAGCTTTTTCATGTCCAAATATTCATGTAAAATGTGATGTACCCGTTCAGTTGAGATGCCTACAGCCTCAGCTACCTCACGCACTTTCATTCTCCGATCATCCAATATCATTCCATGGATTTTGTCGACGATTTCTGGCATGACGACCTCTTTTGGGCGACCTGAACGTTCGGCATCACTTGTACTGGTACGACCACAACGGAACTCAGTAAACCATTTCTTAACCATTGAAATTGATGGTGCAGAGTCCCCATAATATTTATCAAGTCTTTCCTTGGTTTCGGTGATGGATTTTTTACGCAAAAAATAATGCTTAATTAGCACACGAAATTCACTTTTTTCCATTTTCGTTAAAATTCACGAGATCGTCTGCTTTCAATGCCTATAAAACGCAAACCAAAAAACGCAGCTTTCTCAAAATTTTACAGTCAGCTGTTAATCGATAACTGCTGACAGGAGCAGTGTTGTATTTAGAGCAGGTGCGCGACAAATACAAAAAGTCACGGACTTATCAAACGACCCTCGTATGTTTGTAAATAGTGTTATATTATTATTTAAAGTATTTTCCTCGAACTCGTTAGTTGGATCAATCATAGAGAAAGAATATTAGGTTGAATTTTTACAGTCCGTATGACTCTTCTAAGTTTTGAAAAGTTTACAATCGTTAGCCATATGTTTCTGGAACTCTTTAGTTAAAACAATTAATGAAGGAAGATTTGTATTCTTTTCTTGACTGTTCTTCAACAGTTTCGTTTCGGAAGATTATTATTATTATTTGTGCAATTCTTAAAACAAAGACATAGTGTGTTTTTTCTATTAAACAATACAGCTCAATTAAATTTGTTCGTAAATTGTAAATTCTTTGTAGTCTATTCAAAATCAGTTCCTTCTATATTCGGATCATTCTACATTTTCTATAATATTTTACAGTGAAAAATCATTAAGTTTTTCCTTGTAAAATTTCACCTTAAATTTTGCAAAAATACGAGGGTCGTTTGATAAGTCCGTGACTTTTTGTATTTGCCGCGCACCTGCTCTAAATACAACACTGCTCCTGTCAGCAGTTAGCGATTAACAGCTGACTGTAAAATTTTGAGAAAGCTGCGTTTTTTGGTTTGCGTTTTATAGGCATTGAAAGCAGACGATCTCGTGAATTTTAACGAAAATGGAAAAAAGTGAATTTCGTGTCAGCATGGCAAAATTTCATAAATTGGGCTACGAACTGCTACCCCATCCAGCATATTCTCCAGATTTAGCCCCCTGTGACTATTTTTGTTTCCAAACATGAAGAAATGGCTCGGCGGTAAGAGATTCGGGTCATCACAGAAACAAACGACTATTTTGAGGGCCTTGAGAAAACCTATTATTTGGAAGGAATAAAAAAATTGGAAAAACGCTGGACTAAATGTATAGAGCTAAAAGAAGATTATGTTGAGAAATAAAACGCTTCTTTGACGAAAAAAATATATTTTATTCAAAAAGTCACGGACTTATCAAACGACCCTCGTATAAACTTTATATTCTTATTATTTAATTCGAATGACACGCAAAAATTTAATTGACAGACAAGAGAAGAAGAACAAAAATACAATGCAAAAGCGAATAGACAAGAAAGCGAAAATAGTTAAACGTAGTAGCTAGACCAGATTGCAGCAAAGTTGCGGAGGAGTCAGCTTCATTGCTGCTTCTAAACCCCTCCTTTTTAAAACGGGGATCGATGAGAGTCGCTATTCTTGTTGGAGCGCGGCTTCCATAGGGCGACAGTCGACGATTCACACTCTCTAAAATGTATTCGCATGCTTGTCTCCAATGTCGGTTCCAACGCATGTAACTGGTGAATTGAATTCTCAGTTATTGGAATTACAAGGGAGAGAGTGACGGAGCTACTCGCGGGTAGCTGTGTTGTGGCATTGTCAAAAGGCTCAATAATTTCAGTAAATCCTTTAAATCATCAGCAAGTTGTGTTAGCGCTTTGGAAGTGCTCAGCAACACAGATGACATGAAATCTTTTAACATTAGCATTTGCTTTATCATTGCGAAAGAACAGTTCCATCTTGTCGGCATTTCTTGTATTAAGCTATAACATTTTTCAGGCCCTTGCGCCTCCTTTAGTTTAGCATATGCAATTGAAGTATGTAAAAATTTTCTTGTATTTTGCTAAAATGCTTTTAATGTATGACAATGATAGCGCGTCTTGAATAATTAGATTCAGCGAATGAGCACAACAATGCAAGTGCCTCTTTTTTAAAATATCGCAAGCTTTTATCATGACAGCTGCGTTATCAGTCACAATTGCAGATGTCTTTTCCAAAACATTCCAATCGTTCAAAACTGATTTTAAAGTTTTTAAAGTTTTGACTCGAATGGTCTGTATCTATTAGCATTTTGTTAGTGCTAAAAACGGCTCTTAATTCATAATCATAAACAAAATGGCAAGTGACTGTGATGTAATAATCATTGGAACGTGATCTCCATCCCTCAGTTGTCACTGCACAAGAATCAACAAAATCTAGTATGGATTTTGACTGTGCTTTCATGTCCATGAACATGTTTTTTCAAAAGTACTTGCCGCAAGGTAGTTCGGCTTGGTAAATCATATTTTGGTTCTAAGCAGTGAACAAAATTTTTGAAACCCACACCATCTACAATTTTGAACGGTTGCACATCTAATGTTATCATTTGAATAAGTGCTTCATCAATTTTTTTTTTCTCTGTTCAGGACTTTTTTCATATATTTTGGAGGAAATGAGGAACGAGTTCATTGACATCGTGCATTTAGGAATATCTTTCTCCAGTAGAGGGTGGGCTCGCTTTATATGGTTCGCCATATTCGTGGTGTTGCCACAATTTTTATAGATTTTACCGGAAATATTTCCACCACCGACTTTTTGGATTTCGGAGATTTTCTTCATCCTCGCCGCGCTTGTTTTTATCATTTTGTCTGTTTTTTAAACCTGCAAAATTAAATATGTATTGTATTAAACTACATGTACACAACTATCCTGCATACCGCATGTGTTCATCATGTGCGTACATCCGTGTAGCAAACACGTGAATACATGCATATATCAGAAGAACTAAAAACTATTGTTTTAGCCTTTTACTATTTACCGTAGATTTAATCTATTTTGCTCCTAGCTGGGCCAACACCAAATTTCGAAATTCTAAAGAATAAATTACATTTAATAAATTGTAAGGTAGTGTCTCGGTGCCGGTGTGCTGCCGCTCTCTTGCTGTTAGCGTTCTGTTGCTCTCTTGCTGTCGGTGTGATGCCGCGCTCGTGCTGTTAGCGTGCTGTTATTCTCTTGCTGCTGGTGTGGTGCCGCACTTGTTGACCCACTGTCTGAGGTAGTTCCGCCTAACCTTTAACTTAAACACCTTTTTAAAGCATAGAAAAATAATGGATTCCGTCATTGGAAAAGAACGGTCTTATAACTAAGTCAATAGAAGTTTCTTAAAACTAAGTCAAATGTAATACTTACAAGCTACTTAACCTAAAGGGAAAAATGTTAACAAGAATAATACTAATAGAAACAATAATAATAATAATAATAACAATAATACCAATAGAAACAAATGTGGGACTCTAGTTGAGTCTATGGAACGGTGAGACAGTGCTCTTGAAAAGAAACTTAGTTCACTTTGTTAACAGAAGAAAGGACTTAATATCTAGGTGACCTTGTTGTCAGGCCCATGCTGTCCCTCGTTGTTGTCCACTCTCGGGTCTTCTTCGGATTGTTGGAACGGTTTCAGGTCGGCTTTGTGGGCGGTGCGTCGCTCACGGGTTCCTTCACGCTGATTCCGGGCTATGTTCTGTGAAGGGAAACGTATTACCTTGTATGGCCCGTCGTATTTAGGGGCCAACTTCGCTGCCTTGGAGAGAACGTGATGCCGCAGGAGTACCATCGTGCCTAGAGTCGGTCTACATTCTCTTCGTCGCAGGTTGTAATGTCGACTTTGCTCCGCCGATGCTCGCTGCGCGTTCTCTCTGGCCACCTGGAATAGTTGTTCCAACTGTTTCGCCCGACTGATGGGATGGCGACTTGTACAGCGCGCCCGGTAGCCGAGGTTCTCCTCCCTGCACCAGGAAAGCCGGACTGAATCCCGTTGTGTCTGAGATGCTGCTATTGATGGCCAACGAGATCTCCGGGAGTAAGATATCCCAGGTGTGCTGAGGCCCGTTGATGTACTGGGCAATCATGGTCTTGATGGTCCTGTTAGCCCGTTTAATCGGGTTTTGTTGGGGGCTGTATGGTGCCGTGTGCTCGATCCGCATGCCGACTCGTTTACAAAACGCCTTGAACGAGCGGCTAGTGAATTGGGTTCCATTGTCGCATACTGTAGTAATATGTAGTACGTGTAGTTATAATTAGTATGTAAGATTCTATGTAATTGTAATTATTGTTTAGTTTGTCGGCAACAGCGAGCAATGTTGACGCCGTCATTACACTTCGTGATGAAATTGAAAATCAACAAGCTGGCAACGATCGATATAGATGACATTTTTTCACAAATGCAAATCAGATTTGGAACGAAAGGCAATCTTGTATAGCTACGTCAAAGCTTAGAAAAACGTAAATGGCTCAATGACGAAGTGTTTGCAAGCTATTTTTATGACAAACAGATGTTGTCAAACAAATTAAATGTTACCGATGACGAAATGGTGCAGTATATACTGGGGGGTATACCGAATGTTGAACTCAGAAACCAAGGCAAGTTACAACGTTTTGCTACACCGGCTGCAGTTCTGGATGCGTTCCGTGATATTAAGATGCCACGTCTTACTGGGGGAAAAAGTCACTCTGGAGCTGTGCCAAAGACTTCGACCCCGGACCAGAGGGTTGTTAAATGTTTTAATTGCAATTTTTCCGCACATATAGCTGCAGAGTGCCGAAAGCCGAAGCGTCCAGATGGAGCGTGCTATGCGTGCGGCAAAGACAATTATGCAAGATACTTTGATATAAGTTTCTGTGATGCAAATAATTGTAAGTCAAATTTAATCTCCATAGGGTGCCTCTTAGATTCAGGGAGTCCGATAACAATTTTAAGAAGATCTACAATTCCTAAAGAATTACAGTAAAGCCACAATGAATCGGCAAATACTTATTTTGGTATTAATGAAAGTAAATTGAATGTACTTGGAACAATTACTTGTTTGTTTAAAAATTTAAATAAAGTTATAACTATTGAATCTTTTGTTGTGAGTAATGAATCCATAAGGCACCCAGTGGTTTTAGGCAGAGATTTTTTAAATATGAGTAATTATAAGCTAATTCAGGTAGATGAAAATATTAGGTTGGAAAATATCTCCCTTCCGCTTTTTTGTCTTTTGAATTTCGCGGCTATGTACAAAGCGCTACAGAGCTCGTATCTGGGAACACTATACATAATTTGAAAGGTCTTGACATAACCTACAAAACAACATATTGCGTACAACAGTTATAGACGTGTAAACATGGAGTTGACTAACGCCGAAATTCGCGCTTTTTTAAAGTTTTCCTTCGTTAAAGGCAAATCCGCTAGAGAAACGTTCCGTGAGATTAATGGTGTTTTGGGGGATGGTACTCTATCACGTCGAACCGCGGAGGAATGGTTTCGACGATTCAGAGCCGGTGAAAACGACACCATGGATAAGCCGCCCGGCGGAAGACCTGTGACGACAAATACCGATCAAATCATGGAATACATCGAGTTAGACCGGCATATGGCATCTCGTGACATCGACATTATGTATAGTGTTGCCAGATACGAGCTCTGTAGCGCTTTGTACATAGCCGCGAAATTCAAAAGACAAAAAAGCGGAAGGGAGATATTTTCCAACCTAATATAAGCAATAAGTATGTGCAAAGTAAAAGTAAAGATAAATTAAAAGACATGCAAAGCAAAGAAAAGTTAGAATATGTACAAAGTGAAGGAAATGTAAAAGAACAAAGACAAAGCAACGTGAATGAAATTAAAAGTAACGACAAATTAAAAGACATGCAAAGCAATGAAGAGTTAAAATATGTACAAAGTGAAGGAAATGTAAAAGAACAAAGACAAAGCAACGTGAATGAAATAAAAGGTAAAGGCAAATTAAAAGACATACAAGGTAAAGAACAATTAGCTAATATGCAAAGCAAGGGTAGTGCAGAAAATCGAAGAAATGACAATATAGGAAATGCAAAGTGTACACGGTGAAGCAGAAATATATCGAAACGAAGAGAACGAACGTCAAAGAAAAATGAGCATGAATGATATAAAAAATGAGATAAAAGAGAAAAGTTTCGAAACGCAGATGTTGCTGATCGATGTAGACTATAAAAATAAAAAAGAATACAAAGTGGGAGAAGAGATGAATAATGTAAACAGGAAGAGGTTAGAGAATCTGTTTGAGAATTATTATGTTAAACCTATTAGGCCAGTTGAACCCAAAATTAAGAGGTATATGAAAATTATTGTTGATAGGGAAAAACAGTTTCGATGTCCCCCTCGACGACTATCATACGTTGAAAAGGCAGAGGTACAAAGGATACTAAATGAGAATATGGCTAAAGGATATATACGTCCAAGTGAGTCAGAATATGTTTCACCGATAGTACTTGTTAAAAAGAAGACAGGGGATGTGTGTAGATTACCGTCGTTTAAATAAAGTTACGTCAAAAGATAGTTACCCCATACCACTGATAGATGATTTGTTAGATAGGTTAGTAAATAAAAAGTTATTTTCAAAGTTAGATTTAAAGAGTGGCTTTAATCATGTTTTTATGGATAGTAATTCTATAAAGTATACGTCGTTTATAACACCGTTAGGACAATTCGAATATCTTCGAATGCCGTTCGGGTTGACAAACGCTCCTTCTACGTTTCAAAGATTTATAAATAAAATATTCGAAGATATGGTACGAGAAGGCAAAGTTATCATATATCTTGATGATATAACGATTGCTACAGAAGGACTAGAAGAACATTTTAATATCCTGAAAGAAGTTTTTCAATGCTTAGTAGAAAATAAATTAGAACTTAGACAAGACAAGTATGAGTTTTTGAAGTCGTCTATAGATTATCTAGGCTACACAGTAACAGGAGAAGGCATAAAAGCAAATGAGTCAGGTATAGAAGCCATTAAATCGTTTCCGGTGCCAACTAAGGTTCACGAAGTACAAAGTTATATTGGTCTATGCTCCTAGTTTAGAAGATTCATTCAGGATTTCGCTCTAGTGGCAAAACCATTATATGACCTTACAAGAAGAGATAAAAAATTCATGTTTGGAGAGAAAGAGTTAAGAGATTTCAATATGCTAAAGGAAAAACTGGTATAAGCACCGATATTAGCAATATATGATCCGAAAGATGAGACCGAACTTCATTGTGATGCAAGTTCGCTAGGGTACGGTGCAATATTGTTACAATGAAGGAATGATACGAAGTTACACCCAATTTTTTACTTTTCAAAACGGACGACAGAAGTTGAGTCAAGGTATCACAGCTTTGAGTTAGAAACACTTGCAATAGTCAACGCGTTGAAAAGGTTTCGAGTCTATTTACATGGCATTAACTTTAAAATAGTAACAGATTACAATTCACTTAAGCTAACTTTAAACAAAAAAGAATTGAATCCACGAATTGCGAGGTGGGCTCTCGAGCTTCAAAATTATAATTACACTCATGAACATAGGTCAGGAAAAAGAATGCAGCATGTGGATGCATTAAGTAGAAGTAATAGTATAATGATAATAGAAACAAACACGTTTGAAGAAAACTTAATAATATGCCAGGGAAAGGATCCAAATATAAGAAATATAAAGAATAAGTTGTCTGAACAGGAAAGTGAATATTATGAAATGCGCAATGGTGTCGTTTATAGGAAAAAAAATCAGAGGTTAATGTTTTATGTGCCAATGTCAATGGAAACCAATGTGTTTTTTAAGTATCATGATGAGATGGGACATGTACGGGTTGACAAAGTGGTGGACTCGATTACGAAAACTTATTGGATTCCGAACGTACGAAGAAAAGTAACAGACCACATTAACAATTGTCTCAAGTGTATTGCGTTTTCTAATAAGTCAGGTAGAGTAGAGGAATTTTTACACTCGAATCCAAAAGGCAGTGATCCATTTGAAGTATTACATGTTGACCACTATGGGGCCATCAATAGTAAAAATACGAAAAAAAGACATATACTGGTAGTAATAGATGCGTGTACGAAGTTCGTTAAATTATATCCAACCAAAACGACAAGCTCAAAGGAAGCCTTAAATAACTATTTTATTGCATAAAGTAGGCCCAAAAACTTAATACGAGTATCTGATCGAGGCAGTTGTTCCACTTCTAATAAATTCGAAGACTTTAAAAAAAAAAATAACGTTAATCACATTAAAGTAGCTACAGCGTCTCCACAAGCTAATGGACAAGTAGAAAGAGTAAATAGGGCTTTAGGTCCGATGATGGCTAAAATAATACATACAGAAAATAACGAGGCGGGGCACAAAGTTCTGTACAACGTGGAATACACAATGAACAATACAAGAAATAGAAGTACAAATGAATGTCCAAGCGTAATGCTTTTTGGAGTAAAACAGAAAGGAAACAGTGTCGACAGTCTGAAAGAAAACATCATAGATCCAAATAACCAAACGATAAGGAACTTAGAAGAAATTAGACGAAATGCACAGATAAGCCAAGAAAAGGCTCAAGCATATATTAATACCTATGTAAATGCAAAACGCCAAAAACCTAAAGTCTTTGCGGTAGGCGATTATGTAGTAGTAAAAAATTTTAATTCTTTGCAAGGCGCATCTAGTAAACTTATACCAAAATTCAAAGGACCATACGTAGTGTCAAAAGTTTTAGACAATGATAGATATTTAATTAAAGACGTGGAAAATTTTCAACAATCATAAATACCGTATTCAGGAATTTTGGCTGTACATAATCTTAAACAATGGATCAATTCAAAAAGTGTTGCAATGTCTGAAAATGAGCTAAGCGAAGAAAATGATGGGGACAACGAAGAAAATATCGATATAATTCCAAAAAATGATGTAAATAAATAAATTTAAATGATAATATAAGTGTAGAAAAAGATAAAATGAAGTTGTAAACAATAAAATTATAAATAAGTATGGCCAAAGCAATATTGTAACAAGAAGCAAGTCAACGAGTATCAGGAGATCCTCAATGTCAGAACGGCCGAGTTGTAGTAATATGTAGTACGTGTAGTTATAATTAGTATGTAAGATTCTATGTAATTGTAATTATTGTTTAGTTTGTCGATCATGGCTCAATGCCATCTATTGTAAGTCAAATAGTTCTAGTTCACTAAGCGCCCTCTGGTGTAAACAAGAGGAGTAAAGAGTTAGGAGAAGCGACGCACTTCACTTTAAAGCAGAACGCAGTATTGTACGGGCGCGCATTGTGAAATTAAAAATATTGTAATAACGCCTAAAATAAAAACTTTAATTGATTCAACTATAAAGGCTATCTGACTACTAAAATACGAAGGTCCTGGGAGTTCCGAAATGTCCGAGGATCCTTTCTCGGAACGCCTTCTCGAGATGGGCGGTGGTAGCCTTGCGCAGCATGACGAGTTCGACCCACTTGGAGAACAGGTCGAAGAACACCAATAACACCGTGTTCCCCTGCTTCGACCTCGGTTATGGTCCCAAGAAGTCGGCGCAAAGGGTATCGAACGGCTCCTGCACTTGTCTTGATAGCATTTTTCCGGCTGGTTTCCGTTGTTCGACTTTGAACCTCTGGCAGATGGGACATCTTTTGACGTATCCTTTTGACGTATCCTTCGCCCACGCACAGCTTCCACGGAATACCGTCCTCCTCGTATGGCTTCAAGCCCAGGTGCCTATACAGTTCTCCGTTCTGCTGCTTCTCCTTCCACTCCCAACGACGGCCTTTGCGCAGCAACTGTGACATTGGGAGTACCACCGTGGCAAGTTCGGGACGAAACGTTTGTACCAGGATGCTATTCCCAGGACACGACGTCACTCCTTCGGTTTGGTCGGGGGCTGTAGCTTCCGTACTATATATATATGGCATAAACACCCCTAACGGGGTACAGCCTGATGCACGCTCCGCCAGTTGGTGATCCCATGCGTCGCCAGAATTGCGTCCATCTGGTCACTCCAACGCGCGCGTGGTCTTCCTCTCCTACGTTGTCCGCCAACTACCGCATCGAAAACGGATCGAGCTGGAGTTGTTCCTTCCTTACGGGCTATGTGGCCAAGCCAGCGAAGTCGCTGAAAATTAATTCGCTTGACTATGTCCACATCGCCATATAGCTCATACAGCTCGTCGTTCCACCTGATACGGTAGGTTCCGCCAACGAAGATCTTGCGAAGAATTTTTCTCTCGAAGACACCAAGAGCAGCTGCATCTGACTGCGTCACCGTCCAGGCTTCCGCACCATATAGAAGCACTGGGATGATGAGTGCCTTGTAAAGGGTTAGCTTCGTCTTTCGAGAGAGAGCTCTGCTGTTCATTTGCCTACTGAGCCCAAAGTAACTTCTGTTGGCAAGTGTGATCCTCCGCTTGATCTCCAGGCTGACATCGTTGTTGCTGGTCACTGCAGTACCTAGATAGACAAAGTCCTTGACCGTCTCAAAGTCATAGTCTCCAGCAGTAAGATGAGAGTCAAGACGCCGCGTCTCTCGGTTACTGCACACCATAAACTTTGTTTTGCCCATATTCACTGCAAGACCAACTCTAGCCGATTCTCTTTCCATAGCTCCAAAGCCGCCGTCACATCACGCTTGGTACGACCAATGATGTCAATATCATCAGCGTAACCAAGGAGCTGGACACATTTCTGTCCCAGTATTGTGCCCCCTCGATGCACTCCAGCTTTCCTTATGACACTCTCCATTAGCAGGTTGAAGAGCACACAAGATAGCGAGTCGCCTTGTCTGAGACCCCGCCTGGTACTGAAGGTTTCGGACTGGTCATTTCCTACCTTGACAGAGCTGATGGTGTTGCTCAATGTCATACTACAAAGCCGTACTAGCTTTGCAGGAATACCAAGCTCAGACATGGTGGCGTACAGGCGTCCTCGCCGTGGACTATCAAAAGCAGCTTTAAAATCGACAAACAGGTGGTAGGTGTCGATTTGGTTCTCATACGCTTTCTCCAGGATCTGGCGTAGTGTGAAGATCTGGTCGACTGTGGACCGGAAGAAGACTGATGCCACGATAATTGGTGCGTTGTGTTGCATCACCCTTCTTCAGAATGGGGCAGATCATACTCAGATTCCAATCATTGGGCATGCTTTCAGCTAACCATACGTTGCAAATGAGCTGGTGCATGCTCCTTACCAACTCATCGCCTCCAGCCTTAAACAGTTCAGCCGGTAGTCCGTCCGCTCCCGCGGCTTTATTGTTTTTAAGTCGTTTTATGGCGACTTCGACTTCCGTATGGCTAGGGATGGGAACTTCAACACCATCCTCTCTGATTGGGGTTAGTGGATCTTCTTCATCAGGCTCTTGGTTGTCTCCAGCCAAAAGGCTTTCAAAGTGATCCCTCCGTAACCTCAGTACTGTCTCTGCATCTGTGACAAGATTTCCTTCATCCCTCCTGCAGGCAAGCGATCCAAACTTATACCCTTGAGTCATGCGTTTGACCCTCCGATAAAAGTCGCGGGTATTATTCCTGCTCCTGCTATTCTCCAACTTCTCACACTCAAGCCTTTCCATCTCCTGCTTCTTCCTCCTGAAAAGGCGATTCTCATTTCTTCTCCGCGTCCTATAAATATCCACCACTGCTCGTGTGGCTCCTGCTTGCAGCGTCCGCCTGTATGCAGCGTTCTTTGCAGCAGTCGCTTCCCGACACTCCTGATCATACCATGAATTCCGTTTTGGGGGACGTTGGAATCCAAGGATTTCCACGGCAGAAGTATTAATGGCGGTAGATATGCACGTCCACATATCTGACGTATTTATAGGCGTTGGAGGGTGCTGGCCAAGTCGACCTGAGGGTCGAGCGGAGAAGGCATCCCTGTGCTGTTGTGATTGCAGCTTTTCGATGTCAAGCTTTCTTGGCATATCTTGACGTGAGATTTTCGCGACACACAACCGTGCGCGAACCTGGCTGCGACAAGGTAGTGGTCAGAGTCGATGTTAGGACCCCGGCACGATCTCACATCAAGTGTACTAGACGCATGCCTTGCATCGATCACAACATGATCAATCTGGTTGCAAGTCAGACGGTCAGGTGACAGCCAGGTTGCTTTGTGGATGTTGAGATGACGGTATCTTGTACTGCTAACTGTCATATTGTGCGCAGCAGCAAAACCTATAAGTCTAAGCCCGTTTGCCGAGGTAGACTCATGTAGACTGTGCTGTCCAACGGTTGCTCCAAAGATGCTTTCCCGTCCGATTTTGGCATTAAAATCTCCGAGGAGGATCTTAATGTCATGTGACGGGCAGCGGCTATACACTCGGTCGAGTTCTGTATAGAAAGCATCCTTGACGGCGTCGTCCTTCTCCTCCGTTGGTGCGTGTGCACAGATAAGGCTGATGTTAAAGAATCTGGCAGCTACTCGGATCGTCGCAAGTCTCTCATTTACAGGTGTAAACTGTGAGACTCGGTGCCGTAGCCTGGCTCCTACGACGAATCCACAACCAAACTCGCGCCTATCTGTATGACAGCTGTAGTATATGTCACAATTCCTTTTCTTCATGCATCCCTTTCCGTTCCATCGCATTTCCTGGATAGCTGTAATGTCAGCCTTCAGATTGCTCAGAGTATCCACTAGTTGTTGAGTGGCACCAGGCCTGTACAATGTGCGTACGTTCCAAGTGCATACTCTCAGATCATTGTCCTTTTTGAATTTTCCGTGGTCGTCAACGTTTTTCGGGTATCTATCCGAGGCTCCTCTTGCATTCTTCGCTGATGTGCTGTTTTCCTTGGGTGGATATCAAGTCCTACGCCAAAACCTAATTTAGGGACTAGGATCCCGCCGTGCACTTTGGTTTATAACTCAGCGGTTGCTAAGTTACAATCCAGGGAAAACCACGTGGAGGTAGTGCGTCAACTTGAAGAAAGCATGGACAAGGATCACACTGGCGCCCACCAAGTTGAACGCAGTCAGTAGCTTTACCTTGTATACCTTCCCCCAATTTCCCCACTTCTGCCACTTTATCTGGATCTGTGTGGATTCCCTTCTCGCTAACGACAAGGCCCAGCTACACCAATTTGCGCTGGAAGAAATGGCACTTCTTCCTGTTGAGGCGGAGGTTAGCTTCTTTCAACCTTCTAAAGACTTCGCCCAAATTGTGTACGTGCTCCTCCACCGATGTTCCGATGACTATAATGTCATCCAGATAGGCGAAGGCGTGCGGTTACATTTCCGGTCCTATCACGCGATCGAGGGCGCGTTGGAAATTCGCTGGAGCGGAGTGAAGTCCGAATGCCATAACCTTCCATTGGAATAGGCCTCTGCCAGGTACCGTGAACGCGGTACACTCGCGGCTCTGTTTGGCCATCGGTATTTGCCAGTAACCGCTCTTCAGGTCCAACGTGCTGAGATATCGCGCGTTCCGGAGTCGTTCCAAAATCGAGTTAATCCGCGGGAGAGGGTAGGCGTCAGGGCTAGAGTGCGCGTTCAGCTGTCGAAAGTCCACGCACATCCGAGTCTCGCCTGACTTTTTCCCTACCAAGACGATCGGGGCGCTGTGCGGGCTTTTTGAGGGCTCGATACACCCTTCCCTGAGCAATCTGGGTGTTAATGATTTTGAGCATTGCCGGGTTCTTGGGGTAGTATCGCTGTTTTATTGGCCGGTCATCTTTCATCACGATCACATGTTCGGTGATCGTGGAGACGCCGGACAATCCGTCAAATTTGCTGAGTTCCTCCACCAGAAACTCAGTGACCCATGGTTCCAGTCTGGGCGCCGTGGGGTGTTCTTCGGCTAGGGTGACAACGGTAGCGAGTCCGGTACGTGGATGGGCAGATACTTCTGGTATGTCCGTTTTGCCTGTTGTAACGTCTCTTTTTTCGGAACGGGTTTCTTCCCGCGCGGTTGCCGACTACATCGCTGTGCTCGATGACCTTGTTCTGATCCATGTGTTTGATGTCAGCCGCGCGGTTGCCGACTGCATCACTGTGCTTATTTGGAAAAAGATCGAAGTGCATGGGATGAGCATATTCCAGCAATCAGCTGTGCGTTGCGAAATAGTGTGCACCAAAGTTTAAAATGTGCCCCGTATCAAGGGTTATATGGATTCAATATGATTACACATGGTTCGCAGTATAAGCTTTTGAGGAATTTTCTGCTGGAGGAGAATGTAGGAGGCTTCCATAAGGAGGATCAACTGCAGCTGCTGCGTAAGCAGCTAAAAGCAAACATGAAAATTGCTTATGAGCAGCAAGCACAGAAATACATTTTTCGAACAAAAGAGGTAAATTTTAAAGTGGGACAGGAAGTGTTTTGGAGAAATTTCCTACAAAGCTCCTTTGAAAAAGGAGTGAATGCCAAACTACCACCTATGTTCATAAGATCAAGAGTTCGAGAACACAATTCTAGCTATTTCCCTATAGAGGCCTACGAACGAAATAAAGGGTGGCACGGACAGAGTCTTATAACTAATACATTAAACTTATACTTTTAAGAAACTTTAGTTTTAATATTTATTTATATTTAACTAAATTAAATCTATGTATCAGGAATCTCTAAGGAAAAATTCAATTAATTAGTAATATAATTTGTGCAACTTTGCATACTTACGGGGATTTTGGTAGAAATGAATTCCTAATAACAGGCAGGAGATGGTATCCTTCATTTTGTCTACTTAGTGTTGGAACTTGTTCGAAAGAGAAAAGGAAGGGGGCAAGGAGGAGAATAAGTATGGCGATCTACTAGATTTTGCTAAATCATCGCAGTCATACATTCTCCTCCGCGACGACGGGGTGCCTGTGTCTGACAGGAACGGAAAAACGAAAAAAAAAGAAAAAAAAGGAAAAGTGTTAGTGACCAAGAAAAAATCTTGAAGTAAGTTGAAAAAAAAATTTTTATTCGCTTCTGGATATTAATTACCTGTTTGGTCAGGATTCATATACAGCCTGAGGCGCAACAGCATCTAGGGCAAAGCAGAGTTGGCGCGCCAGCAGCCTAGTGCTAGTCGGGCGCGGAGTTCTACATCGGGGCATAGTTTTCGAACGCTGGAAAAAATAAGGAAGAGCGATGAGGATAAAAACTCAACATATGTATATAAAAATAAAACAAAAAATTTAACTCGTGAAGGCTCACTTATTGAGATAATACACCAGACACATAATTGTCATACACAGAAGGCCCAGGCAAAGAAAATCTGTTAAAAAGGAAATCAATTTAAAAAAACAAAAAAAAAAATCAGTTTATAACAAGAAAAAGAAGAAAAGAAAACGCACCATTAACGAAACACCGGGAAGTTGGGCAACAGCTTACGGCAGTTTTCAAGCAGCTTCGGCAGTGGGCAACAGCTTACGGCAGTTTTGCAGCAGCTTCGGCAGTGTGCAGCAGCTTGCGGGCGTTTTGCAGCAGTTTGGCGACAGTTCGAGTTGCAGTTCTGGCAACAATTTGGCAGCAATTTATTGGATAGTTGAAAATTCTTATCTTGGCGGCTATTAATTAAATTACGAAAGAAAAAAAATCAGAGTGATCGTTAGACTATGGAAATGAAATTAGAATAGCGCTTTATTGTCAGATACTAGGGAAAGAAAAACTGTCTTAGTTGCCATTTTTTTTATTTTTTCGAATATTGCTCTCTTTTCTGCCTCTGGTGTATGTACGTGTATAATTTTTAAACTAACATTTAGCAACCAACGATCTATTGGGCCCAACGGAGAGTTTATGAGGAAATTTCATGAGAAAATTCTAAAAAAAATATACAAAAAAAATATATATATAAAAGGAAAAATCAAGAAAACTAAGCAAGCAATAAAAATTTTATTTTGAAACACCAAAGAAGAATAAAAGGGTAAACACCAAACAGCTGTTTGTATGGCATTGATCGTGGCATATTAAGACCTTTTTCTATGTTGCATTAAATTGTTTTAGGTACTTACCTGATATATGTCGGTATAAACTGGGTTTTATTCACTGGCACTAAGAGAAATCACACCCGATAAGATATTGCACTCGCGCCGCGCAAATGTTTAAGTAACGAAAATTTAAGGCGATAAGCAGCTGTCTTTTTGTTTGATCTTGGAAATAATGTTTATTTCTATATTTGGTTTATATTAATAAGAGATATCATATCCGCATAGGTTTATACAAAAATTTTATTCTTTTATTTATTAAAGTATTAGGATCATATGAATAATTAAAAACATGAACATGAAACCGTTTAGGAACATAATATGTATATATTTTTTTTGAAATAAATGAATATTTATATGGAATTTTCACATGGAAAACTAAACTAATTTTATAATGATTTCTGAAGGTTGATGAAAGGGTAATGTTAGGCCAGGGAGTTCTTCAAATTAAGGCGAAAAAGGACTCATAGGGTTGGTAAAGACGCGGGACCTACACCATCACCAGTAGTGTCCCCGAAGTGCCCCCGTAGCAGGGTAGTGGTTCTTTTCTTGCTTTCTACTCTCGTAAATTCTATCACTCCTTTTTTTTTTGTTTTGTTCTTTTACGTTTCTTTTCTCATCTCTTTTTACTGACACGAGACATAGTGGCAAAGATTCTTTTTATTTCTATTTTGTGTGTCTTCCCTCAAAAAAGGGCTAGGAAGTTCTCCAAAAAAACCCCCCACAGGTTGTTTTTGCTAGCCGCAAAAGAATCAAAGGGGAGGACAATATCTAAAGATAGGAACAATATCCAGATTTAACACATCTAGGAAATATAAATTCCATGTAACAGACGGTGCTTATGTAGGGCAAAGCAGCAAAAAATAAAGGGCACATCGAAAGGGCGCGACTGCCGGGAAGGGGCGTGTCAGTGTGTGTGTGTGAGTGATCGCATGTGAAGGCGGAACGCAAGACCGCGTGGCCGAACTGTTCCGGAGTTCCGATGGTGCGACAGAAGGTCAATACCCAGCGCATACAGTGGAACCTCTGGAACAGCCGCAAGTCGGTGATCTCGCTAGCCGTTGGTCAATACCCGGCTCCGAGGTCAATCGAGAAGCGGAGGTGGCCACTGGTAGCGCTGGCACCACCCTCACACTCTGATTAGTAGGGTATCAAGGCGGCCACGCCGTCTGGAAGAAACCTCGGCCGATCGCTTTGAAGGTGATCCGCACCTCAGAAGGCCACTCTCCGTTCTTCGTCTCGGGTCTCAGCAATTTACAAATTTCCTGTAAAGGGACCTGGCGCGACTGAGCTCACCTCAGCCCGAGACACTCAGGGACCCTGAGACATAAAAAAACGAAGTTAGGAGAGTACATGTGGCTTAATGAACCACGAGGCCGACTAAGCAAACCGGGGGAGGGGCGTTCAGACGGAACACGTAGCCAGCGGCAGAAAAGCGCTTTGCCAAAAATAATCACAGACAGAGCCGTAGTAGTAGCGAAAATAGGAACTTAAATCGTTATAGATTGACCAGAGGCCCATTACAAACATACGAAGAAGGGGACGCACGAGGAGCAGAAAAGAATAGGAAAGGAAATTCACGATAAGCTAACTAAAGGCGAGGGAAAAGGCAGAACAGAGACAAGGATATAGACCAGGACATAGAACAGTGACAGAAGAGACAAGAAAACGGAAGAAAATAGGTTTAGTCAAGGAGGAGTTTTAGGATTAGCAAGAAATATAAGCATGGCAGAAGCAAGGAGTTTAGGAATAGCAAGGATAGGTTTAAGCAGAGTCAAGGAGACGAACAGGACCAGACCAGGACAGAGAATAGGGGCGGAGATGAACTCAGGAGAGGGAACAAAGGACAGGGACCCGAAGGACGGACAAGGGCAAGCAGGGTTAGCAAAGGGTAGAATCTTCATTGACACGAGGCCCCGTAGGGAGACGCCTATCACCATACGTCTCGCCCCACAAAAAAACTCGTCGAGAGGGGATCTGCCAGGTTGCCATCGGGGGGTAAGCGAGCCGAACACCACCGCGTGACACGATCGGGCCACCCGAGGCCCGACGAATTTAGTATATAAGGCCGTCTGCCAGCTAGCAGACAGCAGTCAGTGAACAGCGTTCGAAGAGAACAAGCCTAGTACAAAGTGGAACAAACAAAGCCAGTGAAAAAAAATTCTAATAAAAAGGATCCTTCGTAGGAATAACCAACCTACGAAAAAAATCCTTTAGTGAAACTAACCCAAGCCTGCGACACGAAAAATAAAAGGAAGCCTTCGTAGGAATAACCATTTTACGAAAAACATCCTTTAGTGGAACTAAACAAAGCCTGCGGCGCTAGTCATCAACTATGAGGTGGCCCTTGAACGGGAGCAGCAGCGACAACAGTGGGACATGCACCAGGAGCACCGGACAGGGGGCAGGAGCAATTGGAACAGCGAGCAGCGGGGCACACCGTGGGCCCCAGAGAATGGAGGATCACACTCCGGCCGCGACACCCAAATGACCCCTGCGAATTCGGGAGAACAACCCCCAATCAATGTAAGGGAAGCATGCCGTAACTGCGGAGTGACCGGACACTTAGAAAGGGGTGCGTACCGTGGACTGTTGCCAAGTCCAGGTTCCGGGAATCGGACAGTCGCTTCCACTAAAACCCGAGGCAGCGGGGGCACCGGCCATCAACACTCGGAAGTAGCAAGTGTATTACGGATACAGGGCGGACGCATCTCAGATCGAGTCATCATTGAGGGCTACGCGCTGTGGGCAACCGTCGACACGGCCGCAACGAGGAGCTTCATCGGAGAACGACTGGCAGATCGGGAACCCAGGCAACCAATGTCAGGTGAAGACAGTGGTCGGTCTGGCGGATGGCACCGGCAAGGAACTCACAAGGGCAACATGGGCGGACAACTGGGAACATTTTGCACCCTGGTGCAAATGTTAATACTACCAGTTGTACTGGACGACGTGTTGCTGGGACTGGATTTTCTTGGGGCCATCGGTGCGACCCTGATCTGTGGAGGAGCCACCATCCACCTGAGAACCCAAACGGCCTGGCCAGTCCAGGACAAGGACACCAAGAACAAGGACACCGAGCATAGCGATGCAGCCGTCAACCGCGCGGCTAGCATCGAACCAAGGGAACACAAGGACAAGGACACCGAGCATAGCGATGCAGCCGGCAACCGCGCGGCTAGCATCGAACCAAGGGAACACAAGGACAAGGACACCGAGCATAGCGATGCAGCCGGCAACCGCGCGGCTAGCATCGAACCAAGGGAGCCCAAGGACAAGGACACCGAGCATAGCGATGCCGCCGGCAACCGCGCGGCTAGCATCGAACAAAGGAAATACAAGGATAAGGACACCGAGCATTGCGATGTAGCCGGCAACCGCGCGGCTAACACCGAACACGAGAAACGGCTAGAGGACCTACTGGGAGCAAAGGACGATGAAGCTGTACGAAGGAACCCGTTCCGAAAAAACGAAAAAAAAAGGAAAAGTGTTAGTGACCAAGAAAAAATCTTGAAGTAAGTTGAAAAAAAAATTGTATTCACTTCTGGATATTAATTACCTGTTTGGTCAGGATTCATATACAGCCTGAGGCGCAGTCAAACGCTACAGTCAGGTGCTGACTGTAGAAGGCCACGGATTATTATAGTATACCGTGTATCATTTATTTTTCGTTATTTATAATGAAAATTTTGCATTATTTGGATTATTATTAAGCATTTAAAAATATAAACTTTTTATTCATATTATTTTATTCGAACGACACGCACAAATTTAATTAACGGATAGAAGAAGAAGAACGCATAAACAATGCAAAAGCGAATAGACAAGAATTATAAGCATTAGATATGTTTATGCATTTTTGCTTATCTCAAACGGTAGTGGCAGTCGCTGAAGTTGTACAGTAGCTTAGTGGTGTGTGTACGGCTTTTGATGTGTGTTAGAGCGGGACGCCGATTTTTTTTTTCTTTTCTATTTTTTCTTTCTTTTCTATTTTAATATATAGTTTTAAAGCTTAACAAACAATACTTTTTAAATTTTTTGGTACGCAACATATTTAACTAGAACACTTTTATAAACTTTGCTGAATGTTGCACAAATCTGACAGTTGCGTACATACGCCGAATACGGCTTTTGATGTGTGTTAGAGCGGGACGCCGAAACGTAAAATGTGCAAATGCAGACATGCATGTATCGGCGTCCCGCTCTAACATTCGTAATTTATTGATTGTCTTAAATATTGCAAAAAAAACATGAGATTTAATTTTTGAAAACTATTTTTATTGATATTTAATTAAATAACTGCAGTTTTCATTTAAGCTTATAAGAATAAACAAGAGCAACAGTCGTGCGGCAGGCGACAGTGGGATACCCTTCGACCTTTTTGAAACGTAAAGAGTCCATAATTGTACAATACTTCTACTTAATAGAAATATCGTAACGTAAGCCTTTGTATGCGTCTGCGTATGAATACATGTACATGCGTGTATCATTTTATTGGTCAAGCACAAATGTATGTATGTGTGTGTGCGTTTGAATGCAAAAAATGCGTGTGCATGAGAAGAACAACAGATGGCGCTACGCGCTCGCATTCTCTTTCCTTTTCTTTCCTACATGAGCATTGCAATGACGTCACAGCATGCTGGTCTGTATATAAAATCAAAGCGAACAAGGTTTTTGTTTAATAGCATCTGTGTTTGTTGTCCGATCGGATTGAAATTTTGACTTTATGTTGGTAAAATAATTAGCTTAGTATAGTCTTACTCAGAATGTTGTATCTTTTATATGTCGCTCGTAAATCAGCTAAAAAGATGAAATTATTGATTTGCGTGGGCGGGGGGCGTGGCACGCAACATTTGAAATAAACTTCACCTGTCCCGGATAAACAGAAACCTTCATGCCAAATTTGGTGTCTCTAGCTTTTATAATAGCTGAGATCTGTGTGTTTATCCGGACACCCAGACATCCAGACATCCGGACAGACAGACAGACATGGCTTAATCGACTTGGCTAGTGATCCTGAGCAAGAATATATATACTTTGTGGGGTCCCCCACGCCTCTTTCTACCTGTTACATACATTTGCACAAAGTTAGTATACCCTTTTTGACCGAAGGATATAACAAGCGAGTCAAGAAAATAAAGAACTATGCAAAGACGAAAGACTATCTGATGGAGAAGCACGATTTCGGGTAAACATTTTCCATCGATGTCTCGACAACCAATTACTAAACCGGTTTGAAAGTTTGTAGATCGTCATCAAAACTTTTCAAGTACTTCAATCTAAGGAATTGACTAATATGACAGACCAAGAACTCTACAGGGAAGCTGTGATACTAGCGGGTACTTATGCTGAAGACATTACTGACAAATTTCCTGAACAGTTATTATCTCTTCGATCGTGTCTCAAAAAACAAATTGAAAAACTCAGTTCCGTCAAGCAACTTTCAGATGTATGGATTATTGAAAATGCTGCTCTATGTACAAGTTTTCAAAAAGTTTGCACAGCTTTGATTTTGTTTTTAACTATTCCGGTCACAGTAGCTACGGCTGACAGGTCCTTTTCAATATTAAAAATCATAAAAAAAACCTTTTTACGAAGTACCATGGGTCAAGGGCGTTTGAAGAATTATTGTATTCTGTCCATTTAACATGAAATAGCAAATAGTTTGAGAAATAACTTAGATAGAATTATTCAGAAGTTTGCTAATTTAAAAGTAAGGCGTGTAGCATTCGTTTAACAACGTGTACCATTTAGAATATATGTATATGAGTATAAGAATAAAATGTTTTACGTGATCAACACTTAACTTTTTTTTCAACATCATCTCTATCCATACGTACCTTAAATAAAATATCCTTTCGAAATTTTAAGGAATGCATATTATTGTATAACGCAGGGGGAGGAGGGTTGACAGGAAAAATTGTAATGCTAAAAAAATTTTTTTTTTGTAAGGAGAACCGGGGCCCCCATTAGTATAGTTCTTGCAAGTGAAGCTGTCCGTAAAGTCAATAAAAAAACCTTATAAATCGACATTACTGTGCAATGGAAGGCATTCGTATAATAAATATTGGTATTTAGTATATTTTTAAAACAAGAATTATATGTACGACGCTCCGTGTTTTGCGTAAATTAGTGTTGTGTTTAGTATATGTATGTAGTTGCAGATGTTTGCTATCTTTCGTTGGAGTTTTCGTTATGTCCATTTCTACTTAACTTAACAATTCTTTTTGTGTATTGTTTATTAACATTTTAAAATTAAGAAATCGTTTAATTCAAGAGCCGACAGGTGCTCTTTTGCAATATACAAAAAAATAACCTAACCTCAATTTTTAAAAAGCACGTGCTGCCTGTTGTTGCTTTTTATTTTGTGTTGGTGTGTTGTGGTATTGTTGTTGTATTGATGTTGTATTGTTGTTGTTGTATTTGTTGCATTTTGCGGGAACAGCTGTTTTGAGTCGATAGATTGTTATCGATGAATACAGCTGCCCTGGTACTACACATCAACCGACAGAGCAAGCAGTGCAATTTTTATCCTCTCTTAAAAGCCAGATCGGTCAGCGAACCCGCTTACCGTTTGGATTTATGCACCGTTTGAACTGTTGGTTAGATGCCCGAGACCACAGGCTCAGCGACCGCCATTTAGATTTTCAAGGGCAGCTTTTGTCAGTTACATAGAATCAAGAGCCGAGGGCGGTCAAGTCAACTTGCCGCGAAATAATATTTCAAAATGTGCGTGTAACTTGAGTTTTTTTTTTGTAATGTTTAAATAAATAATAATTTTATGTGTGTGCAGCTGATCATAATTACGGAGACGGAACACCCATTACGCATCGTCGCCCTGGTGAGTCCAGTCCATGCGGAGAGCCGCCAGGGCATATATTTATTCGCCCTTCTTGTGCGACCAAATCAGCATTTGCCGTCCAGCTCCTATGAGGAAACACCATAGAATAGAATAGATTTACAAATTGTTCCATTAGTTAAAGCAAAATTTATTGTATAATTTGAAAAGTTCTTTGTCTTTACATAAGTGTGTAAGAAAGCCCTTGCTTTCTTCTGTCCCTTGACCTTTATTGCCGCTCCTCAGTGAGTGAGTGCCCCCATCCGTCAATAGAGCTCTGTAGGCAGGTAGGGCTAAGAAAGGAGAAAGAAAGGGTATGAGTCATTAGTAATAGTAAAAAAAATGTTAGTTCATAAATATACATACGTATAGAATAAACCATGATGCACGTTTAAAATGAACGTCTGCTAAGAGTTTATTGCTGGGGGGGAATGAAGCGGTCTTAATTGGCCAGGAAGAGCTACACGACATGGGTGATGTTCGGAAATCTTCGAGTAGGAGCATCACACGGTTGGGTGGGTGCGCTGTGGCCATTGGCCACCTAAAGTTGTTGTTGTCATGTTTATAGTTCGTCCCTTTTGTAGCACCTGTAAAAAAATTTGATTTCGTTAAATATATGTTAATGTATTTAATGTTGTTAAATTTTACTTATCTGTTTGTGTTGTGAGACGTCTCTGTAGATCGAATCGAAGCTCATCGATTATTGTGCGGATTGCAGGGCAGAGGGAAAAAATCCTCCCCAAGTGCAGCTGAGCTAGCCGGCACAGCCCCGAGAGCAAGCAGTCCGTAACAATATGGCGCCCAAACTTTTTTTGATGTTTGTAGAAAAATAACAACCAGGAAGCGTACATATTGTGTAACAATATGGCTTCATTTCTACAAGTCGATGAGTGGAGATATGGAGACGCCTCGCGGTAGATTTACTCTTGTGACTCAGTCTATGATAAACTGCGGCACGTTGGAAGTAAGGACTTCACGTTTGCGCAGGGAATCGTAGACTGGGGAACAAAAGTGAAAAGAGGTATTTAGATGTTGAGGCACGTTGTCAGGCAAGACGCGAGTCATGTTCTACCACGTGCGTGAGAACATTGTGCCGTGTACTTGCGCTGGGCCATGCCCAACATCCAAATGTATAACAAATATGTTTATGTATGTGATTTTTGTAACTTTTCGTTTAAAGTAGTAGATCGTCCCTTTTCGCTGGGCGTCTGAATGCTTAATTCCGGCCAAGGTGGCTTTAATGAGGGCAAGGTGACCCGTTAATGCCCAGGGCTATACGCGCTGCACCTCCTCACGGGTCAAGGGAACGCATGCCCAGTGAAAGCGGAACCGATTGAACACCAGCCGTGCCCTTAACTGGCAACTGTCGACCCGCGCGACAGTTTGATCAGTTGACGTACGGCGTGTGTGTTTTGTCCTCATTGTACAGCAGCAATTTTAGAAGCGCAGAGTCGATGGTAGAGTCCACCGGCAAATAGTCGTTTCATTCCCCCCTTTCTTTTGATTAAATTCTATTAAAGAAAAGGAAATATTGTTTGATAAAAAAAATATTCATTGGCTTATTAAAACACATACGATTTATTATATTATAGTTTATACGTATATATACACTTAGCTACACACACATACAAATTATTATTGATCCCTTTAATAAGTATAAATACACGGCCCTTGCACATATTTTATCGAGTCGCCACCGAAAAATAAAATAAATTAATAACAAATAAATAAAATAAAATTTATAATAAAATGACTGACGATAAATCTATTGGCGGTCATTACCTTCGGTCGAGGGGTGGGGTACCAGAGTCGCAGGAGCAAGAGTGGTCCATTGAATCGGAGGGCGCGGCTGATCCGCAGGTGCCGATGGCGATGGGCAGCTTGGCAAGAACTCCAACGCAACGCAACCGCCAAGTCCAGGGGAAATTTCATCCTCAACCGGACGAACAGAAAGCCGACAGAGGTCCAGAACAGGAACGCGCAGCGCGGAACAGCGAATGGGAATTCCCTGCAAGAGGTTTGGAGTCAGTGGAAAAATCGGCAGTGAATGCAGCAATAGCGCAGGCGGCGCAAACTTACCGGCAATCGCAGGACGCAGACATCGGACAGAGCCTGAAAGACGAGATGCGTCAGGGTTTCTTGGAGATGATGCAGCTGATCAACGAGGTGTTGAGGCCAGCGGTAGATGCCCGACGGGATCATCCAAAGGAGCAATTGGCAACACGCCAACCGGAAGGAAACACAACGCATCAGCAGCAAGATGGAGACACAGTGCCAGTCCATCGGGGAGCAATTCCAAAACAGAGCGTGCGCACGGAAATCCGAGCACCGATGCGGCCTCCTAGAATGGCGTTGGAGGGGTCGGTTAGCCCAGAGGAGTGGCCGAGGGTAGATCATGATACACGCTGGTCCAGCCCAACTCCGCGAACAGAAGCCCACGCATATCGCGATGACGGACCGAGATACGCCAACATTCAACAACACGGCCAGTTTGCGAAAGTGGAACGCTGGGGAGTGTCGTTCAGCGGCGAGGACCAATTCACCAGCGTGGAAGACTTCATATTCCGAGTTGCTGCAGCGAGAACAGCAAGCAAGTGAGAGTGTAGAGGACTACATCCACAACATGCGTCAATTGGCATCGCGACTCCGCAAGCCCATGGCTGAACGGCATCTGGTAAAGATAATCAAAAAGGGCTTTAGAGAAAACATTGCTCGATTTGTTTACGCCATGGATATACTCACAGTGGATGAGCTTCGCGACGAGAGCAGGGAAGTAGAGCGTAACTTCGGTCGCCGAGGACGTGCCGCGTACACACAACAGCCAGCATATCCCAATTTTAAAGCTCGTGTGCACGAAGTGAGCGAACCACCACCAGAGGAACCGCCAACACAGGGAGTGGAGGAACTTCGCAAGGAGCCGCTCAAGAAACCAGAGAGAATGGGATGCTGGAATTGCGGAACAGTCGGCCATATATTCCGGTACTGCGAGTCGGTAGAGAGGGGACTGTTCTGCTATCGATGCGGAAAACCTGGTACGGTGTCCCCGAGATGTCCAGACTGTGCGGGAAACGACCGACGGGCTGCACCACGGGCGGGAAAGGCACGCCCGAAATAATATCCCGCGTAGCATATCCTCCTTTAAATTTAAGAAACCTTAACATAGAAAATAAAAACAATAAAGATAGTAAATTTGGTACAGAAGGCATACGAACGGTTTTGTCATTTGAGGAGAGGATGCGCCGATACACAGAAGCCAGGAATCGGATATTCCAACAACACCAGCTAGCCGGCATGCGGCAAATATCCACAAAGGTCAAGAAGGCGAGACAGCGTTTCGGGAAGCGACGAGAAAGGCGTCGGGAGGTGGCAGCGGCCGTATTACGGAACGACGCAAACGATCCCAGACCATTTGCGAAAATATCCGTCCACGGCGAACACATCATTGGTCTCCTGGACACTGGAGCGACCATAAGTCTTTTAGGCCACGGCAGCCGCGAGCTCATGCAGAAACTAGAAATGCCGATCGGGCGCTACTTTTCCAAAGTGCGAACAGCAGCAGGCGAGGATCGATCCATCATAGGACGTACGGAGCTGCCTGTAAAATACAATGGAAGAGTCAAAATAATTACATTTTACATCTGCCCGTATCTGGAGCAGAAGGCATACTTAGGGGTCGATTTTTGGCGTGCATTCGAACTCGCCCCGGAAGTCATCGGTACAGATGGAGACCCAAAAGAAGAGAACGCCGTAGCAGAACTCCGAGCGCACGACATGGCACACTACGCCGAAGACAACGCCGACGAGCAGAAACTAGACCCAGAGAAATGGAATCTGTCTGCAGAAGAGAGTCGCGAACTGGAACATGTGCGGAAAGAGTTCCTTACGTTCGAAGAACATGGCCTAGGCAGGACGCAGCTTGACAACCATGTCATAGAGCTAGTTGCGGGAGCCAAGATCTTCAAAGACCGGCCATACCCAATGTCACCAGCTCGGCAGGCAATTGTAGAACAGGAAATTGATAAAATGTTGGAGCTCGGAGTCATCGAGCCAAGCAAGAGTCCATGGAGCAATCGGACGACCGTGGTGGCGAAGTCTGGAAAGCATAGATTTTGTTTAGATGCGCGACAACTGAACGCTATCACCATTAAGGACGCTTACCCGCTACCCAGCGTCGAGGGAATCCTTTCCAGACTGGACCAAACCACGTACATCTCCAGCGTCGACCTAAAATTTGCCTTCTGGCAGATTGAACTAGAGGAAAAATCCCGAGAGCCAAGTAGCACAGTGTCTGAAAAAAGCAGGATTAACAATTGGATTACAAAAATCTAATTTTTGTTTTAAATCCTTAAAGTACCTGGGCTTTGTGGTAGGTGGGGGGCTCCTGCAGATGGATCCAGACCGAGTGGATGCAATTAAGAAGATCCCAAATCCCAGAAACATGAAGGAGGTCCGAGCATTCCTGGGCATAACTGGATGGTACCGCCGCTTCATCCGGAACTTTGCAACGCTGGCAGCGCCACTCACTGAGAGCCTAAAAAAGACAAATAATAGATTCTCATTAAGTACCGAAGCGGAGATGGCCGTACAACACCTAAAGAAAGCACTGACCACGGCACCAGTGCTGGTGCACGCAGATTTTAAACGACATTTTTATGTCCAGTGCGATGCGTCACAATTGAGAGTTGGAGCTGTGCTTTTCCAGCGAAATGACGAAGGTCAGGAGCAGCCGATTGCCTTCTTTTCTGCGAAAATGAACAAGCACCAGGTCAATTACACCGTGACCGAAAAGGAGTGTCTGGCAGCAATTCTGGCCATCCGCAAGTTTAGGCCGTACATCGAAGGGATGCCGTTCACATGCATAACGGATCATGCGAGCCTGAAGTGGCTGATGACCATGAAAGACCTCTCGGGAAGGTTGGCGAGATGGTCATTGCAACTCCAAGGATACAATTTCGCAATTGAACACGGCAAAAGTAGCGAGAACGTGGTGGCCGACACCTTGTCGCGCAGCGTGGAAGAAGTCCATACAGATCCTACCGTCCTGCTGGGTTTCGAGACCACGGCGTTCGGTACGGAAGACTATCAAGAGCTGGTGCGAGAGGCAGAGCACAACAAACAGCATCTCCCAGACCTGAAGGTCGAAGACGGTCTGCTGTTTAAGCGGATGCAGCCGCAACTGTTGAGCGAGGAAGCAGAAGCCTCAGAATGGAAGCTATGGATTCCAGCAGCCCTGACTGACACACTAATTACACAAGCGAATACGCATCCAACCGCTTCACACGGAGGACAAGCGAAAACTTTGGAGTTGCTGCGTCGTCACTTTTACTGGCCGGGAATGGCCGTTGAAGTACGCGACTTCGTGCGCAAGTGCCAAGTGTGCAAGGAAGCAAAATCCCCGAACTACCGCATGCAGGTGGGCATTGGAAAAAGGACAGACACCGAAAGGCCGTTTCAGAAATTGTTCATAGACTTCCTCGGAAAATATCCACGGTCGAGAAAAGGACACGCGTGGATCTTCATTGTGGTGGACCATTTTTCGAAATATACCTTCCTGAAGGCAATGAGGGAGGCATCTGCGGCCAACGTAATAGAGTTCCTGGTCAACGAAGTGTTCTTTAAATTTGGCGTACCGGAAACCATACACTCAGACAACGGCAAGCAATTCACATCTAGAATTTTCGAAGAGATGATCAGTCAGTTTGTGATCAACCACCAAAAAACTCCCATATACTCACCCTCAAGTAACGCCGCGGAGAGAGTAAACCGCACCGTGCTGACAGCCATCCGCAGCTACCTGCAGGGCGACCATAGGGAGTGGGACACACATCTCCCGGAAATTGAAGTAGCGATTAGGAATGCCGTCCACGAAGCAACAGGACAAACACCGTTCTTCACCGTATTCGGCCACCACCTATACCTAAACGGCGGTTGCTATAGGTTGGCAAGGAAACTAAGATCGATGTGCGACCATGAGATGGATGGTATGGAAAGAAACGACAAACTTTCCATTATCCGAGCGCGAGTACGCGAGAAACTCAATGACGCGTACGAAATAAGTAAGCAACGGTACGACCAGAGAGCCCGAAATTTCCATGCTGTTCCTGGACAAGAAGTCTATCGGCGGAATTTTATCCTTAGTGACTTCTCCAAGAATTTCAATGCGAAATTCGCGAGGAAATTCTTGAGGGCCAGAGTTGTGCAAGCTGTCGGGAACAATGCATATCTGCTAGAGGATATGCAGGGAAGACGCCTAGGCGTGTATCACGCAAAAGATATCCGTATATGATGTTATTTTCCAGTAGGCCTGAAATGAAAAGAAAAGAACGCCGAGACACCAACAACAACTAACACCAGTGATACGATTGTCGCATTTACCGATGAAGCCCATTATGGCAACGACTGGAAGATCGTGGGGCCCCGCGTTGTGCGCCTGTTGGACTGCATGCGAGGGAACTGTGTCGGCTGCCGAAAACACCAAGTCCGATGAAAATGCCCCAATTATTTCGTCGCTCTGCAGAATTGCTTGCGCCACTCGAAACATTGGGTGCTGTTGCATTTTGCGGGAACAGCTGTTTTGAGTCGATAGGTTGTTATCGATGAATACAGCTGCCCTGGTACTACACATCAACCGACAGAGCAAGCAGTGCAATTTTTATCCTCTCTTAAAAGCCAGATCGGTCAGCGAACCCGCTTACCGTTCGGATTTATGCACCGTTTGAACTGTCGGTTAGATGCCCGAGACCACAGGCTCAGCGACCGCCATTTAGATTTTCAAGGGCAGCTTTTGTCAGTTACATAGAATCAAGAGCCGAGGGCGGTCAAGTCAACTTGCCGCGTATAATATTTCAAAATGTGCGTGTAACTTGAGTTTTTTTTTGTAATGTTTAAATAAATAATAATTTTATGTGTGTGCAGCTGATCATAATTACGGAGACGGAACACCCATTACGCATCGTCGCCCTGGTGAGTCCAGTCCATGCGGAGAGCCGCCAGGGCATATATTTATTCGCCCTTCTTGTGCGACCAAATCAGCATTTGCCGTCCAGCTCCTATGAGGAAACACCATAGAATAGAATAGATTTACAAATTGTTCCATTAGTTAAAGCAAAATTTATTGTATAATTTGAAAAGTTCTTTGTCTTTACATAAGTGTGTAAGAAAGCCCTTGCTTTCTTCTGTCCCTTGACCTTTATTGCCGCTCCTTAGTGAGTGAGTGCCCCCATCCGTCAATAGAGCTCTGTAGGCAGGTAGGGCTAAGAAAGGAGAAAGAAAGGGTATGAGTCATTAGTAATAGTAAAAAAAATGTTAGTTCATAAATATACATACGTATAGAATAAACCATGATGCACGTTTAAAATGAACGTCTGCTAAGAGTTTATTGCTGGGGGGGAATGAAGCGGTCTTAATTGGCCAGGAGGAGCTACACGACATGGGTGATGTTCGAAAATCCTCGAGCAGGAGCATCACATGGTTGGGTGGGTGCGCTGTGGCCATTGGCCACCTAAAGTTGTTGTTGTCATGTTTATAGTCCGTCCCTTTTGTAGCACCTGTAAAAAAATTTGATTTCGTTAAATATATGTTAATGTATTTAATGTTGTTAAATTTTACTTATCTGTTTGTGTTGTGAGACGTCTCTGTAGATCGAATCGAAGCTCATCGATTATTGTGCGGATTGCAGGGCAGAGGGAAAAAATCCTCCCCAAGTGCAGCTGAGCTAGCCGGCACAGCCCCGAGAGCAAGCAGTCCGTAACATATTGTTATTGTTGTCGTATTGTTGTTGTTGTTGTGTTGCTTTCGTTCTTGTGATGTCGTATTATTTTATGATTTGTGTTTATTTTTGGTTTGTTCATGCTCATAGTTTATTATTATTTTTGTACATATGTATGTAGGTACTTTTCAATCTCAATTTTCCCGTATGTATGCATCCTAAAGAAAAAGTAGCTAATGTTTTGAATACTATTATAACACAGCCTAAAGATATGGGATACGAAGAACAGGATGGGAGTGCAGTTTTGGCAAAAGTGCAAGCGGACACGTTGAAAAATTATTCGGATTGGCTGGCTCAAAGCGAAACCATTTCTGCGAATGCTCAAACAATTTCCAATTTGGCTCGTGGCCGCCCAAAAAAAAGTTTGGCTGAATGTTCAAAAAGGACGAAGCGTCGACGAATAGCCGAGGTCGCAAAACATGATGACTCTGCTGCTTCTGATATGCGCTCATCTGATTTTAAATCACATTCTCAACCTAATATTGAAGAAGTGATATCACTATTGATGGAAAAAAATTTAACAAAACATCAATACTTGTCAATTTGTAAATTTTGTAAATTTAAGAGCTGCATATGACTTACTGCCTAGCTACGAGGGTCGTTTGATAAGTCCGTGACTTTTTGAATAAAATATATTTTTTTCGTCAAAGAAGCGTTTTATTTCTCAACATAATCTCCTTTTAGCTCTATACATTTAGTCCAGCGTTTTTCCAATTTTTTTATTCCTTCCAAATAATAGGTTTTCTCAAGGCCCTCAAAATAGTCGTTTGTTTCTGTGATGACCCGAATCTCTTACCGCCGAGCCATTTCTTCATGTTTGGAAACAAAAAATAGTCACAGGGGGCTAAATCTGGAGAATATGCTGGATGGGGTAGCAGTTCGTAGCCCAATTTATGAAATTTTGCCATGCTGACACGAAATTCACTTTTTTCCATTTTCGTTAAAATTCACGAGATCGTCTGCTTTCAATGCCTATAAAACGCAAACCAAAAAACGCAGCTTTCTCAAAATTTTACAGTCAGCTGTTAATCGATAACTGCTGACAGGAGCAGTGTTGTATTTAGTGCAGGTGCGCGGCAAATACAAAAAGTCACGGACTTATCAAACGACCCTCGTACCAAAAAATTCTTAGGGGTAAAAATAAAAGCTATCCAGCAAATATTACAGTGGACGAATCCCATGCTGAAGTTGAACTTCAAAATTTGTTAAATCATACTGCAACGCGTATATTGGAGCTGCAAAATGATGTTGTGAATAACATAGAAGATACGTCAGTAAATAATCTCATGTTAATAGGAAAGTGGGGATTTGACGGTAGCACTGATCATGCAGAATATAAACAAGCGGTTGCAGATAAAGATACGTACTCCTTCGACTTATTACTTCAAACAATTCTGTATTTGGAAGAATCCAAGACCATCGTCGACCCGGTACTGCAGGCCAATCCGATTTCAATTTAAGAAAGAAACGACTGAACTATGTATTGCCGAAGAGGAATTTTTCGAAAATAAAATTGAACAGCTTAGACCCACAATCAGGGACGTCGCAATTCCAGAAATTTCAACGGGGGGGCAATATTATCATTTTGCCCCCCTACGTAATCAAAAGTCAGTTTTGTTAATCAAATTTTTCGTTAATAAAAAGTATTTCTAAAAGTGATTATGCTACATCTTTTTAATTATTGTCCCATTGCAAGGAGATAACTGTGTATTCAAAAGTGCCGCTCGCATAGAACGATATATACGAAATTAATCGAATACATATATCGATACCTGGATTGAGTCGACAATTGTGTGTACTCATTTGAACACAAATACAAACTATTCCGTTCAATTCTGTTACCATTTTCACAGCTGATACAGCTGTTTCATTGTACGAGAAGTTTTTTTTCGCTCATATGACGAAAAAATATACTCCGTAGAAAAAAAGCAGGTGAGGTTTAGAATGAAAAATTTTTATTGCGTGCATTATGTAAACAAATCCTATATTGCATGTTTTCAGAATAAACATTTATCTCTAACATTTTTTGCAACTTTTTCAGATCCTGGGAATCCCTACATATGTCGCATCGAACAATAAAAGATTTTTTGAAACTCGATTCTTCGAACAATGTGCCAAAAGTTCGAGAAAGTACTGATGCCTCAGCTAACCTCGAAAAAGGTACTCCAAAAAAATGACATTTTTTTTTCTATAGTGTTTAGTTGAGTTTCAAGAGTAGAGAAGTGGCAGTGAAAGATCATTAGCTCTTTTTTAAATATATTTCTATGAGAATGTATGAATCCTAATAGTTATGGAATTAAGTAGGAAATTATATTTTATTTATTCATTTCATCATTTCACTTAATTCTATAGTTTTTTAATCTAAACAATTGTGTAATAATGTGTCAACTTATTTTTGGCGCGTCGCTTTCTTAGAGATAGCTTCAAACTCGATTGCAGCTGATCTGTCATCGACTTAAGTATCGATTGGCGGAACTTGTTCGCGATGTATCGTGACTGCCACATAGTAAATTGTGGAATCTATTAATAGTGAAAAATAATATTTTTTATATACTCGTATTATGTCCAGGATATGTATAATTTGTTACATGTGAATGAAATTCAAATAAATTTTAACTGTTTCGATCAAACCTCTCCCTGAGTGTGATGTAAAATATAGTCATGTTTTACAATTTCAGTTGCTGCGGAAAATGCCAGCAAAGGAGAAGGACGACAGCTAATTTCGGTGCCAACAAAATCGGTTTTCGATTTTGAGAAAATCCCTGTCATTGTAAAACCAAATCAGTCTTCAAATACATTTCCGTTCCCAATGAAAGATGGCCGAAAATGCAATGCATCGTAGCTCTCCAAGTTCAATTGGTTGCATTATGATGGAAAAGGTGATTTTGTTCTCTGCCATTTGTGTATGAAGGCCACGTTAATTGCTCAGAAATCCAATACTTCATGGTCATCTGGCCTACCGTCTACTTTTCTTTATACTGGTTTCCGAAATTGGAAGAAAGCCAACGAGAGATTTATTGAGCATCAAAAAAGCAATTTCATTTGTAAACAAGTCGAGCTCCTTTTCAATCTTGAGCACACTAAGGCCATCAATTTTCAACTGGAAAACATCAATTTGAAAAATGAACAAGTAGCACAGAAATGTTTAATGACAATTATTAGTTCTCTAAGATATTTGACCCGTGCAGGATTGGCCATCCGTGGTAGAGAGCATGACGAGGGAAACCTCATTGAAATCGTGGAAGAACGAATGGTAGATGTGCCAGAATTGAAAGACTGGCTTGTTCGAACGAACAATTATGAAAGTGCCGAAATTCAAAATGAGCTCATTTGCTTCGAGATATAATGAAGGAAGCACAAGCCGCCCCGTTTTTTGCCGTGATTGCTGACGGTACGACAGATATAGCGGGAAAAGAGAAATTTTGAATTTGTTTGCGTTTTGTTGAACCAGAAACTTTGAAAGTTAACGAGATATTTGTTGGCATGTATAATCCTCGAGATTCAACAGGATTTACTCTGGCTTCTACCATTAAATATGCTCTTTTGAGGCTGAACATGCCTTTTGCAAAACTCCGTGGAGAATGTTTTGATGGAGCTAGAAACATGTCTGGCAAATACAAAGGGGTGCAAAAGTTACTGAAAAATGAGCAACCGAAGTGTTTATTCGTACACTCTGCAACCACTCAGCTGATCTGGCTCTGCAAGAAGTAGCGAAAACAATTCTTGGAAGATGTGATCTTCTTTGCCTTGTTAGAGAATCTTCCGATGTTATTTTAGAATCAGCTAAAAGAAGAAACATTTACGCTGAGATTGTTCTCCCCCCTTGCACAACCGAGAACGAAAACGACACGACAGAATCACTTGCCAAACTGAATCCTATCCCTCTTTGTCCTACGCGATGGTGCGTTGGAACGAACTCATTAGTCCGATACAAGTATCAATTCCCAAGGATTAGAGGAAGAGCCATCACGGCAGACAAAAAATCCTCAATTCGAGGGTATTTAGAGAAATTGAGCAAGTTCAGCACAATGTTTTTTCTACATTTGGGAATTGAAATTTTTGGTCCCTGTGAACAGCTTGCATGAACTCTTCAAAATCCAAAAATCACAGCAACTGGCGCAAAACAGGCAGCAAGACTTTTGGTACAAACGATTCAAGGCTTCGTTCTGATGCGGAATTCGAGCGAATTTGGAAAGAGGTAGAAGATGAAGCTGTCAAGTTCGAACTTACTTATCCCGTTGAGCCCAGAATAAGAAAAGTTCCCCGACGTCTAGAACAAACTGACTGCCCTAGTCCAGAAGTAATCTTTTCACCAAGAGATCGGTTTCGAAACGATTACTTTGAAGTGCTCGACCTTTTTTTAAACGAATTAGAACGAATTATTTCACATTTATTATTATTTTCATTTGAAAAAATAAAGAATGGATAGAAAGTTCAAAAATAGCTGAATAACTATAAAAATAGTTTATACATCTTTTTTAGATCTTGATGCTTTGGAGTCGTTGGAAAATGTACTTTTCGGCGCATATAAAGGAGATTTACCTTCTGAAGAAGTTTTGAAAGCAAGAATGGGACAGTTCGCCGATGACTTCGAATTGACCAATCTTCGATCTCAACTCCAAATACTGAAAAACATGCCTGGCAAGAGACCTACGTGCTGCGCTGAAATCGCTGAACAACTTCAATCATCTGACATCACGGCACACCTTTTGCATCAAGTTCATCGACTGGTCAATTTGTTGATGACAGTGCCATCTTCAGCAGCTTCTTTTGAAAGGTCATTCAGCGCTTTACGAAGATTGAAAACCTACCTTAGATCGCAAATGACTCAGAAACGCCTGACACATGTAACTCTATTACATGTCCACAAAGAGAGAACGGGGTTCTTAGATTTGAAAAAAATAATGAAAGAATTTGTCATGCGAAGAGATAGGAGAACGACTTTTGGAAATATTTAAACATACTACAAGTGTTCAGATTATTTGATGATTAAAAATTATATGTAAAATAAAAGTTCACATAAAAAGTATAGCGCATTCTCATTTCCTAATACCAAAATGTTCGTAAAAATCCTTTTTTTTTAGAAACTCTAAATTTTTTTTAGGTTTGCCCCCCATGAAAAATTTCATTGCGACGTCCCTGCCCACAATATTTCTCATAGGAGATCAAAAAATTGAAATTCAACATTCTTTACAACTCACTATGGTTGACTGCAAAATATGTAATGCTTTAAGCGATACGTCATTAATCCGGAAAGAAAATAATCAGGCTGAGTTCAGAATAAAAATGGGCTTAATCGTAGACAAACCGAAGGCAGGCGGAAGCGGGACGTCTAATGATGGAAATACTGCCAGGAAATTTTTTAGCAAATCTGATATGTCTGCCAATATAAAAGGCCTTGACAAAAAATTTATTATAAGATGCTCATTGATTTTGCAAGCCATGTCATCGGGCTACAACATACTTGTAAATCCGTCAAAATTCAGAGACTATGCTCTAGACACCGCAAAACTTCTGATTGAGAAATATCCTTGGTACTACCTCCCCCCCTCAGTGCATAAGGTTCTATTACATGCGCCAGAAATAATAAAAAATTGCTTAGTGTCCATTAGAGAACTTTCCGAAGAAGCTGCTGAGGCAAAAAATAAGGACATTAAATTGTTCAGAATGAGACATACGCAAAAAATATCAAGAGTACTGACAAATACGGACCTTTTGAACAGACTTCTATTGAGCTCTGATCTATTTATTACTGGTCAAAGAAACTTCCATGCAAACACAAGTCAAAGCTTTTAAAATCAGCCATTGATTTACTTGAGCAATCTTTTTAAATTATATATTGTTTCACCTTGTACATATATAAATGTATTATAAATTTTTTTTGAATTTTGAACAATTAAAATATAAGTATATCAATGTATATAACCAAAAAAATTATTTTGTGGTTGTTGTTATTAAATTAATGAAAAATTTCATCCAATATTGTTTGCAACAAAATGATTTTTCAAACAAAATCACGATTTTCGACTGATTGTTACTATATCAGCTAAATGATGTAGCATATCGCTAAGCAAGCCCTGGATATATAGGTATACTAATTTCTTATGTAGAATTCCAAGTTTTCGTTGCAAAATAATTGAAAATAAAAAGTTTTCCAAACTAACACTTAATTTCAAACTGATCGTTCAAATGACAGCTATATGATATAGTGGTCCGACCCGGCTGATTTTTTCATATAATTTTGCTACAAAAACAAGAAAATTTTGTGCTATGTTTCATGCTATGTCTACCTCAACAAGAAGTATTTTTGGCCGCTTTCCCCATATAAAAGTCATTAAAGTCAAACTTATTTAAAAAATATAAAAGTAATAGCTCATCTTCAGCCTTTTCCCGCTACTTAAGCGCGCGGTCAAGACAGTAAAATCTACTGTCTTGAACGCGAAATGTTATAAGAATTATTTAACTCGTTGTAAGGCTCAGTTTATTCAGAACCCCAAACAGTTTTATAGTTTCGTTAACACGAAGCGTAAGTCTACCGCATTTCCAACAAAATTAACGTTTGAAAATGATAGTGCAGATACCGACCAAGCCATGGCCGATATGTTTGCAAAGTTTTTTCAAACGACTTATTCTCCCTCTACACAGAAAACTCACTTTTATCCATACAACATTCCAAGCTCAAATGGTATCTTTCTCTCCTTTTTAAACGAAAGCTCATTGGTAAAGGATCTCTCTTTAGTAAAGCCAGTCTTCTCACCAGGCCCTGACGGTGTTCCTGCTTGCATACTTCGATTCTGTGCTATCTCCTTAAGTAAGCCACTGCTCAAACTATTTTCGCTGTCTTTAGAAACTTCAGTCTTTCCTTCCATTTGGAAGGAATCTTTTATTATTCCCTTGCTTAAAAAGGGCAGCAAGTCTGATGCAAGCAATTATAGAGGTATCTCTAAATTGTCGGCTATACCCAAACTTTTCGAGAATGTTATAACTCCTCACTTGCAACATTTCTGTAGATCCGTTATCTCACCTTTTCAACACGGATTCATTAAAAGTCGTTCTACTACGACAAACTTGCTTGAGCTGACATCCTTCGTGGTAAAAGGATTTCAGGAAAATCTTCAAACTGATGTCATTTATACTGATTTCAGTAAAGCTTTTGACTCAGTGAATCATTCCCTTCTGGCACATAAACTTGACCTTCTAGGTTTTTCACCAAAACTACTTAGTTGGATTGTAAGCTATCTGGCTGACAGAACTCAAAGAGTCCTCTTTAAAACCACCCTTTCAAACCCAATTCATGCCACATCTGGTGTTCCTCAAGGGAGTCATCTTGGTCCCCTACTTTTTACGCTTTTCATTAATGACCTTCCCTTGGTCATATGTAACTCCCGTACTCTTATGTATGCGGATGATGTAAAGCTTTGCTACCAATTTAAAGACGACCACTGTCACTCAAACCTACAAACCGACCTAAATAGTTTTAATTCTTGGTGTTGTGCCAATTTTTTAAACCTGAACAGCTCTAAATGCAAGCTGATGACATTCTCTCGAGCCAGTCCGAAGTTTGCTTCTTATACTCTTTGTGGTTGTGCCTTGGAAAGAATCACCCTAGTTGATGATCTGGGGGTCCGTCTGGACCGAAAACTAAAGTTTTCCAATCATATAACTAATATGGTCAATAAAGCCATGGGTGTCCTAGGCTTTATCAAAAGACGGTCTAAGGAATTCGACGATCCTTATATTACAAAGACCCTTTACGTTGCACTTGTTCGTCCCATTCTTGAATACGGTTCATGCGTATGGTGTCCCCAGTACACTATTCATAAGGAACGCATCGAATCTGTACAGAAAAATTTCTTACTTTTTGCTTTACGCGGCCTTAACTGGGATGAAAATTTGAGACTGCCTTCCTATAATAGTAGACTTCTGTTACTAAATCTGCCTTCCCTAACTAACCGCAGAACCATGCTAGGGGTCTTATTTATTAACAACCTTATGCAAGGTGACATTGACAGTGAGGCCTTGTTAAGGCAGCTACACTTCTCTGTTCCTTGCAGAATAACTCGCTATTTCCTTCCACTAACACTCCCTTATTGTAGATCGAACTATGCACTGCATGATCCTTTCAGGGCATTATGTTCGGACTACAATAAGCTCCAACACATCATAGCTAGCACTAACACTATCGCTGCTATGAAGTCCTTAATTCTTGCCTATCTAGTACGTAATTAGTAATTAGTATTTGAATCTTCCTCGATTTTCTATTCTATGTTTTTTCTTTTTTTCCCCTACTTGCATGCCGCGTTCTATCGCCTCGTCTTTTTTATTTTATTTCTTGTTTTCTCCACATCGCGTTAATTTTTACTCGCGTTTCTATTCGCTTTTCTACCGCGTTTCCGTGTCGTCCGTTATGCGACGGTGCCTCTCGGTCGGTCAGGCGGTAGGTGGACTTCGTTTGGGTTCCGCGCGCAACAAGCATCGGCTTGGTGTCGTTGGACCACTTGCTAATACAGTCATTGTATTCAACGTCCAATATTAATAATGGGAACCACTGTGCGCTGTACCAAAATACATGACCCTGCGACTACACACTCATATAGGCACACACACGCGATATTCCCTGCACGCACGAAAGTAACCGAGTCTCTGATTAATTGATCACTGTGGGGTATTTTAGTAATTTAGAACATGTCTTTTATTTTCACTTGTTATCCTGGCACTTATATTTTAACAGTTTTCTTACGCTGCTTTGAACGAAAGTCCTTTTCTAAATCCTTCCGCTTACATACCACTGGGCTCATGTTGGCAGTCCTGGCTGATCCACTCCAAAGAATAGCTGTTCTCCTGCCACTTGTACTTTTCACTGCAGTTTTATTTTTGCCTGGTTCGTTCGGCGGCCCGCGATCAACTCTCCTCTGCACCAGTTACGCGGCGCGCACTTCGCTACCTGCATCCCGCAGCCGGCTTTGCGTCGCTGCCTGTCTGGCGCCGCTGCACAGAGGGCCAGATACCCTATTTTTTGGCATAAAGTCAAACAATTTTGTAAATTCTACTTTGAATTTAACTATATATTATGAAAGAGCATACATTAGAGACACCAAAACGATATTTAAAAATATTTAAGTTGCAACACTGCATTTTTTATGCGGTATCAAATTCATATGTTTGATCAGCTGTTTGTTCAAGCAAATTTGGCGCGAAGCTTTTACTAAACTTTGTGATTCTGTTAAAAATACACCACGTGTTCAAATATTCACAAATAAAATGGAACATAAAGGTCAAGGTATGATTAACATAGATATAACTGACTTATTTAGAATTATGTGTTCCATGTTGTAATTGATGTTGTCTTTGTTTACGTCTTAGTTTCGGCAAAATCTAACCAAAGTGTAGGTCTATTGTGGAGTGACAAATGATTTGTGCCAACTTGTGCCAAAAACTAATAACAGATGTGTTTACTCAAAACTGTGTTTAAATTGATGTTAGTAACGCCTTGTGCCTAAATTTGCCTATGCTCTTTATATTTTGCCGTTTAAGACAAGTTTGAGATAAGCCGATCGGTTCTGCTGGATGAATGGATCAAAGGAGATCGAAATGACAAAGCCTTAGTTGACTGGGTTGTTGGCGAATTTAAATTAAATGATATTACTATTGACGAGAAAGCTTAAATCGCTAAGCAAATCGGAAGCTTTCACCTATATATCATGAAAAATCTGGCTAAATGTAACCGTACAATTGAAGGATTTAAAAAAAAAACATTACAGTTGGCTTTCATCCACGATGATGGTTTACGACCAAAACAACAACCAAGTCGCTTCAGACTGTCTAATGGGACGACCTCGACTCTCTTACAGTGATGCAGGATCACGGCTCAAAGGAAAAATAGCAACAGATCTGGCTAATATTGAAGAAAATAATACAAGTCTTCTTGTCCATGCAGCATCAATTTCAGCCAAAAAGGAAAAAGTGGGCGATACTGCTTTTGTATTAAAGCAAACCATTTTAACTTCAACTGCATCCTATGAAATTAGAGAGAAATTGATATTCTCAGAGTACCAGTACTGCTCACGCCAATTCAGGCTCTTGCATTTGTGATTGACAGCTCTCTAACCAAAGCCCAATACAACGACATGAGAGCTTTGAACAAAACACAATTTAGCAACATTTATCCATCGTATATCAAAGTCAGAGAAGCTAAATTAGCGTGTAGATCTGCAAGAGTTCATGTGACAAAGACCTTTGCCCAAGTATCTCTTCAAAATTTACTGAATCATACGGCCAGTCGAATTATTCTTATATAAGAGGAGGTTTTTAGGAGCCATGAAAACATAACAGGTGTCAAACTGAAGAAACCAAGGAACTTATATTGGCGCAAAAGTCGAATTTAAAGTCACAAATACAAAACCTCACAGATTTTACTTACTATTTTTCAATCGACAGAAAAATAGTTGTCACTTTTACCCTCTATCTCACATTAATTGACGAAAAGGTGTTGAAAATTAATAACTGGAACGAAATCTTGCCAGGTGTGTCCTATCTGTGGACCTAGTCTAAAGGATTTTATGAAAACCACCGAAATATCAAACTTTAAGACTACCATTTAAAATCTAAATTATGGCATCAGTCCTCTGCACGCATGGATCAGATTTTGCGAGTTTGTACTTAAAATCTCATTTGAACTTCAATTAAAAAAGTGGCAAACAAGGGATAAAGAATAAAGAGACTCAGATGGGATTACATGTCGATAAGCCAAAATAAAACGGAAGTGGAAATACGAGTGACGGAAACACCGCAAGAAGAGCATTTAAAAGCACAAGGCAACTTTCATCAATATTAGGATTAAATTATGATATTTTGCACAGGTTTTATATTACTTTCGTTGCTATATCTTGTGAATTTCGTATAAATATTTTTAAATTCAAACAATTCTGCCAACGAACTGTATCAATGTATATGGATCACTATAAATGGTATCCGATGTCAGCAACTGTCCACAAAGATTTGATTCACGGTCTGCAGATAATAGCATCCTGGGTTTTACCTATCGGCTGCTTTGGAAAGAACGCGTCTGAAGAACGTTATAAATTCTACAAGCGTGATAGACGGTCATTTTCGTGACAAAGTTCTCGTGTTGACAATTTAACGGACGTATTTCACCGATCCATGGATTCATCGGATCCTTTACTTTCAAGCCTAAATATAAACAAAAGACCGTCTCAAAATAAAAAAATCGCTTTGCCGAAAGAAGTCATCAATCTTTTAGATGCACCAAATGTAGAACATATTAATAATGAACATTTTTTGGGAAGCGATGATAGCAACTCGGATTCGGATCACGATGATCCATTTTCTATGCATTTGGACGTAGGAAATTTTAATTAATATAATAGTATAATTAAATGTTTATTAAATAGATACATAATAAAAATCCAGCTTTAATTTATTATATTAATTAATAAAAAGAAATAATCATGCCAAATCTACTCCTTAACTTTATATCCTAATATGGGCGGTATGGGTGGGCGTGGTCCGATTTCACTTGAAATTTCACGTACGTATTTAAATGTCAAATGCACCAATTCTACAAAAATGCAGCTCTCTAGCTTTATCACTTCACTTTATGGCGAAAAAAAATCTGGCCCAGTGTGCTCCACAGTGTATCAATCCTTTTCTCCCGTAAGGAGATGATTTAGTCGAGTGTTTGTGAAATCTTAGTTCCTGGCTTCAAGTTCTTCTTCAGACATTATACCAATAGGAAGTGCAACAATGTTGATGATGTCTGATCCGTGTATTAAAACTTTGTGCACAGATGACTGCGTATAAAATCAAGGATATTTTTGTTCTACAAAAAGATTTCAGCTGTTTCGTCTGCATATGAGTTGAATAGATTTGTATTGACTTGGCGTCCGCTAGCCATCACCCTTAAGATCATCACAAACTCCAGTAACTAACTAAACTCCAGTTAACTACAAAAAATGTCTAGCAGTATTCTCATTGTGATTTCTGATTTTTTCCTTCTACTTTGTCCTTGTCTTCGTTACGAACTTACCATTTCTCTATTGGCAGTCTGTAAGCAATATGTAAGATACACTCAAAAAATCTTTGCTGAATGAAACTTCTGGTAACTTGGATATATATCAGCATCTTTTTGCTTAGCACTACATCGCATTAGCTTATATTTGTTTTTAGTGAGGCCTAGATCTATTTACAGAGCCAGGGCTTCTTCTGGTGAGTAAAGACTAGGTAACTTCACACGTGTGTCCAGTGACGTTTTATTTTTTTTTTCAGCAGTATTGCTTGCATTCAATGCACAAACAACTTCCCGATTTGTATAGGCTGGAGCTCGCTGATACCATTCATTCATCACATGGTTTCCTTCACAAGATTAGACACTTTTCTGGCTTGAACTTTATGGCACAGGTCACCAAAATTCTTCTTGGGCCGACCCAGATCTGAATTTGATAGTACATTGTATATTAACAGTGGCTCATCAAGCCATTTCTGGTTTTTTTCTCTCGAAATAAGTTCTGTTGTAATGACATGATTTCCATTTTTCTGTAAGTCGGCTCATAAAACTAGTTAAATTCCTAGTAATCCTTTCAGATTCCATTTCAGAAAGCTGGCGGTTCTTTGAAATTGTACCAAATACCACTTCTCTCTCTCTCTTTGCGGGATCATTTTCGCTAAGCCAAAGTAAAGTTCGCGCTTTGGGGCTGATATTTCACCTAAAAAGTGCAACAGACTTTACAGTTGGTCGAAGTTGGATAAAATTCTGAAAAAATTAACGACACAAAGACTCACACGTTACATACGAGGGTCGTTTGATAAGTCCGTGACTTTTTGTATTTGCCGCGCACCTGCTCTAAATACAACACTGCTCCTGTCAGCAGTTATCGATTAACAGCTGACTGTAAAATTTTGAGAAAGCTGCGTTTTTTGGTTTGCGTTTTATAGGCATTGAAAGCAGACGATCTCGTGAATTTTAACGAAAATGGAAAAAAGTGAATTTCGTGTGCTAATTAAGCATTATTTTTTGCGTAAAAAATCCATCACCGAAACCAAGGAAAGACTTGATAAATATTATGGGGACTCTGCACCATCAATTTCAATGGTTAAGAAATGGTTTACTGAGTTCCGTTGTGGTCGTACCAGTACAAGTGATGCCGAACGTTCAGGTCGCCCAAAAGAGGTCGTCATGCCAGAAATCGTCGACAAAATCCATGGAATGATATTGGATGATCGGAGAATGAATTGCTCACGATTGCTCACACACGACCATAAGCGCAACCGTGTGACCATTTCAAAGGAGTGTTTGGCGATGTTCAACCGCAATCCAAACGAATTTTTGCGCCGTTTCGTTACCGTAGACGAAACATGGATCCACCACACCACACCAGAGACCAAAGAACAATCAAGACAGTGGGTTTCTCCGGGTGAACGTGCACCAAAGAAGGCCAAGGTGGGTCTGTCGGCCAACAAGGTCATGGCCACAGTTTTTTGGGATGCACAAGGTATCATTCACATCGATTACCTTGAAAAGGGTAAAACGATCACCGGCGAATATTATTCAGAGCTTTTGGACAGATTCGATATTGATTTGAAGCAGAAACGACCGCATTTGGCGAAAAAAAAAGTGCTGTTCCATCAGGACAATGCACGGGTGCACACGTGTGTAGTCAGCATTGCAAAATTTCATAAATTGGGCTACGAACTGCTACCCCATCCAGCATATTCTCCAGATTTAGCCCCCTGTGACTATTTTTTGTTTCCAAACATGAAGAAATGGCTCGGCGGTAAGAGATTCGGGTCAAATGAAGAGGTCATCACAGAAACAAACGACTATTTTGAGGGCCTTGAGAAAACCTATTATTTGGAAGGAATAAAAAAATTGGAAAAACGCTGGACTAAATGTATAGAGCTAAAAGGAGATTATGTTGAGAAATAAAACGCTTCTTTGACGAAAAAAATATATTTTATTCAAAAAGTCACGGACTTATCAAACGACCCTCGTAAATGCTAAAATAAGTTTGAACAAGAGTGAACGAGGTTAGTTATAGTCCAAAATGCTAGTATCAGGCTTAATGCCATACCTGGTAAAATAATAACTTTAAAAACAAATTGTTTTTATTTAGAACATACCTTTTCCTAAATTTAAAATAAGTTGTTGAATCAATTTGTTTTACTTTGTTTCAATTAAAGGTAAATCAACAAACACGAAACCGTTTCGCCTAATATTTGCAGACCACGCGCTAAAACATATGCCCACTTTGAAAGCTTACAGCTGCGCATGTTAACAAAAACTCTTATACCATCTCTTATATGCTCAGACGGATGTTGTCAGATAAAAAAAAAAAAAAAAAAAAAAAAAAAAAACTGTATTTAAATATTTAAAAATATGACTTTTGTCCCACTAGAAAAATCATCTGGGCCACTGTGCGCTGCCTCAAAATTTGTCGCGGTCCCGTTGCTCTGGCACCTTGTTCTGTCTGTACACACGCTCTGGGTACAGAGGCACCGATACGAGGTACCGTAACTTATGTGTGCGCTAGGTATGAGCGCCGAACGACTGGGGTTTTGCTTGCGTCTGTCCCCTGTTCCTTGGTTTTGCCTATGACCTTACTATTTATGCTTCTGCTTATATTTTGAATTACTGCGGGGTATATTAGACTTAAGCTTAACTTATATTTATTTGTAGTATTTAACAAAAATGTGTCGCGCTTCTTGCAGCGTTACGACTGAAGCTTATGCGAATGAGCTCACTTCTGTTATGCTATACCACACTTAACTCATTTAGGCAAAACTGCCCCTATAGCCTGTAAGAAAAAACAAATATTTCGAACATTTATCAACCAGTTAAAAATGTTAAAAATAACTAAACACTCAGTTCCCGCAAAATAACAAATAAGAATCAAGCCTTTCAAAATGGCACTAGCTGCCATTTATTTGTTCTACACAAATTCTACATAAATGCAAACAGACAACACGCTCATTAAATCTAGCTGCTAGCAGCACTCAAAGCCTCTGTCTAAATATTGCAACTCAAATAAATATTTAATATTGCAAACAATATTAACTAACTAACATCAATCAAACACTTAAATCATTCATTAAATATTTATTTGCAGTCCGACTCCTGCGAAGCGTCCACTCCGATAATTCCCCTTTAAGAAATAGGGAAGCAATTGGACTAGTATAAATTTAGGCTATCAATAAATCACTATACAATCAAAACAGATTATAAATGCCTAGTGATTCAATCGCCAAAATACAATATGTTATTTAACTATTGTACTACATGCCCCAATGCATATGAATGTATAACACTCTAACGACAAACTGTTTCCAGCTCCCTCAAATATTTATATATGTATTTACAACAACTACTACAAGAACTCTGTAAACTGTTAATATCTAAGTTAAAACAAGATAAAACCAGTCGAACGCTACAGTCAGGTGCTGACTGTAGAAGGCCATGGATTATCATGGTATACCTTATATCATTTATTTTCCGTTATTTATAATGAAAATTTTGCATTATTTGGATTATTATTTAGCATTTAAAAATATAAATTTTATATTCTTTAATATTCAATTGACGGACAGAAGGAGAAAAACGCATAAACAATGTAAAAGCGAATAGACAAGAATTATAAACATTAGGTATGGCAAGAGGGCAATAAGTTTATGCATGCATTTTTGCTCACAGTGTGTCAACTAATTCTTTTGCAAAGTGGAAAATGCAACGAATGTTTGAGTTCAAAGCCTTATTTTATTAAAAAAATTATAATTTTCTTCAAATTATTTTTTTATACATTATTTATTATAGAATTAATTAATATTAATTTACTAATATGCATAAACAAAAACTTAAAATTCATTTCATAACAGCAAAAAAGAACAAAAACGATAAAATAAGGACAAATCAGCTGTCCATTAATTCTTTGCATATGTTTACTTTGAAAGCTCACAGCTGCTCATGTTAACAAACATAAACTCTTATACAAACTCTTATATGCTTTTACGGATATTGTCAGATAAAACCAGGCGAACACTACAGTCAGGTGCTGACTGTAGAAGGCCATAGATTATCATAGTATACCGTGTGTCATTTATTTCCCGAAGAAAAAATAAACAATGCAAAAGCGAATAGACAAGTATAAGTATTAGATAGAGCGAGAGGGCAATAAGTATGTTTGCATTTTTACGTAATGTCAAACAGTAGTGGCGGCCGTGGAAGTTGTTCAGTAGTTGAGTGGAGTGTGAGTCGGATTCGAAGACCCCAATTATGTTAACAGTGTTCGGGTTCGATTAATGTCGCAATTGATCAATGTTGTGACATGTTTTTCGTCTTTTTTTTCTTTTTTTAATTAGAACACTTTTATAAACTTTGCCGACTGTTGCACAAATCTGACAGTTGCGTATATGTGCCGAATACGGTAATTGATGTGTGTTAGAGCGGGACGCCGAAACTTAAATGTGCAAATGCAGACATGCATGTATCGGCGTCCCGCTCTAACTTTCGTAACTTATGAATTGTCTTAAATATCGCATAAAATATGAAATTTAATTTTTGAAAACTATTTTTATTGGAATTATATTAAATAATTTAGCATTAAGGTAGCGGGGGATTTTTCGTTAAAAAACACCCAAAAAAAAATAATTATAATCAAAAGTCACACCAGCCGCGCATAGGTTTTGAACTCGCGCACGCACATACAATCTTTAAGGACTGCTGTCTGCCACTCTAATCGATCTGCAAAGTTGCATTGTTCAAATTAATTTTAATTTATTTCATATTTCATTTATTTATAGTCAGAATTAAATGAAATTTCTAGAAAACACCCGTGGCAAGCTATTTGTCATGTGAGACGTAAAACTTTGGTTGTTGGGTGTATATTGTGGATTTCAAATAGTTATTACTGATTTACAGAGGCGGGAAGCGGCGTGGCCAAATTTAAAAAAAAATTTAAGAAGCCTGTATATACACATATATTGTCACAAAATTCGAAGACTTTAGTTCTTATAGTTTCTGAGATCCAGGTGTTTGTACAGACAGACAGACGGACAGACAAACATGGCTCATTCGACTCAGCTGTGGATACTGGAGATGCCTCCTTATACCTGTTACGCACATTTGCGTTCCGACAAACACAATAGACCATAAATTTTTTTAAAATCCATGGCCTAAAAACAAAATAACAAAGATTATTATTATTATTAATTATTATTTTAAATAATATTAAAATAATTAAAATAATATTAAAATAATAATTATTTTAAAATTATTTTAAATCCATATCATGGATTTAACTTAAACTTATGAACTTTATCTACTTATTTATATTAATAACATATACATGCATATTTACATTTTGCCTACCTAACCGAACTCCCAATTTCAAACATTCTTAAACTTTATAAAGCTAATACTACCTACCTTACCACTAAACTAATCGAAATTTTGCTCACATATGCTACCCTGTAGTATGACTGAAATACCGTTGTGATGGCTATGAACTACCTCAAATGTCCTAGCACTAATACTTTCATTACTTATATTGGTAGTGGACGACGTTGGGTAATCCTAGTTCAATTTGAGGAATAAGTTCGTTCGTTCATTCAAAATCAATGAACTAGGTCATTTAGTTCAATCGTTCATTTTTTAAACTTGCTTAACGGTACTAAAAAAAAATGTTATTAATTTATTTCATACAATGCTGTCAATGAAAATTAATATTATTTATTCAATTTATGCTAAAAATACTTATACATAATAACAATAAGAAATAGAGTTTACAAACAGAAAATATAGTAATTTTAATGCATTAATTTGATTTCTGAAAAGAGAATAGAGAAGTTTATTAGGGAACATTTTCAATAACATATGATAAAATTATGTTTATACCTGTGATCCATCTATATGTTGCTATGAAGGAACATTAGATTTTCCACTTTATTAGGTTTTAGTAGCATCCTTTTTTTTTCGGATGATTTCCCCAGCACTTGAAAATAGGCGTTCGCAAGGAACTGATGTAGCCATAAGGCATAGTCGCTTAAGGCTGTAAGAATATAGATGCGGATACAATTTCTTTCTTTGTGGGAACAAACCAAAGGGTCAGCAGTCCTCAATATAAATTCCTCTTCGAGGTATTTTTCGATCTCTTTCTCGACAGAACCGGTAGTGTTTGCAGCCTTTGCCGTGTTCTTGAACTCACTGTCAAAATCACACCAAATCGAACTCTGATTGGCTGAATTAGTTTCAAACGCAGGTGATTTGAATTCTTAATTTTCGCTGTTGAGACGAATTGGAGCTACTTTACTTTTAAGATTACAAACAGCTTTTTCGTATTCTTCATTTGACTTGAACCAACGACCTTTAAATCGAGGATCTAAAATGTTACTCTGCGTAGAGTTCGTTACTTTCCAGTTTTCAAAATCGTCGATTCATCTCAACTTTTAGAAATGCAACAAGTGCAGCAACACATTTATCCTTAGGCGTTTTATTATTCAAACAGTTCTGTAGCAAAATAGCAAGAACTATTACCTTTGAAAGGGTTACATTCTTTTCTGCTGATATTTCTTCTGTTACCTCCATAAATGGTTTTAATATAGGCAGTAACTCTTCTACTATCGCCCACTCATTCTGAAAAACTCGACAATCAATTTGACTTTGTTTTGTACAACGCTAATTTCGCGGAGTCCTTTTTGCACAATGTGCCAAACATGGTATATGTGGCCAATTTCCTGTTTTAATGGCATTGACAATATTTGCAGCATTATCGGAAACCACAGCAGATATTTTGTTCTCTATACTCCAGCTTTCTGCTTTTTTTTGTAAAAATGCGCACAGATTTTGACCACTGTGCTGCTCAACGAATGCCTCGCATGCAATCATATGTGAGCTCATAACAGTTGCCTCACTCTCAATAAAATGAGCTGTAACAGCAATATAACTTTCATTTGCAAGAGAGGTCCAACAGTCCGTTGTCAAACAAACTGCAGACTGTAGCTCAATTTTTTCTTTGAAGCTGCCAACAATTTCGTCCCGAAGCTTTGGAAGGAGCACGTTCAACAGCGTTTTTCGAGTGGGCATCTTGTATCCAGGGCAATTAGAGACATCATCTATGAGCTGCTTGAAATCAGGCTCTTCTACAATTCGCAATGCATGATGACCTTTTGCAATCATACGAACTTGTTGCCTATCAATTTTCTCAGCTTTCCCGGCAGCCGGTGGTTATTACTTGTTGTTGGGGTCCAATTATCTGAGGAGTCTATGTTAAAAGAAGTCAAGAATTTAGTAAGCCTACTTAAATAAATCGAAATATTATGTTTACATTTGCTTCCTGTCGGCTTTCATTGGTTGGGCGCTTTGTATCCTCCAAAGCTGCTGGGTGCTTATTTTTAAGGTGACGCGATAAGTTTCCTTGCGATCCACCAGCCACACTAAGCACAGTTTTGCAGTATTTGCATTTAGCACTCTTCTCATCCACTGAATCAAAGAAATTTCAAACTTTGCTATGCTTTCGATTTGAAGCCATAGATACGTACAAACTTGTAAATCGTTGTTTTAAATTTATGCGGAAATTAATCAGCTAATTCGATAAGCGAACTTTCGAACTAAATGAACTAAGACCGACCTATCGAACTAAGTGAACAACGAACGAACGATCAGGGTAAGAGATCAAAATGAACGACGTGAACTAAGTGAACTATATTGAACTAAGTGAACTATATTGAACTAAGTGAACTATATTGAACTAAGTGAACTATATTGAACTAAATGAACTATATTGAACTAAGTGAACTAAATTGAACTAACGAACTGTATTGAACTATAAAGACAGACCTAGTTCGTTCGTTCAGTTTGGTGAATAGTTCAATTTAGTTCGTTCGTTCACGAACGACACAACACTAGTGGACGTTTTCAAGTCTAACAAACACCTAAATTCTTTGCTAATCAAAGAATTGTATATGCTCCTACACCTATTAAAGGTTTTAAGACATAACTTAAAGTCTCCTAACACTATCAATCTTTCACCTAATTGAGTAAATTGACGAAATAATTCCTCAAATTCGGTTTTAAACACGGACAGATAATAGTCTGGACTTTTATATTACTAGAAATTTGTGGCGTTGTACCTAAATATGCCAAACTCAAACACAAGTGAGCCAATAGTTTTTCTACCGCTAAAAGTATGGGAAACTCTACCTACAAGCTCATTCTTTATGTATACCATAATACCTGTTAAAGATCTTACAGATTTAAGTTGCAATACAATTGTGAACCCAGGTATCTCAACATTTTCGTTTGAAATGGAAGTCTCCACGAAGCATAATATCGATGACTGAAGCATCAACCTGTCCGATCGAATATCTTCGAGATGCGAAATCAGGATCTGAGTATTATGGAAGAAAATGTTGAGGGCAGAACTGTGTACTAAGTAATCGTAATGAGTACGTAATAGTTTTTCACTCCGCAATTTATCTAATCTAGGCTAAGGAGGAACAAAGTTCCCAATGATGAACAACCCCGAAGCAGTAGTTGCTCTACTGCAAGCTACGTATAATGCAGCACGCTGCATTCTGGAATTGAACTACCACTTTGCTATACGTAGCTCCCTGACTCTTGTGAATAGTGATGCCTTCAGCAGGCACAATGGGAAACTGCCTACGGTCAATATTAACTTCTGCGTTATTTGGATATTGAAAACTGCGAACAAGTTTCTGAATTAGAGTCCACAAAGGTTCTGTACGATGTGTACACTTGGAACGCGCAATTTCTCCTACACTTGGTTCTGAGAATTTCATCCATAAAATGTTGGGAGTGTTGGATGTATCAAAATCTATTTGCATCAACACCCTGATGTCCCGTTTACTAACCCATCCCCTGTGTCTACATTGACCGTCACTATGTACTTGGCAGTAGTTTTAAGTAGGAGAGACGTACAGAGTTCTGTGTTGTGGACGTTTTATAACCCTTAACTTCTTCTAATATCATTTGTTTCCTAGCTGCATCTAAATGACCAGCCTTTATATAATCTTCAGCGGTAGAGAAAAATTGTTCAGTTGCAATTGAGTTAAGTTTTGGTAATATTAAATATATCTACCTCATTATTACTGCTAAAAAGATGAATTGCATCATCGGGCAGTGCCAATGGTTTGTACTTGTATATTCGTGAACGGAAAAGGAAAATATCATCGGCTGTCATGCAACCTAACGCCATATTATTTAAGGCAGAAGCAAAAACTTGATCATCCCTTTGACGCACTATCTCTGTCAGCAAAAACTACATAAAAAGATCCCAGAGATAAGTACCAAAAATTTCATGGCAAGGGTCACCGGTGTTTGGATCGAAAATCCAACTACCTTCTACAGGCTATAACTGTCTAAGATCACCGAATACGATGACAGAAAAGCCCCCAAATAGAAATGTATTTTTAAAAATTAGCTTTAAATGGGAGTCTAAATAAGAAAGCATTAGAGAGCTAACATTGATATTTCATCAATAATAATTAATTTAAGGTGGATTAGCCTTGAATGAAGAGTATTAACTGAATCATGGCTTAAGGCCCGTAGACGTGCGGAGCGAGATTGATTAACAGGAAGTGAAAACATGGAATGCAGTGTCGATCCACTGATTCCGAATGCTGATTTTCCTGTTGGTGCACATAAGAGGATTTTAATAGATGTCGGAACGGCTCCTGTCACACTGTTATAAATTACAGACAACGATTGAAAAATTGCTGATATAAGTCGGCTCTTTCCGACTCCGCCTCCAACAAATTCATGATAGACTGAATTGTTTTTGGAATTGTGTAAGACATGGGTGTAATATAGCTTCTGCTTTAAATTAAGCGATCTTACTATATTAGCTAAGCTCTCTTGTGAAACTAAAGGTGTAAGCTTGATTAAATGGATATTACTATCTTTCTCATTTGTCTCAATATTTCCATCCACATTCAAAACGTTCAGTTGTGGATTTATTTCAGGCAATTTTAAAACTCTGAAGCCATCATCTACTACTTCTTGTTCTGCTACCTGATTTACCTCATTCATTCCCAATAATACATAGTACATTATATTTCTTGCGATTGTTCTCTACTAATTCCCGATTCTGCCTACAGAACAATTCACGGTCATGTGTGACTAAATCTAAATGCTCATCTCGCCTTGGGCGTAAAGCATTTTTAGCTCTCTGAAATAGTCACTTGTTTCTGTATTGATATTAAATCTCCTATACGTAATAATACACGCTGTGAGCCTCTTTCTAATGAAGCCACTATTATCTCGCGTAAACTAATGATTCGGAAACCCTGGGAACATCGTCGTCAATTTCATCAGTGTTTTCTTGGCGAGGTCCACGTTCCGATTTGCTATAGCTATAAAAAGCTGCAAAATCGGCTAGGCATAAGCTCCCTAGAGCGTCTGGACACTGAATATAGTGATCTAGAAGGCCTAAGTGAAAAATTACCCTAGAGTCATCGGGCAGATTTTGAAGTTGCTGTCTAGATCTCAGCATTCTGACCCGTTTTTCTGGAACATGCGTGTTGATATACACACTGGCACTACTGCTGTCGGACAAATTCATACCTAAACAACAGTAGACGGCTTCCTGAGCGGATATCTCCGTGCCAAAAATAAATTTGTTGCCTAAGTGCTGTAACTTTTGCTTAATAGTTACATTATTATTATCTTTAATCTCATTTATTGCCTCACGCATCAGCATTGAGATGCCTCTCTGGGACTTGTTAATATAATTAACGACGTAGCTTCAGCAAGCATAGGGGTCTAAAATAAACTGAATGTCTATATATGCTCGCTGCAACAATAAGAGGTGCTTATTGTAAGGGTTAAGCTTGACCGCTGAAAAAGATCGCTTCAAACAATTTTTTGTTTCTTTATGCTTGATCTTATACGAGGGTCGTTTGATAAGTCCGTGACTTTTTGTATTTGCCGCGCACCTGCTCTAAATACAACACTGCTCCTGTCAGCAGTTATCGATTAACAGCTGACTGTAAAATTTTGAGAAAGCTGCGTTTTTTGGTTTGCGTTTTATAGGCATTGAAAGCAGACGATCTCGTGAATTTTAACGAAAATGGAAAAAGTGAATTTCGTGTGCTAATTAAGCATTATTTTTTGCGTAAAAATCCATCACCGAAACCAAGGAAAGACTTGATAAATATTATGGGGACTCTGCACCATCAATTTCAATGGTTAAGAAATGGTTTACTGAGTTCCGTTGTGGTCGTACCAGTACAAGTGATGCCGAACGTTCAGGTCGCCCAAAAGAGGTCGTCATGCCAGAAATCGTCGACAAAATCCATGGAATGATATTGGATGATCGGAGAATGAAAGTGCGTGAGGTAGCTGAGGCTGTAGGCATCTCAACTGAACGGGTACATCACATTTTACATGAATATTTGGACATGAAAAAGCTTTCCGCGCGATGGGTGCCGCGATTGCTCACACACGACCATAAGCGCAACCGTGTGACCATTTCAAAGGAGTGTTTGGCGATGTTCAACCGCAATCCAAACGAATTTTTGCGCCGTTTCGTTACAGTAGACGAAACATGGATCCACCACACCACACCAGAGACCAAAGAACAATCAAGACAGTGGGTTTCTCCGGGTGAACGTGCACCAAAGAAGGCCAAGGTGGGTCTGTCGGCCAACAAGGTCATGGCCACAGTTTTTTGGGATGCACAAGGTATCATTCACATCGATTACCTTGAAAAGGGTAAAACGATCACCGGCGAATATTATTCAGAGCTTTTGGACAGATTCGATATTGATTTGAAGCAGAAACGACCGCATTTGGCGAAAAAAAAGTGCTGTTCCATCAGGACAATGCACGGGTGCACACGTGTGTAGTCAGCATGGCAAAATTTCATAAATTGGGCTACGAACTGCTACCCCATCCAGCATATTCTCCAGATTTAGCCCCCTGTGACTATTTTTTGTTTCCAAACATGAAGAAATGGCTCGGCGGTAAGAGATTCGGGTCAAATGAAGAGGTCATCACAGAAACAAACGACTATTTTGAGGGCCTTGAGAAAACCTATTATTTGGAAGGAATAAAAAAATTGGAAAAACGCTGGACTAAATGTATAGAGCTAAAAGGAGATTATGTTGAGAAATAAAACGCTTCTTTGACGAAAAAAATATATTTTATTCAAAAAGTCACGGACTTATCAAACGACCCTCGTATAAATATATATGTATACACTCTTTATATATGTATATATACATTACTCTTTATATATATTTAACACATCACTCAATAAGTCCGTTAGATGACACATAGATCGGGTTGCTATGTAATAATCCATAATTTTCTTACGCAGTACTAACCTTTAAAAGATATCTGTCAAAATCGGACGATTACTTTTTAAGTTACACAGGTTCAAGTGACGGTAATTTTTTGTTTTTCAGAAAAATGAATTCAAAGCAATTTCGTGTTTTGATTCTGCATTGTTTTTTGATGGGGAAAAATACCATCACAGCCAAAGCATGGCTTGATAAATGTTACCCGGACTCTGCCCCATCGAGGCAAACGGTGGAGAAGTGGTTTGCGGAATTTAAACGTGGCCGTACAGACACTGACGATGCTGAACGCTCTGGAAGGCCGATTGAGGTGGTTACTCCGGAAAATATCGAAAAAGTCCACCGAATCGTTTTGGAAAACCGAAAAGTTAAATTGCGCGAGATAGCTGACACCTTGAAGATATCAGAAGGCAGTGTGCACACTATTTTGCATGAACGTTTGTCCATGAGAAAGCTCTTCTCGAAGTGGGTGCCGCGTTTGCTCACAGTGGACCAAAAACAACAACGAGTCGATGATTCTGAGAGGTGTTTGGAGCTATTCATGCGGAATAAGAACCACTTTTTGCGTCGGTATGTGACAATGGATGAAACATGGATCCACCACCACACTCCAGAGTCAAATCGGCAGTCAGCTGAGTGGACTGCAGCAGGAGAACCACGTCCAAAGCGGCCAAAATCGCAAAAGTCGGCTGGTAAGGTTATGGCGTCTGTATTTTGGAATGCGCAGGGCATTTTGTTCATCGACTATCTTGAGAAAGGAAGTAAAATCAACAGTGAATACTACATAGCATTATTAGTGCGTTTGAAGGAGGAAATCGCCAAAAAACGGCCACTTATGAAGAAGAAAAAAATGATCTTTCACCAAGACAATGCACAAGTCGAGCGCAACGATGGCCAAATTGCACGAATTGGGCTTTGAATTGCTTCCGCACCCACCGTATTCTCCAGATTTGGCCCCCAGCGAATACTACCTGTTCGCAGACCTGAAGAAAATGCTCGCTGGAAAGAGATTTGGCTCGAATGAAGAGATCTCCGCAACTGAGGCGTATTTTGAGGCCAATGACAAATCTTTCTATAAAAAAGGTGTCGAAATGCTAGAGCGGCGTTGGACTGATTGAATCACTCTTGAAGGGATGTACGTTGATGAATAAAATCGAATTTTGCCAAAAAAATGTGTTTTTCTTAGTTATCCTACGGACTTATTGAGTGATGTGTTATATACATTCGTATAATTTTATTATTAAGCTTAGTAGTTTTTTTTCAAATTCCAACTGAAATGCGTCGCAGTCTCTTTGGTAACTTGTGCGGAGTTCAAATGACGGCGCAGTCGAAATCCAAATGAGTTAACTAAATTTTTGTTCATAAAATAAGTTAAAAGGTAATTACATTTTCTTATCCGCAATATATGAAGAACGCTATCATAAATTTTGTCAAATTGACGCTGCTTATGGCTTCGTCACAATCGGAAATAGAAAGATAATAGGCAAAGCGGTAATACGAAAGAATGCATTCAACAAACTAACGACCGTTTGTTTAGAATAGGAAGATACGGAAAACGCTTACTAGGGGCTGTAAGTTTAGAAAAAGTAGATGGACAATAGCGTTGAGTACTTCACTTCTTATATTTCATTTTTCGTTCGTAAACAACAGCAATGACAATTGGAGTGTATGTTAGAGTGGGACGCCCATACATGCATTTGCATATGCAAAAATGTATGTATGGACATCCTACTTCAACATGTATGTATGAGTCTCATTTTGCTGCTACGTTCTATAAATCTAATTGCAAAATATTGAGAAGAAAACAAAACAGTAACATCCAATATAAGTCATATTATATAATTACATACATATGTACATATATTGTAATTTGTTTAATTCATACATATATACAGATACACGTACATGCCTTCAAATTATTCTCCTCAGTAATAGAACTGATGGGACTCGTGCTACGCGCTCGCACGCCCCCCTTGTTGGCTGACACAAGTACTTGTAGTTATGTTTATAATTTCTTAAATAACTTCTGTGTTTATTGTGCGATCAAATTGAAACTTGGAGGATACGTAGACATTTACATAAGGTTAGTATATGTCATAGTAGGAATGTTGTATCTTTTGTACGCCGCTTACAAGTTGACTTAAAAGATGAAATTATTGATTTGCGGGGGCGGTGGGCGTGATACCCAACATTTGAAATAAACTTCATCTGCGACGGATAAAAAGAATCGTTCATGCCAAATTTGGTGTCTCTAGCTTTTATAATAGCTGAGATCTGTGTGTTCATCTGGTTATCCGGACATTCAGACATCCGGACAGACAGACATGGCTTAATCGACTTGGCTAGTGATCCTGAGCAAGAATATATATACGTTATGGGATTTCCCACGCCTCCTTCTGCCTGTTACATACATTTGCCAAAGTAAGTATACCCTTTTTTCACCATTTTCAATGGTCGAAGGGTATAATGAGTAAAAAGGAATAAAAACAAGAGCAACAGTCGAGCAGTACGCGACAGTGGGATACCCTTCGATCTTTGTTGCTTAAAAGAAATATCGTAACGTAAGCCTTTATATTCAAACGGCTATATATGAATCAGTGTATATGCATGTAGCATTTCATTGGCCAAGCACAAATGTATGTACATATGTGTGTGCCTTTGAGTGCAGAAAATGCGTGTGCATAGAAAAGAAGAGAAGAGCAACAGATGGCGCTACGCGCTCGCCTTCGCCTTCCTCATCTTCTTGTTTATTGTGCGAATCACTTAAAAGCTCAACAGCTTTTATCATATTACGACCGTTCTCAGTTGTTATTGTAAACAATTTGTTCCTTATTAATGTCGAAATCATTTAAAATAGTACTCATTTCATTACACATGTTTTGGCAAGAATGCTAAGTTCGATCATACCAAAAGTGCATATAAAAAGTCCTTTTCCATTATAAAATAACATCTTGTGGCAAATTTTTTAGGCTAATCATTCTGTTTTTTAGCTCGCTTGTAATTTTGTCCTTGACTTTGAAATATTTTTCGGTTACCAAGTCCATAATATTTCTCGACGTTATCGCCTGCATATTTACACCAGCAAAAATGTGTTCGGTCAAGGTCTTGAAAGCCTTTGAATCCAATACAGAAAATGGATTTTCTCTGCTGTGACAAGTTCTACACATGCAACAGTGATTCCGCTTGTATGGAGCAGCGGCCATAAATACTTCCAGTATAGCTAGAAACCTAAGATTGCGTTTCAGGCATCTAATAGAGCTTAAGAAAACATGCGAAGATTTTTAAGATTGAGGCCCTCCAACCCCATTATTTCGGCAAACAAAATTATTATTAATAACACAGCCCCACAAAAAAAAAGTGTCATGATCTGGGTATGCGGAATATGCAGTTATATAGATTTTGGGTCGCTGATTCCGAATCCGGCGTCAGAATTTCGCCATCACGTCTGGATTTCGACATAACCTAATAATAAAAAACTGAAAAACCTTTCAATAGCCCCCAAAAGTTATAGCATCCTGATCCGGCATGCGATATATGTTTTAAAATGAATTTTGGCCTTCTAAGCCTGAATCCGAATTACCTAGCATGTCTCAGCTTCGACTTAACCTCAAAAAACTCGAAAATTAGTTAAAGCCCCAAAAAATGATGGGGGGGTCATGATCGGGTCATGCGATATATGTTTCTATATGTTTTTAGACCTTCCAAATCCGAATCTGAAGTCAAAACCTGCCTATCACGTCGGGATTTCAACTTAACCTAAACATTTTTTTGAAAAACTTCCAACATTTTGAAATTTTTGATCATGGATTATGGCATTTGGTCAATTATGTACAGTCACGTTTTCATTTTTTGTTTTTTATTTACTAAATTAACGTTTTGAAGTAAAAAATCATTATTCATATGAACTTTTTCAAAAATGTGATAAAATAACGGTCAAAAGGACTTGTATCAACGGGAAATTTTTTTTATATCATATTCAAATATACCCTAATCTAATATTAAAAACAGTTTCAAAATTTCAAAAATTTTTGTAAAATTGTTTAGGTTAGCTGGAAATTTGGACGTGATATGCACGTTTTGACTTCAGATTTGGATTTAGAAGGTCAAAAACCATATATAAACATATATCGCACTATCCGGTCATGACCACCCATTATTTTATGGGGCCCCAAAATTTCTTGGAGTTTTTTGAGGTTAAATCGAAACTTAGACGTCTAATGTAAGTTTTGACTTCGGATTTGGAAGGTCAAAATACATGTTAAACCATGTATCGCATGGCCAGATCAGGATTCTATATCTTTTGGGGCATATTTAAAGATTTTTCAGATTTTTGAGGTTATGTTGAAATCCAGACGTGATGGAGAATTTCTGTTGCCGGATTCCGAATCAGCGACCCAAAATCCATATAACTGCATATACCGCATACCCAGATCATGACACTTTTTTTTTTGTGGGGCTGTGTAATTGATTAGGTCTACATTTTTTTTAATTATTTATTGTTAGATTCCGCAGCTTCCTCCAAAAGTTCTCCAATTAACACTAGCGCATGCTGTATTATTGCAGATCCACGAATTAGCACCTCATGGACTGTAGCTGGCAAATAGTACCATGGATACTCATTGATCAACTCGAGGTCATACATATGTGTTAAATTTGTTAACATTAATTTTATTCCCCGATGCAATAGCTTGTAGTATTGTGGCACAACGATATATAAAATTTTCATTTATTTCGGTAATTTGTAAAGCCAATGTTGGATTAAAAAAAAATTTTCTTGTCACATTTCCGTCGTTGGAATAACCTTTACCACCATCTCTAGGCTTATCTACTATAATACCCATTTTTTCGCGAAATTCTTTCTGCATTTTTTGCTTTCTTTTCATTACTTTTATTTTTTGGTCAGAACCTCTCACCTGCCACATTTTTATTTCGCACTTATAGGAAAGATGTAAAAAATACTCGAAAAATCGAAATTTTTGCATGAAGTGGACATAAACCACATTCAAATTATTCAGTTTTTACGTCTTTACTCATACATTTTGCCAGTTATTCATTTCTCTGGGACTTGCTCCACATATGTAACATTTCATAGACGAAGATTCACTTAAGGCGTTGCATATTTTCCCATCCACCATGGCACACTGCAGTGTGCACTGGTTGGAAACAGTAGAGGGGTGCCACTGTCATCGTGCGCTCCGCCTTAAATCATTGTCCCCTACCTCCAATCTCAGCCTACAACATGCGAATAGCGAGTGTGCAACTTCAAACTTCAGAAGGATCGGTTTCATTAGCATCTGTGTATCTTCCACCCAGTGAGCGTTTGATAAAAGCTGATGTTGAATCTCTTTTTGAAACGCCAGGAGACAAATTTATAGTAGGCGGAGATTACAATGCCAAACACAGCTGGTGGGGTAACACTAGAGCCTGCTCAAGAGGCATGATCATACAAGAAGTAGTCGCAAATGGCCGTTACCAAATTTTGGCAACAGGATTGCCAACATTTTACTCCTCATACACGCTGATAGCTCCATCCGCACTGGATTTCTTTGTAACCAAGGGCTACTCCATTCAGAGATTTACCATCCGTACTCTGCACGATCTATCTTCAGATCACATCCCTTTGCTAGCTGATCTACATGCTAATCCGGTGAACAAACCCCAACGCCCCAGTTTACTTTCCCGTGGTACTAATGTCGTGGCTTTTAAGGATCACCTGTCTGAACTGATCGACCTAAGCATGGAAATTCAAGGACCAGAAGGTATTGACAATGCAATAAACATATTTATGGAAAAAGCAGCAGCTCATGCTGCTCCGAGTTTTCCACAAGCTTTTACGCAGCGTCTACCCTCTGTGATAGTTGACCTCCTGCGCCTAAAAAGACGAGTCAGAAGGGAACTCGCCAGAACTGGAGATGCCCGTATCCGGCAGATTTACAGAACGTTATGTAATCGACTTCACAAAGTTCTGACCCTCAGTAAACAACACTTGGTCCCAGATGCTATCTCCTCGAAATAATCGCTATGGAGAATCACAAAAAGGTTTAAGTTCCAGGCTCCTCAGAAATCTGCTATAAGATGCGCTTCTGGTGGATGGTGTCGTACATCACAGGAAAATGCGGAAGAATTTGCAAGCAACTTAGAGCAACGATTCACGCCGATGCAAATCATTGCCAACAGGTCGCGGAATCTCTTGAAACGCCATTTCAAATGGCACTTCCAGCGGATCCTGTAACCCATGACGAACTAAAACAACTCGTTGCTATGCTGAAGCCAAAAAAAGCTCCGGTGATGACCTTCTTGACAATAGAACTATACGAATCTTACCATATCAAGCTTTACGTTTTCTGGTTATCATTTTTAACAGCGTACTTCATGAGGGTTATTTCCCTAAAGTCTGGAAGTCTGCTAATATAATTCTAATACTGAAACCTGGAAAGCAGCCCACAGAGGTAGACTCGTATAGGCCAATTAGCCTCCTCCCTTCTCTTGGCAAAATTATGGAAAGGTTGATCCTCAACAGACTGAGGGATGTCGAGGCTGCAGAAAGGGCGATCCCTAACTTCCAATTCGGATTTAGGACTCAACATGGCACTCCTGAGCAACTCCACAGAGTTGTAAATTTTGCGCTAGAAGCCCTTGAAATGAAAAAGTATGCGGTTGCAGCTTTCTTGGATATCCAACAAGCTTTTGACAGAGTGTGGCATCAGAGACTTATATACAAAGCCAAACAAATCTTAACACCACAACTATTCCAGATTGTAAAGAGCTTTTTGTTAGGACGTACCTTCTGTGTAACGACAGATGGATTTCAATCGTCCGTTAAAGTCATACAAGCGGGAGTTCCTCAAGGAAGTGTGCTTGGCCGCACTTTGTACTCTATTTTCACCGCGGACATGCCCACTTAGACAGCAGTCACTGGATTAGTCCGGGAAGATGTGCTGGTCGCGAAATATGCTTATAACACCTTGATTTTAACAAAAAGCTCCAGTATCAGCGAGGCGTCAGGAGCACTGCAGGATTACTTGAATTCATTCCAGAACTGGGGAGATATGTGGAACGTGTGTATTAATGCTGACAAATGTGCAAATGTTACATTTACTAACCGGATAAGCAGTTGCCTTTCTGTTTCACTTAAAGGAAGGGTGCTTAACCATAAATCCTCATACAAATACCTTGGAGTGATTCTCGATAGAAGCTTAACCTTCAGAAGGCATCTTACGGCGATACAGCACTCTTTTAAGAAAAAGGTTTCTAAGATGTCATGGCTAATTCCTGCTTCCAACAAACTCTCACTCTCGAAAAAGATTAGAATTTATAAAAGTGTTTTAGCGCCTGGTCTATTTTTCGCTATACAAGTGTATGGAAACGCACCTTAATAAAATTCGAGTCCTCCATGCTTAACCATTAAGGAATATCACAAGTGCTCCTTGGTATATGAGGAAAATTGGAGACAAAATTCTGGTAATAGCGAAAAAGTATATCATGGCCGCTGAGAGTTATGCCAGTCAAAGAAACAGAAAGAGAAGAAGACTAAAACGACACCACCCTCAAGACCTAGTTGAATGGCACTTGACCTAACATGTTCCTTGTAAATATATAAAATAATACTCATATTAGTCCATAAGCATTCCACCTCCTTAATACACTAACCATATAATCTTTGTGAATATCACAGAACTTAATAACCGTTTAATTCTTAAAGATTAGGTTAAGTTGCCCAAATGAGTAATAGTGTACTAGTCCAATAAAAAAACCAGTCGAACGCTACAGTCAGGTGCTGACTGTAAAAGGCCATGGATTATTATAGTATACCGTGTATCATTTATTTTCCGTTATTTATAATGAAAATTTTGCATTATTTGGATTATTATTAAGCATTTAAAAATATAAACTTTATATTCTTATTATTCTATTCGAACGACACGCACAAATTTAATTGACGGATAGAAGAAGAAGAACGCATAAACAATGAAAAAGCGAATAGACAAGAATTATAAGCATTAGGTAGCGCAAAAGAGCAATAAGTTTATGTATGCATTTTTGCTTTTGCAAACAGTAGTGGCGGCCGCAGAAGTTGTACAGTAGCCTAGTGGAGTGTGTGCCGGATTCGAAGACCAATGATGTTGACAGTGTTCGAGTTCGAATGCTGCCGCGATCAATGTGTGACATGTTTTCCTTTTTTTCTTTCTTTTCTATTAAATAATTTTAAAGCTTAACAAACAATACTTTTTAAATTTTTTGGTACGCAACATATTTAATTAGAACACTTTTATAAACTTTGCCGAATGTTGCACAAATCTGACAGTTGCGTACATACGCCGAATATGCAAATGCAGACATGCATGTATCGGCATCCCGCTCGAACATTCGTAACTTATTGATTGTCTTAAATATTGCAAAAAAAACATGAGTTATAATTTTTGAAAGCTGTTTTTATTGATATTTAATTAAATAACTGTAGTTTTCATTTAAGCTTATAAAAATAAAAATATAACCAAAAAAAAGTAATTAAAATAATAAAGAGTCGCACCGGCCCGCACACGTGATCAGAACTCATACACGCAGGACCGCTGTCCGCCACTCAGCCACCGCCTCATGTATTGATTGATCGGCAAAGTTGCATTCTGAGCTAATTAAGTTACCATTCTATGCAAATAAAAAGTTTTGTAAAATGCTGTGTGTCCGACGATTCGAACTTCGGTATGATGCGTAAATTACTTAATATGCGCATAAGTATACGTTAAAATTGAGTTTAATTCAGATCATATCTCACTTATTTTTAGTCGGATTTCTATGAAATTTTCAGAAAACACCCGTGGTAAGGTATTTGTCATATGAGATGTACAACTTTTGTTGTTGGGTGTATATTGTGTATATTAAACTGTTATTACTTTACAGAGGCGGGAAAAGGCGTGGCCAAATTTCAAAAAAACTTTGAGACACCCGGATATACACGTATGTTGTCACAAAATTTTATTGCTCTAGCTCTTATAGTTGCTGAGATCCAGGCGTTCATACAGACGGACAGACAGACAGACATCAATCGACTCGGCTGTTGATACTGATTCAGAATATACATAGTTTACGGGGTCGGAGATGCCTCCTTCTGCCTGTTACGCACAAACTCGTTCCGACAAACACAGTAGACCATGAATTTTTTTAAAATCCATGGCCTAATTAATATTTTTGTTTAAATATTTACGACCACAGGAAGACAACAACCAAAAAATACACCTAAAAGTATGCTAAAATTTTTTTACTTGAAATATTATTATTATTATTATTATTATAAGTATAAATGATTTAATTTAAAAATAAAAAACACAGAAAAACAAAATAATTCAGGATTAAAGCATGAAAAATATAAGAATGGTGGCAAACTAAATACCTAGTAAAGTTTTAGTGCCTTCAACAGCGTGTTCTTGTAATTTAATTATTTTCTAATAAATGTAAGATGGTATACTTTGATGCAAGCTTGCAACCCCAACAAAAGAGGATAGTTGGCATCCCTGCGAACCGAAGAGTGTTGCCAGAAGAGAGTTGCGAGAGAGAAGCGAAAGAGAAGCGAAAGAGAGTCGTAGTCGGTCGTCTCGCGTATAAAGTTGACAGTAGAACGTGCAGAAACGGAACTGCTATTAAGTTGTAAAAGTTGCCAATTATTAAGTTGCGAAAAAACACTGAAGTTGTAACGCTATTATTTTGTATTAATTAACCACATTGAATTGAATTGAACCATTATAATAAACTCTTTCTAATAATAACCTTACATTTGGGGGCTCGTGCCGGTTTTTGATTCATATCGGTTAGTACAATACGTTTAAAAGTGGATAAAGTTGAACATTTGTCTAATAACGAACAATAATTATTAAGTTGAACAGTTGTGAAATGACAAACGAATTTTTTGTCTGAACAGTCGCTTTCAAACTGTTTTTACCGTTGCTGAACGTCGAAAATTCAAATACGCATATACATAAAAGCGAACGCGAGAAATGCCAAAAACGAGAAGTGCACACGCGTTAGAAGAAAAAATGAACAGTACAAGAAATGAGGATCAGTATATAGACGAAAGCGAAGAAGAAACGATAATGGAACAAGTAAACGCGAAAAGAGACTTAACGGCCGCGAGCAATTATGACCTCAATGCCAAAATGCAGCAGCTTATGCAGTTGTTGACACTCAAAGTTGAGGTTGATGAACAGCGTGAAAATCAAGTGAAAATTACAGCAAACAATTTCGAAAAAGTGGTGAACGATTTTGATGGTGTTTCAATACCCGTTGTCAAGTGGTTCGAAATTTTTGAACACAATGCTGAAGCTTATGGGCTAAATGAAAAGCAGAAATACGTGCAAGCTAGAGGAAGAATGTGTGGCACCGCAAAGCTCTTTTTAGAATCGGAATTTATAAACAATTATAAGGAATTGAAATATAAATTGATTGACGAATTTCGATGCAGCTGGAACAGTGCTGATATTCATCAACAGCTGAAAGATCGCATAAAGAAAAAAACGGAATCTTTTAACGAGTACATGCTGAACATGAAAAAAGTTGCAAGTATGGGTGACGTAGAAGAGACAGCAGTAATTCGCCACATTGTTAACGGATTGCAGATCAAAAGCGAATTCAAAATCGCCATGTATCGGTGCAAAACGTATAAACAGCTTAAAGAGGAATACGAAACATATGAACTAGTTCACAGAAACGATAATTATCCGATAAACGATAATCATCAAAAGAACGAGAACAATCAAAAGAACGAGAACAAGAATCAGGGGAATCAAAACAAAATAGACGAGAAAAAACCGAAAAAGAAAGAATACTGTTTTAATTGCGGCTCGTCAGAACATAAAAGGAAGGAATGCACATCAGCCACAAAATGCTTTCGCTGCAACGAGGAGGGGCATATTTCACGCTGTTGTCCATCAAACGCTGATCGAGTTCGAGTTATTTCAAATAGTTATCGACTTAAAACAATTCTTTTAAATGGCTTACAGGTGGAATGTTTATTAGATACCGGCTCCGATGTAACCATTGTTAAGCAGAACATCGCAGATAAGTTGAATGTGGACATTTTTAAAACCGCATCAACGCTACGTGGTCTGGGTAACGCCAGCACAAAACCAATTGGATTTTTCAACGCCGAAGTGGAAGTCGACACGCTGCGTACGAAGCACAAATTCTTGGTTGTGTCAAACTGCAAGATGGACTGCAATGTGATTCTTGGTTACGACTTTATAAAGAAGTTTGAATTCGTAGCTGATTCCAACGGGTTTATATTTCAACGAGTACTGAACGACCATATTTCTAAAGATGAGTATTCAATGGAAGTTTACAGCGTTTTTGAAGAATATAAAAACATTACAGCGCCAACAAAATACCAGAAGGACGTGAAGGATATGATTGAAGCTGCATTTCAGTTGGAAGAAGCGGATCACGCGCGATGTCCGATTATGCTGAACATTGTTCCAGATGGTAACATAGTGCCATTTCGGCAAGCACCCAGTCGTCTGTCACCGAACGAAGCAGAAGCTGTAAAGAATCAGGTCAATGAATGGTTGCAGATGGGAATTGTACTTGAATCATTTTCAAATGTAGCAAGTCGCGTGGTCGTGGTCAAGAAGAAGGATCAAACATTGAGGATATGCGTCGATTACCGTAAGCTAAACAGCATGGTACTACAAGATTTGTTTCCTGTGCCACTTATTGAAGATGTTCTTGACAAACTACAAGCAGCGAAATTTTTCACAATTATGGAATTAGAAAATGGATTCTTTCACGTGCCCATCGAGGAAAAGAGCAGACACTTAACGGCTTTCATCACACGAGAAGGCCTCTTTGAATTTAACAGGGCTCCTTTTGGATTTAAGAATTCGCCTGCTGCGTTCATCAGATATGTCAACCATGTTTTTCAAAAACTTATTAACGAAGAAGTAATGCAGCTTTATATGGACGACATTGTTGTTTTCGCAGAGTCTGCAGACGAATGCATTCAGAAGAGCAGAAAAGTTTTGGAAACAGCAGCCAGGTATGGCTTGAGGATAAAATGGAAAAAAATGCAGTTTCCTACAGGAGAGTATAAACTTTCTTGGTCATACAGTGGCAAACGGACGAGTTTGGCCTGGAGCAGACAAAACATCAGCTGTAAAACGATTTGGTTATCCTAAAAACATAAAAAGGCGTTCAATCGTTTCTGGGTTTGACTGGATTTTTTCGAAAATTTATTCCGCGTTATGCAGAGATAGCGCGCCCGTTGACAAATTTGTTGAGCAAGGACGCTGTATTTACAATTGGTGAAGCTGAAAAGGACGCAATCGAAAGATTAAAGGATCTGTTAACAAGTAAGCCAGTATTGCATATATACTCTAGGGAGGCAAAGACAGAGCTACATACCGACGCTTCCAAGGACGGGCTAGGAGCTGTGCTGCTGCAGTGTTTTGAGGGACAGATGCATCCCGTGTATTTCTGGAGCAAAAAGACGAGTGAAGCCGAGGCCAAAAAACACAGTTATATCTTGGAGATCAAAGCTGCATATCTTGCTCTTAAGAAATTCCGCCATTTTTTATTGGGAACTCGATTCAAATTGGTAACAGATTGCGCAGCATTTAAGCAGACAACAAGCAAAGACGAAATACCTCGTGATGTGGAGGAATGGGTACTCTACATAAAAAGCTTCGCACCAGATGTGGAACATCGTGCAGGAGCAAGGATGAAGCACGTCGATCATCTTAGTCGTTACCCACAGGATGTTTTGATGATCACAACTGAGTTGTCAGCTAGATTACGAAAAGCGCAAGAAGAAGACGATAACGTGAAAGCCATATTACAGTTGCTTCAGAATGGACCTTATGAGAATTTCAAGATGAAGGGTGGACTACTCTTCAAAGAAGTTGATGGTTGCGAACTTCTAGTTGTCCCCAAGATTATGGAGCGTGAGGTCATTAAAAACGCTCATGACTCTGGTCACTTCGCTGCACGTAAAACAATGCATAACATAAAGCAGCAATACTTTATCTCGCATTTAGAGGGTAAAGTATCAAAGTATATTTCTAATTGTATTGTTTGTATAATACACAGTAAGAAATTGGGCAAACAAGAAGGACGTTTACATTGTATCGGAAAAGGTGATGTTCCCCTGCAAACATTGCTTGTAGATCATCTTGGACCGATGGATATGACTTCTAAGATGTACAAGTACATTTTCGCAGTGGTAGATGGATTCTCCAAATTCGTGTGGCTATATCCTGTGAAGTCGACAGGACAGGAGGAAGTCCTAAAGAAGCTAAAAGAATGGACAAGCGTATTCGGATTTCCCACCCGTATAGTAAGCGATAGAGGATCGGCGTTTACATCAAACGCTTACAAAGAGTTTCTGGAGGTCAACATGGTGGAGCAGATTTACACAACAACCGGAGTTGCAAGAGGCAACGGTCAAGTCGAGAGGGTCAATCGCTGCATAATTGACATTCTTGCGAAGCTGTCTTCAGATGAACCTGCTAAGTGGTATAAGTATGTGCCACGTGTACAGATGGCAATTAACTCGCACGTACATTCGACAACGCTGTCAACGCCGTTTGAGATTATGTTTGGTACGAAGATGTATAGCAAGGTGGACGACCGTTTGCTAGACATGCTGCAGCAGGAGTTGGTCGAGAAGTTCAACGAGGAGCGACAGCAGCTGCGTATAGAAGCAAAACATAACATTGAAGAGGCACAGAAAAATTACAAGATGCACTACGATAAGAAGCGTCGTACGCAGCAGATCTACAATTTGGGCGACTTGGTCGCTATAAAGCGAACTCCATTTATTGCAGGCCGAAAGCTGGCTAGCGAATATCTTGGTCCATATACTGTCATTAAAGTTAAGAGAAACGGGCGCTACGATGTGAAGAAGGCATCAATAAACACCGAGGGACCAAATATTACCGCAACAAGCTGCGATAATATGAAGTTATGGAAATATGTAGCCGAGAACGAGGATATTTTGTCATCCGGGACGGATGAGGAAGATCAGGAGGGCCGAATGTAAGATGGTATACTTTGATGCAAGCTGGCAACCCCACCAAAAGAGGATAGTTGGCATCCCTGCGAACCGAAGAGTGTTGCCAGAAGAGAGTTGCGAGAGAGAAGCGAAAGAGAGTCGTAGTCGGTCGTCTCGCGTATAAAGTTGACAGTAGAACGTGCAGAAACGGAACTGCTATTAAGTTGTAAAAGTTGCCAATTATTAAGTTGCGAAAAAACACTGAAGTTGTAACGCTATTATTTTGTATTAATTAACCACATTGAATTGAATTGAACCATTATAATAAACTCTTTCTAATAATAACCTTACATAAATCACAGGTCGACGATAATAATTTCTATTTGTCATGCTTTTTTATTTTTCTTTGACTTGTTATGGGGGGTCTGATCTCAAAAGAAGTATTTTAATTAAATCAGTGTTCGTGAATATGCGGGACATCTTTCGGGTATGCTGCAGTCGGTTTTTTTTTTTATTTCCTTTTTGTTTGACTCTGCAACTTCCTTTGAGAGCTCCCCAATCGACACCAACGCGTGCTCTATACCCTTCGGTCCATGAATTAAAATTTTATGAAGTGTAACTGGGAGGTAGTACCATGGATATATCTTGATTAATCGTTCTGCAGTATCAAATGCATAGCCTGATGCTAAGGCTTGCAATATCGTTGCGCAGCGGATTATTGAATTTTCATCAACGCCTGTAATTTCGGATACGAAGCTTGTATTACAGAAAAAAGTTCTGGCTGTGCTTCCATCGTTGGAAGTTCTACTGCCTTCATTCCTTGGTTTATCAACAAGTGACCCCATTTTCTCTCGAAACTCAGCTTGGACTCGTTTCTTTCCAAAATCTTAAGCTTTTGTTCTGCCGATCTTGCTCGCCATACTTTTATTTCTAGTTTATATAAAATATGCAAAAAATACTCAAAAAGCGTATATAGGAATGTAAAGGTGATGAGCCAAACTCAAAATACTTCTTCTGCACATCTCTCACAACACATATTTGTATACATGTAGCATTTCATAGAGGGTGTATTGCTTAAAGCGTTGCATATCTTACCATCTACCATAGTAAGTTGCAGGGTATGATTAACAAACAATTTATTGTTGGAAATTTCGAATTCGGTTGGCTTTAAGTTGCTTATTTTGTTTTTGAAGTATTGCTCTTCTTCAATGGATAGTGTAACGGTCTCTTTTTAGGCCATGGATTTTAAAAAAATTCATGGTCTACTGTGTTTGTCGGAACGAGTTTGTGCGTAACAGGCAGAAGGAGGCATCTCCGACCCCATAAACTATATATATTCTGAATCAGTATCAACAGCCGAGTCGATTGAGCCATGTCTGTCTGTCCGTCTGTCCGTCTGTCCGTCTGTCTGTCTGTCTGTCTGTCCGTCTGTCCGTCTGTCCGTCTGTCTGTCTGTATGAACACCTGGATCTCAGAAACTATAAGAGCTAGAGTCTTCAAATTTTGTGACAACATCAGTGTATGTTGCAGTGTTTCAAAGTTTTTTTGAAATTTGGCCACCCCCCTTCCCGCCTCTGTAAATCAGTAATAACGATTTAATATACACAATATACACCCTACAACAAAAGTTGTTCATCTCACTTGACAAATACCTTTCCACGGGTGTTTTCTGAATATTTCATTTAAATCTGACTAAAAATAAGGGAGATATGATCCGAATTAAACTCAATTTGAACGTATACTTATTCTCATATTAAAACCCAATTTACGCATCATACCGAAGTTCGAATCTAGCGTCGGGGACACAGCATTTAACAATTTTTATTTGCATAGAATGGTAACAGAATTGGATGATAATGCAACTTTGCCGATCGAACGATAAATGAGGCGGTGGCTGAGTGGTTAGAGTGGCGGACAGCCAGCCATCCGTAAAGATTTTGTGTGTGCGTGCGTGAGTTCGAGTCCCGTGCGCGCCGGTGCGACCTTTTAAATTAATTACTTTTTTTTTATTTTTATAAGCTAAAAGGAAAACTACAGTTATTTAATTAAATACCAATAAAAACAGTTCTCAAATATTAAATTTCATATTTTATGCGATATTTAAGACAATCAATAAGTTACGAAAGTTAGAGCGGGACGCCGATACATGCATGTCTGCATTTGCACATTTATATTTCGGCGTCCCGCTCTAACACACATCAATTGCCGTATTCGGCGTATGTACGCAACTGTAAGATTTGTGCAACATTCGGCAAAGTTTATAAAAGTGTTCTAATTAAATTTGTATGTTGCCTACCAAAAAATTAAAAAATTGTTGATTGTTAAGCTTTTAAATTATTAAAAGCAAAAGAAAGACGAAAAAACATGTCACACAGCGGCAGCAATCGAACCCGAACACTGTTAACATAATTCGAATACGGCACACACTCCACTAGGCTACTGTACAACTTCCGCGGCCGGCACTACTGTTTGACATAACCAAAAATACATACATAAACTTATTGCCCTCTTGCCCTACCTAATGCTTATAATTCTTGTCTATTCGCTTTTGCATTGTTTACGCGTTTATCTTCTTCTGCCCGCAATTGTATTTGTGCGTGTCGTTCGAATAAAATAATAAGGATATAAAATTTATATTTTTAAATGCTTAATAATAATCCAAATAATGCAAAATTTTCATATAACGGAAAATATATGATATAAGGTATACCATGATAATCCATGGCCTTCTACAGTCAGCATCTGACTGTAACGTTCGACTGGTTTTTTATTGACATTGGCCGTTAGGCGGAGGGAGAAACAAAAATTATTTGCAACTCGCTATATATATATTATATCGATATGTATTCGCACCATTTGACTTCATTATTAACTTATTTTGAGAGCGATTTTATTATAATTAGAATTATTAAGCGACAAAAATGTTAATTAGGATGATCATTGTGACGTAAATTTACTGACAGTGGTCATTTGAAAGATCACTGTGATAAGTTATAGTTTATACGCGGTTATTAAGGCGATCACTGTGATGTAGATTTATTGACAGTTGTCATTTGGGGAAGATCACTGTGATAAGCTATTTTTTTCCTCTTCCCACCAGTTCAACTGGTCTGCTCCCTATAGTTAGGGCTTCCCTGGACTAGTCAGCTTCTATAATGAGGTGCTGACAGGGGTTCGTTTTCTCCGAAAATTTGAGTAGCACAAGGTGCCAGAATCTGAATAAATATATTACTTATTAGATTCTGCAAGAGAATTATTAATTCCTCCAACTTTACCTGAATCTGGCACCAGTTATTCAAGGAACTTTATTTTTTTGTTTTCAGCCACTCCATGAGGTTGTCTTAATCTTCAAAATTCTCTGCAATCCTAATCCGTTGGTAAAATTCACCAATTAGAATTTTGTTATAGGATTATTTTATACAATGCTCACTTGATATTGCGGCAATACATTAAATATTATTTAATTTAATAAAACAAAAAAAACTTTCAAAACTTTCGCACACGTCTGTGTTCGTTGACAGCTCCAGTCAAAAAGAACGAACCGACGCATGGTACCCGATAGCTCGACCTACTCAACGATGCAAATCGATACCCACTGATGCATTTTGATTGCACTCAGCTGAGCCTTAAAAACTCGGTCATGATGGCGGTAAATATCGTCAGAAAATCGGCCGTAGATGGCTCTTTATAACCAGATCGCCCATGGATGACGATTGCAATCCGCTCGTCTATAGACGGCGCTACGCAGCCTATTATCGCCACTAAAGGTCGCTCCAGTGCAATTGAACGTCATGTTCAAATGCTGAAATTACAACAACCAGTGACCAGCGCCACTTCAATACTTGACGCTGTGTTATTTAATAAACTCTGTAATTCCATTTCAGCGTGAGATTCATCAACGAAAATATTCTCAGGGTATCTCATTTTCTTTGAATTTAGTACACTTTGATAACTTGGAAATAAATCAAAGTCTAATTTGGTGTTAAAGTTTCTTATCAAAAAATACAGCAGATACAGCGGTCTCATTTATTTTCAGTTCAGCTAAAGGGCAATGCTTTGATCTTGATGATGGCATCGAGAACTTTCGGACGGCCACGATGATCACTTTCCATAATTTTCTCAGATATATTATGGTTGCATATTAATAAAATTGTTTTCTTTTGATTCAGCCATTCACATTGGTACTTAAGGAATGAAACTTTTTTCTGATTGTAGCGAGTTTAAATATAAACAATTTGCTTACAATTTTTTCAACACATTCATTTAATTCAGTTACTATAGGCATGTGTCCGCTATTTTCAATATAACATTGTACAGTATTGATGACTTCTTTTATTTTTCACGGTGGGTACCCTTCTTTGTGCACCATAAATCAAAAATATATAGGTGTGGAAATACACAGAGCTCTGAATCGTCTTCCGTAAGCAAAAATAAATTTAAACAAATCAATATAATTACCTATTTAATATAATAAAAGTTAAATTAACAAATATGGGCGTTTAGAAGCACATCCGCAAGTTTCCGCAGCTGAACTCAACACTTTTATTATCTCAAAACTTAATTAATTTAATTTAATATATAATGACAACTTAAACTTTAAGTAAACATGAAAATACGCACAAAAAAAGACAATAAAAAGGCCGTTTGAAGATATTAATTTTACTCAACTTAGTTAACTGATTAGTTAATTATTAGTTTTTGTATACAACGTAAATACCTTGTTCTTTAAAATCCATTTCAAATTATTTGAATCGAAGCTCCTCACTGAAAGTATGAAGTTTGCTTTTGGAATGAAGACATTACTATGCATGCAATTTCGCTTCACAAATTAACACATTTGCATAACTTTAATTCTTTTTTTAAAAACTACCGTTAGGTTTGAAGCAAAAACTGGTTTTGGCTGGAAATATTTGGACTATTTGGAGACAATTTGGTTACTTTATGCGTAAATGTATTAAGATGTTTTTTTTTTCATTTTTGGCCTCTGACGGAACCACTGTGCATTGGGTCAACTTGATCATTATCTATTATTATTTGAATAATTTTGGTCGTGGCGCCGCGTGTTTTAGAAAAAAAAATTACTATATTTTTGTACATTTTAAAGATAAATAAACAAATTTATGGTTTATATTTAAGTAGCTTTATGAAACATTTTTTCCACAAAAAAGACACCACTTATAAAACTTGCTGGTTCTCGTTTTCCAATTCGATCTTGAATGGAAATTCTATTAAACTTATTTCAGGAAAACTGCTTTCCTCCTCCATCTCGTCATCGGTTCTTATGGAGCCTTCTAAAAGTTGCAAGACGTCTGAATGAATAAACTTTTTTTTTTTTTTGGGCTTCATTCGCCTATCCAAATTCACAGATGAAATGATTGGATCAGAAGAATCCGTAGCCAGGCGAAACACGTCTGTAAAGTTTTGTAGGAGATATTCTGTTGGGGAGAATATTAGTTCAGTGAATCAGAATTTTATGCATAGTTTCGGTCATGTGCAGCCAAGAGAATTTTTCATTGATGCGAGTGATCTTAGAAAAAATATGGGGATCTTGCAATGCACGCCGATTTTCCATTTATCAATTTTCAGTTAAAGGTTTTCCAAAAAAAAGCATAGGATTTCATTTAACTTTGAAGAAGCTGTTTCTTATCATTTTCCTCACTAATCCTCCATTTTTTCATATATTTATAATCTTGCATGCAAGATAAATTCAAATGATTCATTATTGGCAAAAACTTAGCGTACATAAACTTTTTGTTGCCAAGAAAGTCGGATGTGGCGCCACAAATTGGACAGACTTGGGTTGACGTTGTGCCCGTCAATGCATTAAGAACATTGCCATCAATAACAGTTAAATGTAGTTGAAAGCTAATATATATATACTTTTTATTTTCCAACATCATTTTGCAGGGTTTCAAATTGAATATGTGTTTTTATAGGTATTCATTTTCTTTTAAAATACTCTCTTTGACAAATTCCAACTTTAACATAAGACGTTCTCTTTGACAATTTCCAACTTTAAAATAAGACGTTTTGCAAGGTATCTATTAGTGTTAAGGCATTGACTGTTGTGGCAAATAAATTTGAATCAAGAAATTGTCCTACTTTTGGTTGTAGCTTGATTGTCCAGAGCTTCCATCAAACGCATAGCTTAAGATAAATTCTGCCGTTAAGAAATCTGTGCTTATGAATCACTGACAGTGAAATCATCAGGAGGGCATGAGAAGATCAAATGCCTCTCTGGGGGAAACAGCTTCAGGCCTTTTGGTCCAGTCTGTAACGGCTTTGCGCATACATTTTGCTTTAGCGGGGCATATTGAAAGAAGCTTTTAAATGCTGGCAAGGTCTAATTGCATACGCCTTCGCGCAGATAAGCTTGCCGCAAGAATTAGCTTGCCTACGTTGCTTTTTTCAGCTTATGCAAGAGCCGATGCGCACCTTCTACGACACCTGCTGCTCTTTGTATCAAATGGCTATTTTGGCCAACCCACTGGATTCATATTTTTAGATAATTTGACAACAATTTGTAGACCCAACCACACTGCATGCTTGCGCTGAAAAGCTTCTAAATTACATTTGCACTTTTTTCCCATTGCAGCCAAACGGTAGCAAAATGTTTTCCAGGTATGCTACACTGCTGCTGCTGCTTTATTTTTTTTATAAATGAAAAACAGCATCTTCATTAATACGCAGCTGAACAACGTGAAAAAGTGAAATTAGTTTTCGCCGCAAAAACCCATTGGCAAGTCCAGAAAACTGGCACATACCGTAAATAGTGACCCCCCAAGTCACTATTAGTGAAATTACAGTAAAACTCAGACATTTATCATTCATAAAAGACAGTGAAAATTTAATCGAGGTGGGGCTCCGCTGCCCGTGTTCGCACAAACAGCTGTTTTTGAGCTCAAAGCTTCACCGGTCCCAGGGTTCAAGTCTTGGCTAGGACCCTGGTGATTTGACGCATACTTTCAGCCGCCCCTGAAATTGTGAAATTCGGGTCGCTAAACATTTAAAAACTTCTACGAAAAATGGAAAATAATGGTCCACCGCAAAAAGCACTGGACTATACGTTGATGAAGCAAATTGCTGGCGTAGGCCCGAGAGAGATCCGTGAGCAATTGCTGATGAATCTGCCGAATAAAGACTCTCCCTTGTCTACAACAAGTATTTCAAATACTATTTGTAGTACAACCCTCACTATAACATCATCAAGTTCAATCATCTTATCCCCATACATCTCTACCTTCTCACTGAGTGGCAACGTATGTTCCACTTCTGCCAGTACGACTCAGAGCAGTTCTATTGTTAGCTCAGTAGCGAATACCCAATCTACTGCAGAATGGCAAGATGTCTCCTTTACGCAAGGAAAAGGAAGAAGTAATAAGAGAGCAGACTCAGCCCTTTTCTCAGAGAAGGCAAAGAAGGAAACGTCTGATCAGCCTTCTATGAACACTACAAGTCGCTTCCAACCCCTAGACAATGAAGAAGATTTCGACATGGTCGTCGTATCTTCGAGTGACGATGATGAACCTTGTTCATCGAAGGCGGCCCTCATTCATGCCGCAAGAAAATCGAGACGCAACAATCCGACGGCTAGTGTTAACCAAGCTGCCCCTCCACCCCGAAGCCAAACCTTCACTCTAAGGTACCCAGAATGATGTTTCCCAATGTGGTGAACTTCACAGCTTTCCGCAGCGAACTGGACGCCCTTGTAGGAGATTCCAACACCATCAAGGCACTGAATACAGGAGACTGCGGCAATGCAACACCTCAGACGTTTACAGGAAAGTGGCCCGGCATTTTCTTAAGAAAAGAACCTTGTTTCATCATCATCAGCTCACTGAGGACCGGCCTTACAGAATCGTATTGCGTAACATCCACCACGGAGTTCCATCGGAGGATGTTATCGCATGCCTACAGAATGAAGGCCACAGCGTCGTGCGTGTATACACTCCGTGCAACAAGTCGACCCTCCTTCCTCTTAATATGAGATTTATTGATCTCAAAAAAGCAGAAAATAACAAGCTTGTCAAGAATATTCTTGTTGTCTGCAAGCACAGAGTTACATGGGAGAAGCCCCGAAAACAATCTGAGCCTGTACAATGCCATAGGTGCCAAGGCCATGGCCACACTAAGGCATACTGTTCTCGGCATTTTATTTGCAGAGAATGTGGAGAAAACCACCCGACTTCGCAGTGTAGGCTCGAACAAGATGATGCCAGACGTTGCTATCACTGTGGAAAGCCCCATGCAGCTAATTTTAAAGGTTGCATTAAATACCTAAAATAAGCTTCTAACCGTAAGCATCATATAAAGACCAACGAACCCACCGCTGCTGGTCCCGTAATCAGCCCCCCTGCCCTCAGCGTTGGAAAGCCATCTTTCGCAACCATCGTCAGAAGCAATCAGACTCCTGTTCAGTCAATACATCCGCCTGGCGCTACTGCCTCTAATGCAAGTACCAACCTCGACTCCAAGCTGGAACAGCTATTCTCTAGACTTGACAGTGAAAAATTCTCTAAGAGTTTTTAGAGAAATCGAACCAAAAACAATATTATTTAAATAAAAGAACGCGGAGTTCGGCTTCAATAATTTTAATTCCACACGAGTAGTTGGCTTCAGTGCACAAACGAGAGTAAATCTATTTTTACAAGTGAGAGTGGGCCACAGTCCGACCACACTCCCCGAATTCGCCGTCGGCATTTGCCGATCGTTTTCTCTTTACATTTTAACACACTTCATGTGTGTTCTTACTAACTAGCTTAACTACTTATGTTATGTTGAGCTCCAACATTCCGGCCCCGTTGACGAGCTCCGGTCTTCAACAATTCGGGAGCAGTGCCAGCTTGTGAATTAGGCGCCTAATTGCGCCTGCTGGTGTTTTTAGTTCCACTACCCGAACCTTGCCGTCGTCCCCTGAGATTATGCGCGTTACGCGCCCGGTGATCCATCGTTGCGGGGGTGTGTTGTCGTCGTGCACCATAACGACCGCCCCTTCCACCAGATTGGCCTCGCCTTTGGTCCACTGTGTTCGCTGCTGCAGACTGAGCAGGTAGTCTCTGGACCACTTGCGCCAGAAGTGCAGTCTGAGCGCCGACAACTGCTGCCACCGCTTCAAGTACGCGAGTCCTGGCTTGTTGCTCGACTCTTCTGGTCCTGATCCTTGCGGCAGCGCAAGCAAAGGCTGCTTGATGATTAGGTGTCCCGGTGTTATAATTTCGCCATCGTTGGGATCGGTGCTGTCTATGAGCAGTGGTCTGGAGTTGAGCAACGCTTCGACGTCCACCAGATGCGTGCTCAACTCGTCCGGCGTTAGGTTCGCATTGCCCGCTCCTCGCACCATCCTGTGCTTGGCGGCCTTCACCGCTGCTTCCCACAGTCCCCCGAAGTGCGGTGCTCGAGGGGGAATAAACTTCCAGTGCACCCCTCGCTCCGCTGCGTAACCGATCAGTCGCTCCTTGCTCTCCAGGAATGCCGTCTGCAGCTCCTTCAGCACGTTGCTCGCTCCCACGAAGTTCGTCGCATTGTCGCTGAACATCGTCTCGGGTAGTCCTCGCCTCCCAATGAACCTTTTAAAGACATTCAAGAAGGAATCAGTGGACAGGTCTGTGACAAGTTCCAAGTGAACTGCTTTTGAGGCGAAACAAATAAAAACGGCAACATACGTTTTTACAGGGGGGTCTCCCCCTGATCCTATAGCTGACGTAAAATGGCCCACAAAAGTCTACACCAGAAACTCTAAAAGGGCGGCCTTCTCGGAGACGGTCGGCTGGCAAATTTCCCATTATTTGCCCCAATAATTTTGGCTTGTACCTGAAGGAGTGTACGCAGTTTCTCACAACTGAAGTACATAAGCTACGTGCATTCACCACCCAAACTTGCTGCCTTAATAAGCCAACTAGCACCTTTGCACCTGCATGGTAGTGCCTAAGATGCAAGTCTTTGACAAAGAGTTGCGCAAAGGCAGAATCCTTTGTCAGTAAAAAGGGGAACTTAGCCTCATATGAGAGAGGGCCATGTAATAAACGACCTCCTACCCGAATGAGTTCAAATTTCAGGCCATTATTTTCAAATTTGTCTACGAACGGATTTAGCGATTGAAACATAGGTGCTAAGACTGCTGATTTTTCCATCAGTTTCAATTCATTCCTAAATGTACTTCTTTGTACTGCGCCGATTAATTTAAGGAATGAAATTTTCCTTTCTAATGCCGATACGACAAGAGAATCTGTTCTGAGCCGTTTGAAACAAAAGCGAAGTATATATGCTACTATTCGAATTAATTTGGCAAAATTGGAGTGACGATGTATCAACTCCACAAGACAATTATGCGGAACTTCCGCTAGTGTGCCAACCGTCACACCCTTTTTATCTTCCGAAGTTTTCAGGATTGACGCTATCTGGAACTGATGAAGTCGTGGCCATTGGTCCTTTTCTTCCATCAAAAAACTTGGCCCTTTAAACCACAACGAGTTTCCAATTTCGTTTATATCAGTTCCTCTAGATACCAGATCAGCAGGGTTGGCGTCTGTTGGAACATGACGCCAAACAATACCATTTGACAGCTCTTGGATTTCAGCAACTCTGTTTGCCACAAATGTACCCAACGTGCCAGACTCACGCTCTAACCAATATAGGGTAACCTGTGAATCTGCCAGAAATTCACGCTTTCGATATTGAATTTTAACATGGTTGGAGAGATTTGATGCCACAGCTTGGCCAGCAAAAGTGCTGCGCATAGCTCTAGTCGAGGTATGGTTTTCACATTAAGTGGAGCTACCCTAGACTTTGCCGTAAGCAACGTAATGCCAACGTCTTGATTGTTGGCAGTTCGTACATATATGCAACATCCATATGCATAACTGGAGGCGTCTGCAAAACCATGAATTTGAACATGGTCATAGACTGAAAGACACACATATCGAGGAATATGGATCTTATGCAAATCTCGCAATGTCATGGTAAACTTCTGCCATGCTGTGTGAAGACTCATAGGAATGGTCTCATCCCAATCTATCTTGAGCCTCCACAACTCCTGTAGTAAAATTTTGGCCTTTGTTATAATCGGACACAGCAAACCGAGTGGGTCAAATAAACGAGAAGCTATGGACAACATATTACGTTTTGTTGGTTTTAGCGATGCGAAACTATCTACATCAAGATGGTATTTAAAAATATCCTCTTGAGGTTCCCAACGCATTCCAAGAGTTTTCACTGCACTCTGTTCCTCAATTTTGAGAGTAACTTCTTCGCTAGAGTCAGTGTTAGAAACTTGAATGCTGTGATTGGATGCCCACTTGGCTAGTGGAAAACCTCCTGACTCCAATATTTCACGAACTTCCTTGCACATTATGTTTAATTCTTTTACACTGTCTGCCCCTGCCAGCATATCATCTACATAAAAACACTTTTTGATCACATCTGATCCAATCGGATGTGATTGTGCATGTATGTCGGCAAGCTCAAACAGGCAGCGTATTGCCAGAAACGGTGCGGATGCTGTACCATATGTAACGGTATTCAACTTGTATGCCTGTATATTTTGTGAAGTGTTTTCTCTCCACAAAATCAGCTGTAACTTTCTGTCTTCTTCAGAGACATTTATCTGCCTGTACATTTTGGAAATGTCAGCAGTCACGGCATATTTATTTAATCGAAAATTGATCAAAGTTGAATACAGCTCCCTCTGAATTGTTGGCCCCACCATTAGTGTTTCATTAAGTGAAACAGCTGTTGACGTCTTGCTAGAGGCGTCGAAAACTACACGAAGCTTGGTAGAGGTACTTTCAGGTCTAAGAACGCATTGATGAGGAATAAAGTAATGCTGTTCTAGAGGAGCAGACTTCAGAATGGACATGTGTCCTAAATCGAGATATTCTTTCATGAAGTCATGGTACATATTTCGCAGGATTGCATCCTTTGATAATTTGCGCTCAAGTTGTAGAAAACGCCTTTCAGCAGTTTGAAAGGACAGACCGAGAACCTTTGGATTGGTCTTGAAAGGAAGCTTGACTTCAAAGCGACCGGAAGATAACTGTTTGACAGTTTTCTTGAAATACAGCTCACACGCCTGTTGTTCAGCTGTTTGGCGAACAGCCTTCGACTCAATTGGACATTGATCCAATTCCCAGAAACGGGTGACTAAGGAGTCGAGAGAACAATTATTATTTTGAGCTATTGAACACCCACTGAACTGACGACGAGGTACTTGTTCAGTGTCTTTTCCCGCTACTATCCAACCCAGCAGCGTCTTTTGCATAATGGGAAGTTCTAAACGTAATTTTATTTGTCCAACGCATAACAAGTCGTAAAACAATTCTGCGCCCAAGAGAATATCCACTTTACCAGGCCTATAAAACTCTGGATCTGCCAGATTAAGATTCTTGGGTATTTTCCAAATTGATGTGGCAATTGACTGCCCAGGTTGAGTCGTGGAAATTGATTTTAGAACCCAACAGTCAGCGGAAAACGCATGTGAATTGAGACGCGATTGAATAGAGACGCATATCTTGTTCTTGCTATCGACTGTTGCACCACCAACCATTGAGATAGCTAGGGATGTTGGTTCCCGCTTAAGTCGTAGTAATTGAGCCATGCTTTCAGACATCAAGTTTATTTGGGACCCACTATCAAGTAAGGCTCTGGCTGGATGCCACTGACCGAATCTATCTTTAACATTCACGATGGCTGTTGCAAGAACGACTTGCTCATTATTAAGCACATGTCCCAAATATGCATCTGAAGCAGTTTGGTGAGTAGACGGTGTCTCACCTTGAACAGGTGTATTATACCTGTGAAGCAAGGAATGGTGAGGCTTTGAACATACTCTACATTTTGATGCTTTGCATTTTGAAACTATGTGCCCTGTGACCAGGCAATTGAGACATAACTTTTGGGCCTTGACGAATTCAAAACGCTGCATAACTGAGACGGCACACAAGCGATGAAGTGCGTCCTCCTTCAGCACAAGCGAAGGACGATTTGGAATGTTGGGGTTTCTTGTGTTCAATTCGTGACTTTGTTTTGTCTCGAGTTGACTCTTCTGCTGACAAATACTGGTATCTCTTATTTAGTTGTCTAGCACAATCTTCCCAAGACGGCAGTGTATCATAATCCAGCTGCTCCTCAAAACGAGACTTGGTAGTATGGTCTACTTTCGCCATGACCATATGAATAACACAGCCCCACAAAAAAAAAAAGTTTCATGATCTGGGTATGCGGCATATGCAGTTATATGTATTTTGGGTCGCTGATTTCGAATCCGGCATCAGAAATTCTCCATCACGTCTGGATTTCGACATAACCTCAAAAAACTGAAAAACCTTTAAATATCTCCCAAGAGATATAGAATCCTGATCTGGGTATGCGATATATGCTTTAATATGTATTTTGACCTTCTAAGTTCGAATCCGAAGTCAAACCTTACACTAGACTTCTATATTTCGACTTAACCTTAAAAAACTCGAAAAAATTTTGAGGCGCCAAAAAATAATGGGTGGTCATGATCGGGTCATGCAATATATGTTTATACATGTTTTTCGACCTTCCGAATCCGAATCTGAAGTCAAAACCTGCCTATCACGTCCAAAATTCAACCAAACCTAAAAAATGTTTCAAAAACCTCCAAAATTTTGAAATTTTTTGATCATGGATTATGGCAATTGGTCAATTATGTACAGTCACGTTTTCATTTTTTGTCTTTTATTTACTTTATTAAAGTTTTGAAGCAAAAAATCATTACTCATAGGAACATTTTCAAAAATGTGATAAAATAACGGTCAAAACGACTTGTATCAACCTGAAATTTTTTTTATATCATACTCAAATATACCCTAATCTAATATTAAAAACAGTTTTGAAATTTCGAAAGTTTTTGAAAAATTTTGTAGGTTAGGTTGAATTTTGGACGTGATGGGGACGTTTTGACTTCATATTCGGATTCGGAAGGTCGAAAAACATATATATACATATATCGCATGACCCGATCATGACCACCCATTATTTTATGGGGCTCCAAAAATTTGTGGAGTTTTTTGAGGTTAAATCAAAACTTAGACGTCTAGTGTAAGTTTTGACTTCGGATTCGAACTTAGAAGGTCAAAATACATATTAAAGCATATATCGCATACCCAGATCAGGATTCTATATCTCTTGGGAGATATTTAAAGGTTTTTCAGTTTTTTGAGGTTATGTCGAAATCCAGACGTGATGGAGAGTTTCTGATGCCGGATTCGGAATCAGCGACCCAAAATACATATAACTGCATATGCCGCATACCCAGATCATGAACTTTTTTTTTTTTGTGGGGCTGTGTAATCATTGCGTTAGCAATATCTTTGTCGTTCCCCAACGACGACAACGACCCATATATAGCAGACACCGTATCTATTATCGATCTCAAGCTCGATGCAGATGGTTTTGTCATGCTAGGTATGTCGAATAATTGTGAAACAGTGTCTAAGAATATAAGACATTTATTGTCATATACTGCATTGAGGCTTGCAATTGCCTTAGGATAGTTACAATCCGTCAACTGATACGGCTTAACTACCCCCAATGCCTCATCTGATAAACAAGACACCAGATGATTGAACTTCTCGACATTAGCTAGAGAAGTGTCATTGTGAACTAAGCTTTCGAAAAGGCACATAAAATTTCAATACTCCGAATGCTTACCATTGAATGTTGGCAAACGCATTTTCGGCAGCTGCGAACTTGCGGAGCAAATATGTTTAACCTCTGTTTCTGGCTTTATTGCATTTAGGTATAATGCCTTTGTGATGACACACAATTCTTCTAACTGCTCCCTATGTTCGTTAAGAGGGTTTAAATTGTCTAATTCGGCTTGAAGATTCATTGCCTTCTCTATATACCCTTCCAAAAGTTCTAATCTACACGTTAACTCTGTTCTGTCTGCAGAAGTTGCTTTGGTTTTTATTGCTAATTGCATACGAGCAATATCAGCACTCACCTTATCGTATCTTTGCAGACACAACGCGAGTTTTGCACTACCTTTAGAACTCCGCAATTTTTCGGTACATGGTTTCTAGGACTCAGACATTTTAAGGAATATATGTATACCTTACTCAAATATCGAAACTTTATAAGCTACTCTCGCAGCGATACTACCTACACAAGCCAATTAACTGGTCTGAACTATTACACGCATACACCCTATGTGTTGTGTGCACAAACAAACGAAATTTCCGAGAGATTCGGAACTAAAGAGCAGTTAATGTTGTAGGCAGCAATATAAATGCGGGGTGCGGGGGAGCGAGAATGTAAGAATGTAATTACCAAACACACGCACTCAATGCTGTATGTAAGACGAACGAACGGGAATCAAACGAAGAGAGATAACTAAAGATTTGCTGTAACTACGGTTGTTGGCAGCAATGCAAAACGCGGGGTGCGGGGTAATAAAATACCGCTGTCCAGAAATGCAAGCGAAAGTGAACACGAAAATTATTAATTGCGCGAGCGGCACGACTACCCTGGTACGTGAGCAACCGTGTCATCGAAGGGGACTTAAAAATTGTCCCTTTGGGAGATCAAATAAATTTCCACAGCAGCCGATATGCCGACAGACTCACCGCCCACCCGAACACGTTGGCGAATGATCTCGTCGACCCCATTTCCCTCCGACGTTTGAAGAGAATTCATCCACATGAGCTCCTTAATCGTAAGATAGCATAATTCCTCTAGTGTACACTTGTATATATTATAATTTAGGAACTTTAACCATAATATTATCTTTTAATCTACGCATTAGGTTAAGTTCAGATGGAACTGAACGATTCCTTGTGATTCTAGAATAATAAATAATACTCTTTCACTTAAAAAAAACCAGTCGAACGCTACAGTCAGGTGCTGACTGTAGAAGGCCATGGATTATTATACTCGTAGTATACCGTGTATCATTTATTTTCCGTTATTTATAATGAAAATTTTGCATTAATTGGATTATTATTAAGCATTTAATAATATAAACTTTATATTCTTATTATTCTATTCGAACGACACGCACAAATTTAATTGACGGATAGAAGAAGAAGAACGCATAAACATTGCAAAACCGAATAGACAAGAATTATAAGCATTAGGTAGGGCAAAAGAGCAATAAGTTTATGTATGCGTTTTTGCTTTTATCAAACAGTAGTGGTGGCCGCAGAAGTTGTATAGTAGCTTAGTGGGGTGTGTGCCGGATCCGATGGGCAATGATGTTGACAATGTTCGAGTTCGAATCCTGCCGAGATCGATCAATGTCGGATATATTTTCCATTTTTTCTTTCTTTTCTATTAAATAATTTAAAACCTTAACAAACAATACCTTTTAAATTTTTTGGTACGCAACATATTTAATTAGAACACTTTTATAAACTTTGCCGAATGTTGCACAAATCTGACAGTTGCATACATACGCCGAATACGGCAATTGATGTATGTTAGAGCGGGACGCCGAAACGTAAATGTGCAAATGCAGACATGCATGTATCGGCGTCCCGCTCTAGCATTCGTAACTTATTGATTGTCTTAAATATTGCAAAAAAAACATGAGATTTAATTTTTGAAAACTATTTTTATTGATATTTAATTAAATAACTGTAGTTTTCATTTAAGCTTATAAGAATAAAAAAATAACCCAAAAAAAAAGTAATAAAAATAAAAAGTTTCACCAGCCGGCCGCGCATGGGATTCGAACTCACGAACGCAGGACCGCTGTCCGCCACTCTAACCACTAAGCCACCGCCTCATTTTTTGACTGATCGGCAAAGTTGCATTCTGAGCTAATTATGTTACCATTCTATGCAAATAAAAAGTTTTGTAAAATGCTGTGTGTTCGACGATTCGAACTTCGGTATGATGCGTAAATTAGGTCTTAATATGGGAATAAGTATACGTTCAAATTGAGTTTAATTCGGATCATATCTCACTTATTTTTACTCCGATTTCTATAAAATTTTAAGAAAACACCCGTGGCAAGGTATTTGTTATGTGAGATGTACAACTTTTGTTGTTGGGTGTATATTGTGTATATTAAATCGTTATTACTGATTTACAGAGGCGGGAAGGGGCGTGGCCAAATTTCAAAAAAACTTTGAGACACCCGGATATACACGAATGTTGTCACAAAATTTTATTACTCTAGCTCTTATAGTTGCTGAGATCCAGGCGTTCATACAGACGGACAGACGGACAGACGGACAGACAGACAGACATCAATCGACTCGGCTGTTGATACTGATTCAGAATATATATAGTTTATGGGGTCGGAGATGCCTCCTTCTGCCTGTTACGCACAAACTCGTTCCGACAAACACAGTAGACCATGAATTTTTTTAAAATCCATGGCCTAAAAAGCATCTTCATTAATGTTTTTTCCTCTTGCTTCGAACCACTTGCAAATCGATTCTGCATTGTCATACATAATTGACGTTACGGTCTAAAAAGAAAATGGTACGCAACGTGGTCAAAAGTGACATTTTTAAAAATAACCATTTGAACAAAAATTAAAAAAGCTACAGTGTAAGCTCCCGTTTATGGATGGACACCGTTGGACTCACTTTAAAACATTAGGTAAAGGTTAAATAGCTGCGTACATCTCCGATTTTTTTTAAATTTTTTTCACTGATAGGGCTATATCAGGCGCAGATGGAGTTTATTTTTTATTGTTGGGTGCCACGCCCACCGCCCCCGCAAATCAATTATTTAATCTTTTAAGCTGATTTGTGGGCGACATACGAGGGTCGTTTGATAAGTCCGTGACTTTTTTGTATTTGCCGCGCACCTGCTCTAAATACAACACTGCTCCTGTCAGCAGTTATCGATTAACAGCTGACTGTAAAATTTTGAGAAAGCTGCGTTTTTTGGTTTGCGTTTTATAGGCATTGAAAGCAGACGATCTCGTGAATTTTAACGAAAATGGAAAAAAGTGAATTTCGTGTGCTAATGGCAAAATTTCATAAATTGGGCTACGAACTGCTACCCCATCCAGCATATTCTCCAGATTTAGCCCCCTGTGACTATTTTTTGTTTCCAAACATGAAGAAATGGCTCGGCGGTAAGAGATTCGGGTCATCACAGAAACAAACGACTAACACATCACTCAATAAGTCCGTAGGATAACTAAGAAAAACACATTTTTTTGGCAAAATTCGATTTTATTCATCAACGTACATCCCTTCAAGAGTGATACAATCAGTCCAACGCCGCTCTAGCATTTCGACACCTTTTTTATAGAAAGATTTGTCTTTGGCCTCAAAATACGCCTCAGTTGCGGAGATCACCTCTTCATTCGAGCCAAATCTCTTTCCAGCGAGCATTTTCTTCAGGTCTGCGAACAGGTAGTAGTCGCTGGGGGCCAAATCTGGAGAATACGGTGGGTGCGGAAGCAATTCAAAACCCAATTCGTGCAATTTGGCCATCGTTGCGCTGGACTTGTGACACGGTGCATTGTCTTGGTGAAAGATCATTTTTTTCTTCTTCATGTGTGGCCGTTTTTTGGCGATTTCCTCCTTCAAACGCACTAATAATGCTATGTAGTATTCACTGTTGATTCTACTTCCTTTCTCAAGATAGTCGATGAACAAAATGCCCTGCGCATCCCAAAATACAGACGCCATAACCTTACCAGCCGACTTTTGCGATTTTGGCCGCTTTGGACGTGGTTCTCCTGCTGCAGTCCACTCAGCTGACTGCCGATTTGACTCTGGAGTGTGGTGGTGGATCCATGTTTCATCCATTGTCACATACCGACGCAAAAAGTCCTTTTTATTCCGCATGAATAGCTCCAAACACCTCTCAGAATCATCGACGCGTTGTTGTTTTTGGTCCACTGTGAGCATACGCGGCACCCACTTCGAGAAGAGCTTTCTCATGGACAAACGTTCATGCAAAATAAGGTACACACTGCCTTCTGATATCTTCAAGGTGTCAGCTATCTCGCGCAATTTAACTTTTCGGTTTTCCAAAACGATTCGGTGGACTTTTTCGATATTTTCCGGAGTAACCACCTCAATCGGCCTTCCAGAGCGTTCAGCATCGTCAGTGTCTGTACGGCCACGTTTAAATTCCGCAAACCACTTCTCCACCGTTTGCCTCGATGGGGCAGAGTCCGGGTAACATTTATCAAGCCATGCTTTGGCTGTGATGGTATTTTTCCCCATCAAAAAACAATGCAGAATCAAAACACGAAATTGCTTTGAATTCATTTTTCTGAAAAACACAAAAGTACCGTCACTTGAACCTGTGTAACTTAAAAAGTAATCGTCCGATTGTCCTGAAATTTTGACAGATATCTTTTAAAGGTTAGTACTGCGTAAGAAAATTATGGATTATTACATAGCAACCCGATATATGTGTCATCCTACGGACTTATTGAGTGATGTGTTATTTTGAGGGCCTTGAGAAAACCTATTATTTGGAAGGAATAAAAAAATTGGAAAAACGCTGGACTAAATGTATAGAGCTAAAAGGAGATTATGTTGAGAAATAAAACGCTTCTTTGACGAAAAAAATATATTTTATTCAAAAAGTCACGGACTTATCAAACGACCCTCGTATAAAAGAGCTAATTATAAAACCAACATAACGTCAAAATTCCAATCCGATCGGACAACGAACACAGAAGTTATTAAACAAAAACCTTGTTCGCTATGATTTTGTATACAGACCAGCAAGCTGTGACGTCATTGCAATGCTCATGTAGGAAAGAAAAGGGAAGCGAGCGCATAGCGCCATCTGTTGTTCTTCTCTTCTTTTCTATGCACACGTATTTTTTGCACTCAAACGTACACACACATACATATAAGTTAACTACAGTTAATACAAAACAATATAAACAGCTTACTAATCAATAAATAATAAAATCTAATAACAATAAATACGAAACAATATTTAACCAGAATTGCCTAAATAGTAAATAACAAAATATTTAACAAGAATTGCAACATTGTTCAGTTCAATAATCTAAACATCCGCTCAAACGTCGCAAATGCCACCAACAGCGTCCGTTGTTTGTCTTGCGTGCGCACTTTCGGCCCTTGACGACAAATTGCTTACTTTGCAGATCATGGTCAGTTCAAACCAGATCTGCAGAGCTCTGCCGCGTCGCTGCCTGACACCCACAGCTAGCTTAGGGAATTCTAAAAACCCTTCTGTTCAGTCACAAATTGGAGTTGAATAAAACCACAACGAAATAAAGTTTCTGAGTTTTTAATTAAACGGGAAATTAATTGGCGCCCGAGCAGGGACCAGTGAGAGGAAAAGTGATTAAGTTCAGTTTAGTGCAAAAAACTAAAAGTTATTGTGCGACTCCACTGGCCCAAGAACAAAACCCAGTTGTAATCCGAAGTGGCTCTTTTCATTAATTTGGAAATCGGAAAGCAACACAGGATTGGCAAATTAAATTTTGCTGATTTATCGGTGGTCTACAAGTCTTGTCAGGTACGCCCGCAGGACACCCTCTTTTTTGTGTGCGTCGCAGGATCCCAAGTAGAAACCGAACAGGACAACATCCGGACCATCAGGAGGAGTAGCCGCATCATTCAAATAATGTAAGCTAGTGAATAAGTAAAAACAGAAAAAAAGAACACACTAACCAAATCGAAATAAGTTTTAAGTAAAAACAAACCAAAATAATTTTAATTAAAAACAAAAGTGGAAGTGAGTGCTAAAAGGAAACAATAACTAGAAAAAATCCTTATAAAAAAGGGAATCAAAATTAATACAAATTCCCTACTATAACAAAATAAAAAGGCGTAAAGCGATAACTAAATAAACTCCACCACTCAGTCTGCAGCTGAACAAATAAAATAAAAAAAAATCTTTCCAACGAGTGGTATAACAAAACCCAATCTTGCGAATCCTAATCAAAGGACCCTCCAAGGTAAAAGGGTAAAACCAGCTACTGGTTTTCATTGCATTCTCTTCAGTCACTCAAATATAAAAAATTTTTTTAACTAAATCTCACCAACGAACAAAATATTTTAAAAAAAGGAACAAAAAAAAACCTTTTTAATACCAATTCCTTTTCGCACCAATCTTTCATAATAATTTTAAGTCAAACACAAATTAATAACACAAAACACACTCTAATTCTAAGTAAATTTAAACACCGAATCAAACCTAATTTTTCTCCAATATCGATAAACGTATTAGTTTAAGTTAATTCAAATATCAAACCAAATCAAATTCCCCAACATCGACAAATTCCCTTACAAAATTCATTCGTATGGCTAATCAAAACAACCTTCTCAGGCCACCCATTCTCAACTTAGAACAGCCAGTTATACCAGCAATAGAGAACATAGAACAGCAGCTAATCGAAGAAAATTCACGCCATAGACAAAGACAAGAATTATTTCAACAAAATAGAAATATGGAGCAAGAACAATTACAAACTACAATTCGCCAAGTTTTAGCCGAACAATTTCCAACTTTACTACTTAAAGCCCAAAATCCAACACATGACTTTACAAACGCAGAAAACCAAGAAATTTTACCACAATTCCGAGCAAATTTAGCTGATCTTGATAAGATCCCTGACATAGTAAAAAGTCTTCGCGAATTTTCTGGCAATCCGGCCGAATTCAGTTCGTGGAAGAAAGGCATTGATAGAATACTAAAAACGTATGAACACACCGTAGGTACCCCAAAATATTTTGGAATTTTACATACTATTAGGAATAAAATTACCGGTAACGCAGATACAGCCCTCGAATCATACAATGTTCCCCTTAATTGGAATGCTATCTCCAAATGTCTTACACTACACTATGCCGACAAGAGAGATTTAGGTACACTTGAATACCAAATGACAACAATAACCCAAGCTGCAAACCAAACTGTTGAAGAATTCCACCAAGCAGTATACAAACATTTATCCCTGATTTTAAATAAAATTGGTTGCATGGAATTATGCGCCGAATCAGAACAACTTATGACCAAGTTGTATAGGGATAAAGCATTAGACACCTTCGTTCGAGGACTTCGTGGAGACTTGCCACGACTTCTGGGCATCAAAGAGCCCACTGACCTACCCTCAGCCCTCCATCTGTGCTTGAAATTAGAAAATCAAGCATACCGAACAAATCACGCGACGATTAAAGGACAACCTATTGCACATAGAAATACACCACCAAAGCATATTACAATTCCTCAACAAACGCATTTTCAACAAAACCCAAATTTCCAACAAAGACCAATGGTTCCACCAAAAAATCAGTATGCCATGATCAGACCTAATAATAACTTTGGACAGCCACCAACAAGACCATTCTTCCCTCAGACCGCACAAAATACTAATCCACAATTTCTAATGTACCAACCAATACCACAACCATTACCACGACCATCGGCTGCAAAGCCACAACCAAAACCAGAACCTATGGACGTTGACAGAAGTATTCAAACAAGACAAATAAATTATATGAATAGGCCACCCCAGACGGAAGTAGGAAAAAGACCGCCAGCATTAAGCACAACACAAAACGACGCTAATAAAAGGCAAAGAAATTTTAACATTCAAACAAGCACAGACGAACAAACAGACACAGACTACTCTAATAGCACACTTGACGAATATGAACAGTTAATTGCAAGCCAAGACGAACAGCAAGACCAAGAAGAAAGTTTGACAGACTATACGGAACGTGTTGAGGAAAATGACCAAGAATATCAATACGACTATACTTATCTTAATTTTTTAGAGTAACCGACTCCTCATTACCATACTTCCAATGTAAGGTGAGGAGTGGCCAAGTGCTTAACATATTAATAGACACCGGTTCAAATAGAAATTATATCCAACCTAAATTCGTCCCAAATCCATTAAAAAACAAAAATCCATTTCAAGCAGTCTCTGTAGGAGGCAACATTAAAATAACCCATTACAAGTTGGCAAACTTATTCAACGACCCAAACACTATAGTTAAGTTTTTCCTACTCCCTACACTAAAGACGTTTGACGCTATACTGGGAAGCGACAGCTTAAAAGAACTAGGTGCTGTAATTGACATCAAAAACAAACTAATGTTATTAAAAAATGGCATGAGTGTCCCAATACAAGAAAAGAAATTTGAATCCGTAAACGTAATAATTCCGAGAACAGAACACCTGACTGAATCTCAAAAAACAAACTTAAGCCAACTCGTGAAAAAATATCCCAACCTTTTTGCTGAGCCCAACGAAAAACTGACCTACATCACTAGAGTCAAAGCAGAAATCCGCATAAACACAGACACTCCGGTTTATTCGAAATTTTACCCATTCCCATTTGCCTTAAAGGACGAAGTCAACAAGCAAATCAATGAACTTTTAGAAAATGAAATAATTCGTCCGTCCCGTTCTCCCTACAATTCACCAGTGTGGATTGTACCTAAAAAGCTAGACGCGTCAAATATAAAAAAATATAGAATGGTAATTGACTACCGAAAATTAAATAGCGTTACAATAGCAGACAAATACCCCATACCAGATATCAACACAGTACTAGCACAACTAGGTAATAATAAATTGTATTCTGTCCTTGACCTCAAGAGTGGATTTCACCAAATACAGCTAAAAGAGAGTGACATAGAAAAAACAGCATTTTCCATAAATAACGGAAAATACGAATTTACCAGACTACCTTTCGGACTAAAAAACGCACCCTCTATATTCCAACGCGCCCTCGACGATATTCTTAGAGAGCACATAGGCAAAATCTGTTACATTTACATTGACGACATAATAGTCTTTAGCCAGGACGAAGAAACACACTGCAAAAATCTTGACTTAATTTTTGATACCTTAAATGCAGCTAATATAAAATGTCAACTAGATAAATGCGAATTTTTTAAAAACAAAGTAGAGTTTCTGGGATTTGTTATATCCGATAAAGGAATAGAAACAAATCCAGCAAAAGTAGAAGCAATAGCCAACTATCCCCAACCAAAAACAGTTAAAGAATTAAGAGCATTTCTTGGATTATCAAGTTACTATAGAAGATTTATAATGGGTTACGCAGCGCTAGCTAGACCGCTCACAGCATTGCTCAGAGGAGAAGACGGTCGTATTTCCAAATCAGCTTCAGCTAGAAAACAAATTCAATTCAATGATGAAGCCATAAAGGCGTTCGAAAAAATCAAAAGTACCCTAATTTCCGATGATGTCATTTTACAATATCCCGACTTTAATAAAGAATTTGTCCTAACTACAGATGCATCAGACTATGCAATAGGGGCAGTACTTTCCCAAAACGACAGACCAATATCATTCATATCTAGAACCCTATCCGAAACAGAAGAAAATTATGAAACAGCCAAAAAAGAAATGTTAGCCATATGTTGGGCAGTAAAAACATTCAAAGGCTATTTGTATGGAGGGACAAAGGTGAAAATTTATACAGACCATGAACCGCTTACGCACGACTGTAACTGGAAAGGCGGTATAGCAATTAGGAGATGGAAGACATACCTTGACGAATATAACAAAGAACTTCTTTATAAACCAGGAAAGGAAAATGTAGTGGCAGATGCTCTTTCTAGGGCCCCTAAAAGAAATCAAATAAATTCAATTGCCTCAACACAACATAGCGCTCAAAGCTCAAGCCAAAATCTCATCCCTAGTATCGAGGTCCCGATTAACGCATTTAAAAATCAAATATTTATTCATAAAGAACATCCACCTGACTACAAATTCATAATTCCATTCCCCACATTCCACAGACATATAATTTCACAACAAACATTTTCTGAAGTTGACTTATTAAAATTACTGCAAAAGTACTTAAACCCAACAGTAATAAATGGAATTTATACGACGGAAGACATAATGGGACAGATTCAAAAACTATATCCGGAACACTTCCAATCCCTTAAAATTAGATTCACACAAACTAAAGTAATTGACCTAAATTCAGAAGCCGAACAAGATGAAAAAATATTGCAAACCCATAATAGAGCTCACAGAAACGCGCAGGAAAATAAAATTCAAATAGCCCAAAAATATTACTTTCCTAAAATGAAACAAAAAATAGCTACTCTCATAAAACAATGCCAAGTATGCAAAGAAGTGAAATATGATAGGCACCCACCTAATCCAGAAATAGCAGAAACACCAATTCCAGAATATCCGGGTCATACAATTCATATTGACATATTCTCCACAGAAAGAAAATTAGTCCTGACAGCAATCGATAAATTTTCCAAACTAGCTTGTGCAAAAATTATTAATTCAAAATCAATAGAAGATATAAAAAAACCCTTGCATGACATTTTGTTTTACTACGGCGTACCCAAATTTATAGTAATGGATAATGAAAAATCATTTAACTCAGCTAGCATTACATTCATGTTAAAAGATCAATTAGGCATCGAAATCTATAAAGCTCCCCCTACAAAAGTTCAGTAAACGGACAAATAGAAAGATTCCATTCCACTCTTGCCGAAACCATGAGATGTTTAAAAGCAAAACAGGTTCACCGAACATTTGAGGAACTACTAGACAGATCCGTTTATGAATATAATTACTCAATACACTCCGTAACAAAGCAACGACCACTAGACGTGTTTTTTGGCAGACACCTGACCACTGACCCCGAACAATATGAAAAAAGCAGACAAAATAACATAGAAAAACTTAAACAAAAACAAATGGCAGATTTACAAAACCATAATAAAGAACGAAATGAAATAATAAATTACCAACCAGGGCAGGAGATATTTGTCAAACAAAATACCAGACTAGGCTCAAAATTAACCCCCGATTTAAAAAAGAAATAGTGAAAGAAAACAGAAACACAACTATCGTCACCGATGCCGGACGAGTTGTCCATAAAAGTAATATCAAAAGCCACTAGTAAATTTGTTATACCAAAAAAAAAAAAAAAAAAAAAAAAAGGTCCGGAACACTCCTAGAAACTAAAACCTAAGTCCGTTCAGTCTGAAAAAAGAAAAAAATATGAAGACCAATCGCATTTACCAGCTGTCGTCTGATTGCGGGTATCAATCCGATCATGAAGGGATCGGCCCATACCCGCCAAAAAAACTTGGTTGTTTAAAAAGAAAAAAATAAATAAAATTTTTTTTTCTTTCATAGGTATTTTTTAATTTTAATGATGTTGCCATTGGTAATGGCAACCATGGATATCACAAATTATACTGACGCGCATACTATAACAATCTACAAAGGAGAAGGAAAAATAAAAATATCATCCATAAACCTTATTCATATTATAAATATACAACAAATCGAAAACGAACTTCTGAAAATACGCGAGCACACAGTTACTGACCTAAGAAATAGCTACTTGTACCATACCTTAACCCACGAAATAGTCCAAACACTCTCAGCATTAGGCACTCTTACTTTATCGTTTAAAAATAGACAGGCCAGATCAATCAATTGGATTGGATCAGCCTGGAAATATATTGCAGGAAACCCCGATCATGCTGACTTAGTAATGATTGAAAATAATCTAAACGACCTTATTTCAAATAATAACGATCAAATAATTATAAATAACGAACTACAGAACAGGATAAACAATTTAACTAAAGTATCAAATATGTTGGCAAATTCGATAAAACGTGACGATTCTTTTAATAATGAAATAGCGACAAGTTTACAGAATCAAGTTAGATTAATGAAGGAAGAAATAGTAAATGTTAAATACGCCATTCAATGGGCAAAACTAAATATTATAAACACATTACTTCTAAATGAAATAGAAATTGCAGAAGTCCGTAATATATTCCATAAAGGCAACTTAACTTTCTTGTCTGTTGAAGAAATGTTAGAATTTGTCGATGTCTCGGTCCTCCACAATAAAACTTCAATTATCTATATTGTCAAAATCCCAGAACTAGAAACAACAACATATAAAAACCTTTTAATCAAACCTGTAATAAAAAATCATTCCATTGTACAACTAGAAAGCAACGAAATATTTCAACACAAAGAACAAATGTTTAAAATACCAACAAATTGTAAATTAGCTAATAACCTCAAAATTTGTAATAAGGACAAAATTGTAAATCTAAATAAAACAAAATGTATTTTTAAGCTAGTTCAGGGAAAGGAATCGCTGTGTGATTTTAGTAACGCGGAACATATTGAAGAAATAGAAGAGATCGACAAGAGCATAATTCTTCTTAATAATTTTAATGGCAATATAACCAATAACAACATAACTCAACATCTAATGGGCACATATTTAGTGCACTTTTGGAATGACAAAATTTACATAAAAGGCAGAGAATTCAATAACAAAGAAACAACAATTATGAAACCGGGAATACCACTAATACAAATAACTCCAAAATTAGCCGAGCGACTACAAATCCTATCCTTAAAAGCATTAGAAACTCTCCATATTAAAAATACAAAGCATCTAAACGAATTGGCAACGCATTCTACGGCTAATCGCATAGCCATATTCACCCTTATTTGCATCATAATCATCATCATTTTTACTACAAAATTCTTTTGTCGACCAAAAGAAAAAGTTATTCTACAAATACAAGAAAAAGCTCCACAAAAATTAAATAACACAATACCGATGAAAACAATATCACAGCCCAAAAAGATCTATCCGGAATTTAACAATATTCCATATTTTTAACAAAAAAAAAAAAAAAAAAAAAAAGAAAAAACTGCTCGAGGACTAGCAGGATTTTGAGGAGGGAGAGTTAACTACAGTTAATACAAAACAATATAAACAGCTTACTAATCAATAAATAATAAAATCTAATAACAATAAATACGAAACAATATTTAACCAGAATTGCCTAAATAGTAAATAACAAAATATTTAACAAGAATTGCAACATTGTTCAGTTCAATAATCTAAACATCCGCTCAAACGTCGCAAATGCCACCAACAGCGTCCGTTGTTTGTCTTGCGTGCGCACTTTCGGCCCTTGACGACAAATTGCTTACTTTGCAGATCATGGTCAGTTCAAACCAGATCTGCAGAGCTCTGCCGCGTCGCTGCCTGACACCCACAGCTAGCTTAGGGAATTCTAAAAACCCTTCTGTTCAGTCACAAATTGGAGTTGAATAAAACCACAACGAAATAAAGTTTCTGAGTTTTTAATTAAACGGGAAATTAATTTATATGTATTTGTTGTTGGCCAATGAAATGCTGAATGCATATACATGTATTCATATACAGCTATTTGCTTAGGAAGGTTTAAAAAAAGGTAGAAGAGTATCCCACTGTCGCGTGCCGCTCGACTATTGCTCTTGTTTTCTTCTTTCTTTTCTATTAAATAATTTAAAAGCTGAACAAACAATATTTTTTTAATTTTTTTGCATGCAACATATGTATAATATAATATACACAATATACACCCAACATTAAAAGTTGTACATCTCACATGACAAATACCTTGCCACGGGTGTTTTCTGAAAATTTAATTTAAATCGGACTAAAAATAAGAGAGATATGATCCAAATTAAACTCAATTTGAATGTATATGTACTTATGCGTATAATTAACACCTAATTTACGCAAGCATACCAAAGTTCAAATCTGGGGTCGGACACACAGCATTCATCAAATTTTGTATTTGCATAGAATGGTAACAGAATTAGCTGAAAATACAACTTTGCCGACCGAACAAAAAATGAGGCAGTGGCTTAATGGTTAGAGTGGAGGATGGCAATCTTTAAAGATTTTGTTTGTGTGTGCAACTTTTTATTTTTATTCCTTTTTTTTTGGTTATTTTGTTCATTCTTATAGACTAAAAAGAAAACTACAGTCGAACGGGCTGTAATGCACCCGCAACCTAAATGCTAAATTATTTAATTAAATATCAATAAAAATAGTTTTCAAAAAGTTGATTTCATATTTTTATGCAATATTTAAGTTAATCAATAAGTTACGGATGTTAGAGCGGGATGGCGATACATGCATGTTTGCATTTGCACATTTATGTTTTGTCATTCCGCTCTAACACACATCAACTGCCAGGTTTGTGCAACATTCGGCAAAGTTTATAAAAGTGTTCTACTTATATAACATATGGTGCGGACCAAAAAATTAAACAATTATTGTTTGTTAAGCTTTTAAATTATTTAATAGACAATCGAACCTCAATATCTGACACCATCATTGGCCTAAGAGTCCGACACACAGTCCACTAAGCTACTGTACAACTCCCGGGGCCATATAAACTTTTCGGTACTACGTAAAAATGCATAATTAAACTTATTGTCCTTTTGCTCTGTCTAATGCTTTTACCACTTGTCTATTCGCTTTTGCATTGTTTATGTGTTCTTCTTCTTCTGTCCGTCAATTGAAATAGTGCGTGTCGTTCGAACACCGTATAAAATATATATTTTTAAATACTTAATAATAATTCAAATAAAGCAAAATTTTCATTTTACTAACGGAAAATAAATGATACACGGTACGAGTATACTATGATAACCATGGCACCTGACTGTAGCGTTCGACTGGTTTTTCTCTGTTATCTCGCGCTAATTGTTGCGCGTACGAACGAGAGACACCAAAAATGATATTACAGTTGGTTTTATTGCTATGTTAAGCAATATTTTTTTTGAGGCCATGGATTTTATAAAAGTTCATGGTCTATTGTGTTTGTCGGAACGGAAATGTGCGTAACAGGCAGAAGGAGGCATCTCCGATCCCAGAAACTATATATTCTGAATCAGTATCAACAGCCGAGTTGATTGAGCTCTGTCTGTCTGTCCGTCTGTCTGTCTGTATGAACACCTGGATCTCAGAAACTATAAAAGCTGGAGTCTTCAAATTTTGTGACAACATCCGTGTATGTTGCAGTGCTTCAAAGTTTATTTGAAATTTGGCCACACCCCTTTTCGCCTCTGTAAATCAGTAATAATTATTTAAAATCCACAATTTACACCCAACAACCAAATACTCACATGACAAATACCTTGCCACGGGTGTTTTTTTATGAAAATTTCATTTAAATCGGACTAAAAATAAGTGAGATATGATCCGAATTAAACTTAATTTGAACGTATGTACATATGTACATACGATACTTAAGCTGTCCTAATTTACGCGAACATACAGAAGTTCAAATCTAGCGTCACACACAGCATTTTCTACAACTTTTTGTTGTTTTGTTGTGTTTTTGTTATTGTTGTGTGCAACTTCCTCTTTGTTCTACTTCTAATGAATTTATTTTATTCATATAAGTTAAAACGAAAGCAATAGTCAAGAGTGATATACCTGGTACCCTACCCATGTTAACTTGTAAAATTAATTTTTATTGAAAAAAGTTTTTCATCAATAATTGATCTTATGTATGTATGTTATGCAGTATAGAAGCAAATAATATTAATTTTATGTATAAATAAATTTTAATAATCAAATTCAGCACGCTTCAAAGAGACGCGAGCCAAAATCAAGCAATGCGTTCTCCAATGCCGTCTCTTTTTATACCCTTTGACCATTGAAAATGGTAAAAAAAAGGTACCTATACTAATTTTTTCCAAATGTATGTAACAGCCAGAAGGAGGAGTGGGAGAACCCACAAAGTATATATATTCCTGCCCAGGATCACTAGCCGAGTGGATTAAGCCATGTCTGTCTGTCTGTCCGGATGACCAGATGAACACACAGATCTCAGCTATTATAAAAGCTAGAGACACCAAATTTGGCATGAAGGTTTCTGTTTACCAGCCGCAGATGAAGTTTATTTCAAATGTTGGGTGCCACGTCCACCGCCCCCGCGGGCGACATCTAAGAGATACAACATTCTAAGTCAGATCAACTATTTAGCTAATTATAATACCAACACAACGTCAAAATTTCTATCCGATTGGACAACAAACACAGGAGTTATTAATCAAAAACACTGTTCGCCTTGATTTTGTTTCAGACCAGCAAGCTGTGAAAGAAAAGGAAAGAAATGGAAAGAGAATGCGAGCGCGTAGCGCCATCTGTTGCTCGTCTCTTCTTTTTCATGCACTCAAATGCACTCACACACACATTTATTTATTTAATGTCGACTAATAGCAGTCGACAAAAAAAAAATTTTGTATAAAAATTAGAATATAGAATTAATTAATTATTATTTTTTTAAAGTAAGGTAAGATTTAATTCAAATAAAAAATTAAGAATTACAAAATTTAACTTTAAGCTGGGATAATAAAAATAAAGAAACCGATCCAACATTTGATGCAAGGGATTGGGGAAACCCCAGTAAAACCCAATCTGATCGGTAGGTTAGTGTTAATTGTTAGGGTGAAGTGTTAAATAATTAAGAATTGACAGTTTGATAGAATTAAGAGAGGACTCAGAGTTGTAAACACTAAACAGTTTATTGGAATCAGCACAGGGAACTCGAAAAGGATCATGCAAGCTATAATTATTAAAACAAAGGTTCAAAGAGAGTGGAACAAAATTACGAGTAACTCTAGAAGGTGTTGGTTTGTTTGTTGCCGCAGCAGTAGCCCGGACGCGGAGAGTTATAAAATGAGAGAAAGAAAAAGCGCGTACGTCTTCACCGTGTGAATGTTTATTAGAAAGAACTAAAGAACTAACATTTTGCAGTACTCTGTTAGAAACTTAACATAACATATTTATAGCATTCAATCAGCTAACATACATGCTTTGGTAACATAAACGATGATTTTCGACACCCTTCCTCAATGCAAGCATGTTTACAAAAATTACTTCAAATTTAACAGTTTCGTAAACTCAATATGCTTCTTTTTCGACAAATTCTTGGTTAGTATATCTGCGATCATATTATTTGTCGAAACGTACTGCAACATAACATGCCCTTCCTTAATGATCTGTCGCACAAAATGATATCGTATATCAATATGCTTGCTGCGCGAATGATGTTAAGGATTCTTGGCCAATTCCTGCGCACTCAGGTTGTCACCATTTACAACTGTTGGGGTTCCATCTATACCGCATCCGACCTCAATGATAAGCCTGCGCATTACCAAAGCTTCCTTGCACGCCGCTGATAATGCCAAGTATTCAGCCTCAGTGATGCTAAGTGCCACGCTCCGTTGTTTCTCCGATTGCCAGCAAATCGGACTACCAGCTAAGAAATATATATAGCCAGTATAGGACTTTCGGTCGACCTTGTCACCGGCCCAATCTGCGTCAACGAAACCTTTAACGCATTCGCGTTAACAGCAGCATAACATCTGTTATGTTTGATTTCTATAGTGTATAGACCTCCAGCTCTGTTAACTTTCAAAATGCATATTCCGTTTCGCATGATTTTCGCATTTTTTGCATCAAAATTAACAGTGCATTTGTTGGCAACTGCATTGCTCACACTTATGAAATTCCCCTTGAGTTTAAGAACATATAAGACATTGAGTAGCTCCACTGTATACGACTCAGTTTGCAACTCCACAGTGCCTATGCCTTCTGCTTGCAAAAATCCGGCATCCGCCAAGCCGATCATTTCCGTATGTTTCTCAAACTTTGTGAACATCTGCCTCTCGCAACACATTTGACTCGTTGCTCCACTGTCCAAAATTCATTTGAATTTTTCAAAGCTGCTGCCATCCAATGCATTCAATAAGCAGAACTGTTGTTTCCCGCCATCATCATTATTTGAATTCGCCGCCTTGCGACAATTCGCTTTAATGTGCCCTTTTTCACCGCATTTATAACAAACGACGCTTCGTTTCTTCTTTGTGGCAAGCTTCGCACATTTTTGCGCCGCAGAATATGCCGTTGTATTTTCGTATTCTCTCTCCTCTCGCCTTCTTTCTTCAGTTTGATGCACAGAATTTCGAACGTCGGCAAACTGTCGCGCGTCTCAATGGCGACAACGAAATTCTCGTACTCAACTGGCAAGCTTATCCAGCTAGTTGATCGACGATCTCACAGAAATTGCTCAGATATCCAGCCATGCTCTGTCCCTCAGACATGCGCAAACCTAGCAGCTTCTTGTACAATGACACCTTCCTCACAGGTCCACTCGGCTGATGCACCTCTCGTAGCTTTATCCACGCTGCATTCGCCGACGCACAGTTTCTAGGCCATGGATTTTAAAAAAATTCATGGTCTACTGTGTTTGTCGGAACGAGTTTGTGCGTAACAGGCAGAAGGAGGCATCTCCGACCCCATAAACTATATATATTCTGAATCAGTATCAACAGCCGAGTCGATTGATGTCTGTCTGTCTGTCCGTCTGTCTGTCTGTATGAACACCTGGATCTCAGAAACTATAAGAGCTAGAGTCTTCAAATTTTGTGACAACATCCGTGTATGTTGCAGTGTTTCAAAGTTTTTTTGAAATTTGGCCACGCCCCTTCCCGCCTCTGTAAATCAGTAATGTAATCAGTAATCAGTAATCACATGACAAATACCTTGCCACGGGTGTTTTCTGAAAATTTCATAGAAATCGGACTAAAAATAAGTGAGATATGATCCGAATTAAACTCAATTTAAACGTATACTTATGCGCATATTAAGACCTAATTTACGCATCATACCGAAGCTCGAATCGTCGGACACACAGCATTTTACAAAACTTTTTATTTGCATAGAATGGTAACAGAGTTAGCTCAGAATGCAACTTTGCCGATCGAACGAACATTGAGGCGGTGGCTTAGTGGTTAGAGTGGCGGACAGCGGTGCTGCGTGCGCGAGTTCGAATTCCGTGCGCGGCCGGCTGGTGGAAGTTTTTATTATTATTACTTTTTTTTTGGTTATTTTTTTATTCCTATAAGCTTAAATGAAAACTACAGTTATTTAATTAAATATCAATAAAAATAGTTTTCAAAAATTAAATCTCATGTTTTTTATTTGCAATATTTAAGACAATCAATAAGTTACGAATGTTAGAGCGGGACGCCGATACATGCATGTCTGCATTTGCACATTTACGTTTCGGCGTCCCGCTCTAACACACATCAATTGCCGTATTCGGCGTATGTACGCAACTGTCAGATTTGTGCAACATTCGGCAAAGTTTATAAAAGTGTTCTAAATAAATATGTTGCGTACCAAAAAATTTAAAAGGTATTGTTTGTTAAGCTTTAAAATTATTTAATAGAAAAGAAAGAAAAAATGGAAAATATATCCGACATTGATCGCGGCAGGATTCGAACACGAACACTGCCAACATCATCATTGGCTTTCGGATCCGGCACACACTCCACTAATCTACTATACAACTTCTGCAACCTCCACTACTGTTTGAGAAAAGCAAAAAAGCATACATAAACTTATTGCTCTTTTGCCCTACCTAATGCTTATAATTCTTGTCTATTCGGTTTTGCATTGTTTATGCGTTCTTCTTCTTCTATCCGTCAATTAAATTTGTGCGTGTCGTTCGAATAGAATAATAAGAATATAAAGTTTATATTATTAAATGCTTAATAATCCAAATAATGCAAAATTTTCATTATAAATAACGGAAAATAAATTATACACGGTATACTATAATAATCCATGGGCTTCTACAGTCAGCACCTGACTGTAGCGTTCGACTGGTTTATATATCCTAACTGTGATACTTTTACGCTCAACGTGATCATTGCCAATGCCTTTCGATCAAGAGAAACCCAGTCAATGCCTTCACCGGCAGATGACTGCTGTAAATCGCCCGACGTAACATTCCAAAGCTCAGCATGTACCAACACGCACTTCATTTGGACACACCATGAGTCATAATTGTTTTCCTCCAGCTTCTCGATCTGGTACAACGAACTCATCTTGTTTTCCCGTCGCAATTTACTGTCTTTCTAATTTACCAAATAATTCGTAACTATTTTTTCATTGACCACTCTCAAGTGCATAACACCTCCATCTAGGCTAGAACGAAACCTGGGCCCATAACCTGTTGGTTTGTTTGTTGCCGCAGCAATAGCCCGGACGCGGATAGTTATAAAATGAGAGAAAGAAAAAGCGCGTACGTCTTCACCGTGTGAATGTTTATTAGAAAGAACTAAAGAACTAACATTTTGCAGTACTCTGTTAGAAACTTAACATAACATATTTATAGCATTCAATCAGCTAACATACATGCATTGGTAACATAAACGATGATTTTCGACAGAAGGAATGCAAAAGTTTATTTGGTTAAGCAGAGTAGGGGAGTCTATATCATACTTTACTAGTTTAAAGAGAAACGTTACACCTAGCATAATACGTCGGTTAGTAAGAGAAGGTAGGTTAATTAGAAGAAGTCTACTAGAGTAAGGTGGTAAGTCTACACCTGATACGCAGTTGAAACTACGCAAGGCGAAAAGAAGAAATTGCTTTTGATTGCTTGGTAAATCTGGTATTACGGCGACTACACGCAAGAACCATACTCAAGAATTGGACGAACAAGAGAAGTATAAAGTATTTTAGTTGTATAAGGATCTTTGAATTCTTTGGCCTATCTTTTGATGAAACCAAGTACTCGAAATGCCTTATTTACAGTTTGTGTAATGTGACGATCAAATTTCAGTTTATGATCAAAGAGAATACCTAGATCATTTACCACGGTTATTTTTGAAAGCGGTGTGAAATCAAATGTATAGTTGGTGACGTGATAGCTACCTCTGTAAAATGACACAACTTTGCACTTCAAACAGTTAAGATGCAGCCGATTATGCCTGCACCAAGCAAACAGCAAGTCAAGATCTGTTTGAAGTAAGTTACGTACAGGATCAATGTACGTCAAACAGAATTTCACGTCATCAGCATACATAAGGATATCAGAGTGCAAAAGTATTGAAGGAAGATCGTTAATAAAGAGGTTAAAAAGCAAAGGTCCAAAATGGCTGCCCTGAGGAACACCAGAAGTTACTAAGATTGGCTTTGATAGACAGTTTTTAAATAGAACTCGTTGAGACCTGTTAGTTAAATAATCGGATATCCACAAAAGGAGCTTTTGATTATTATGATTTACAGAATCAAATGCTTTGCTGAAATCAGTATAGACAACATCAGATTGCATTTTCTTCCGAAATCCTAAAGAAACGCGGGATGAAAATTCTAAAAGATTAGAGGCTGTAGATCTTGCCTTTACAAACCCGTGTTGATGGGGCGAAATTGATGATTTACACAAGAAAGTTAATTGAACCGTAAAACTTTTTTTCAAAAATCGTAGGTATTGTGGACAATTTAGATATACACCTATAGTTCTACACATCATGGTTTGATCCACTTTTGTGAAGAGGAATGGATAAAGAGTTTCTCCAGATAGGTGGAAAATGACTATTAGAAATTGACAAGTCAAGAAGGGCATCTGCACAAAGTCTTAGCACACATCCAGAAACACCATCCGGGCCAGCAGAGAAAACAGGCTTCACAAATTTAAGATCGTTCAGAAAAGAAGTTTTGTTAATACTAGGACAGAATAGGGTGTTAAAATTATTAATAGGGTAAGGATATGGATGAACGGAAGAAGTATACAGTTCAGTTGAGTAGGTAGATTGAAAAAAGTCTGCAAACAAATCGACTGCGGGCTGATCACTGCTTGCTTCATTTTTATCGAAAAATAAAGAGGAAGGGAAACTATAAGATTTACGTTTCAGATTGACGAAGTTGTAAAACTGCTAAGGGTTCTAAGCGAACTGCAAACGACAACGTCTCAAATACTCGTTGTACCATAACAACTTGCATTCAGAGCAATGAAGCTTGCTCTGGCAGCGATAAATCGTGAAAAATCAAAAGGTGCGCGAGTAAGTTTATATATTTTAAAATAACGAGATTTCAAATCTTTTAACCTTATGAGTTCACGAGAGAACCAAGGTGGCCTGTTGGATTTTACGGGAAAAGCAAGAGGAACACATTGATCGAAAAATGAATTCACAGAAAAATAAAAAATGAGATGCAAGTGTTTAGATCTGAACATGACCAATGTTCCAAAATCAAATAATTAAGTTTTATAAAATTGGTATTACGGAAACAAAGTGACTTTAATTTACTTGGAGCAGTTACAGTTTGCACAGGAATAGGCAGAGTTAGAACTAGGCCAAAAGTAGGATGGTAGGGATCTTCAGGATGAACTAAAGAATTAATTCTAGAGATAGTATTAAGTCGTAGATCAGAAGAATATACTAAATCAAGAATTCTACCAAAACAATTAGGAACATTATTAATTTGGTATAAAGACAGTTCAGAAAGGGCATTCAAAAAAGAATTATATACAGAGGGCACCAGAGTCCTCGATTGAAATGACCAACTAACTTCTGGTAAATTAAAATCACCAAAAACTAGTAGATAATCTCTATCAGATATTGGAAAAGATTGAGCAGTTTTCTAATTCCAGTTTCAACCAAGTTTCAGTAAATATTAGTAAGTGATAATCAATGCATAGACAATCAACATACATTTTAGAAAGCTTAGTGTTAAGGCCTCTTACGTTTTGGTAGGCTAGAAAAAGAGAGGTTAATTCTACTGTTTTTTTTATGTCCCACTAGAAGAAGAAGAAGGAGCTGCTGTAGGGAGTGATACCGCCGTACGACTCTTTTCTTTAGGAGAGTACTCCTTTACAATTAAGTCTGGCGGCCAGAAGCTTCCGCTGCAAACGGATTGAAAATTATCAGCAAGGATACTTATTTTTAAAAACCCGATATCTCGCGAATAATTAAATTTAAATTTCTCTACGACAACATTTGTTACTGATATTTTTGATTGAATGTATGTTTTTACATTTTCAATCGAAGTATCAGGTGCAAGACGAGAAACGAAAACCAGTTTCTTTGGTTTGACAGCGACAAGTGCTTTTGTGTTGGGGACAGTTTTTGGGGCCTTAATAGGCACAGGCGAAGGAGAGGTGATGACCAGGGTTGGTGGATCACGTAAGTTAGCTGGGGTGGTTAAAGGAACGGTTGAAGGCGCCGAAAGATTATAGCTCCGTATTCTAGGCGAAGTTATGCCAGAAGAAGTCGACGGCGAGTAGGGAACACCAAAACAAAAAATAATTCTACAGAGACAAATTGCAGGCAACAAGCAAAACCAAACGCAAAGAAGCTAGGAAATAACAGTTACAGAGAGCAGCTGATTACAGAAGGAGAGCTGCACAAGAAAACGCTAACAGAAACACAGTTCAATCGGAGAGCCAACTAAGCCGTGAGAGTAAGAGAGCGTAAAAGAGTAAGCTCGAAGCGAGAATAGAAAAACAACAACTACAGCTGTTACGTTGGCACAAAGCTGCGCACTATGAGAGCGGAGCAAACGTGAGATAGCGAAAGAGCGTAGGAGTGTGAAATTGAAGAAAAACTAAAACAAATAACTAGACGCTGAAAGATGCGCCAGATAAATTAGCACCGAATTTCAATTCACAAAACTATTATATTAGTGAGTAAAGGCAAAATAAAATGAAAATTTAAAGAGCAAGAGCAAAAAACACGACCGATCACCAAGAGAGTTACTTGTACGATTTGTGCTTGACCAATGAAATGCTGAATGCATATACACGTATTCATATACAGCTATTTGCTTAGGAAGGTTTACGTTACGAAATTTCTATTAAGGAGTAGTATTATACAATTATGGACTCTTTCCGTTTAAAAAAAGATCGGAAGGATACCCCCCACTGCACTATGGGCAAAAAGCCCGGAATTACTGCATATAGTCAATTTTTTTGTGTGTTAGGAATTTAAAATTAAATGTTTTTTCCATATATGAACTCTTCAGAGATAATGAAAATGATTTTTAAAAATTTTTAGAGCTTACGGTTTGAAAATGCCGAGCAATCAAAGTCAACTGACCAACCGATAGCTTGACTTATCGAAATCCAACCGTAATTATTTATTAACTTTGTGTTATTATTGCGGCTTGTTTTGTAAAATTTGGAAATATGGAAAATAATAGTACATGTATATAGATTTATCGTTGTATGTTGGTTTATATATGTTTTGTATTATTCGTCGTGTATCGTCAAGTGTTGCTCGAGTACTTTTACAGCTGAAATTTTGAAAATGTTGATGTGTTCTGTAACTTATTTGGAGCGCGCGAGTGCGCGGAACTACAATTGGTATGTTTTTAGTTAAAGTGTTTAGATTACGGTGATATTATTTTTTTCCCCCGTTTTTGCCCCTTTTCGAAAAAAATGCCATGTTGCAGCTGAGTATCGAAACTCATTCTCAGCTGCAACATGGCATCACCAAACATTGCTGGAGGTTTGGGATAGCAACAGCCAGGATGACTCTACCATAACGAAGTGATTGCTTTAAAAAATTAACAAAAATCAAGTCTGAAACTCAACCGCAGCTCAAATTAAGGCAACTCTGGACAGTTTTATAGCACACGTAAAGAAATATTTGCTAAAATGCAATAAAGCATATGGCTGCCACATTTTCCTTCCATATTCAAGTAGTCTTTAAGTAGTCAAAGTGATTTGCAGACCAGCTCGAACAGAACTCCCTTAAAATATTTCTCAGGTGTGGTTGGAGGTGTGGGTGTAGGCGGAGAAGTTAAAGATGTGGTTTGATTGAAAAACAAAAAAAAAATTCTATAATAATGTTTCACATGTTTGTGCAAAATTTGAATGCTCTAGCTATAAAACTGGAGTTTATTCAGAAATTCCGGGCTTTTTGCCCATAGTGCACTGTCCCGTGCCGCTCGACTCTTGCTCTTGTTTTGTTTTTGTCTGTTATAAATTTTTTTCATTTGTCGAATTCGGCGAATACATGTCAATTTGTATGTCAATTTTAGGACACAAATGTTTGGAGCGTTAATTTTGTTTTGGTCTATGGTTTTAAAAATATAAATAATGTTATTTATACATGGTACTGGATTTGTGCAACACCCGGTAAATAAAAACGCCCAGCGCCGCTGCCCCTCTTTGTAAATGTCGATCGCGATCGGGACAGCAATCGAACCCGCGGCACAGACGAGACCATTGGACTTAGAGTCCGCGACTTAATCCACTTAGCCAATGTACAACTCTCGCGGCCGTCGTAAATGCGCGTGAGACATAAGACAGAGCGAGAAGACGCTATGCATTTTTAGCGGGTGCCAAAAAATCAAGAAGAAAATGTAACGAAATTTGGCACGCGCTACAATAGCATACATACGTTTATACAAATTGCTCTCTCGCTTCTGACACTTGTCTATTCGCTTTTGCATTGTCGATGCGTACTTCTTCTTCTTTTCGTTAATTAAATTTGTGCGTGTCGTTTGAACGAAGTATTCATTTGTCGGATCGTAAATGTGCGTAACAGGCAGACGGAGGCATCTCCGACCCCATAAACTATAAATATTCTGAATCAGTATCAACAGCCGAGTTGATTGAACTCTGTCTGTCTGTCCGTCTGTCTGTCTGTATGAACACCTGGATCTCAGAAACTATAAAAGCTGGAGTCTTCAAATTTTGTGACAACATCCGTGTATGTTGCAGTGTTTCAAAGTTTCTTTGAAATTTGGCCACGCCCCTTCTCGCCTCTGTAAATCAGAAATAACTATTTAAAATCCACAATATATACCCAAGAACCAAAGTTGTATGGCTCACATGATAGGTGATAAGTGACATATGATCCGAATTAAACTTAATTTGAACGTATATACATACAGCTGTGTTCACAAAAATAGCAATGCAAGAGTTGCAATCAACTAATGCCCTTTTTTTTAAGTTCCGTACGATTATTCCAACGTCTACGCATTGTTATTGTAGAATGGAATGTGTATAAGGAAGAAACAAAAAAGTCCCGTTAGATTTGCGAAATTTAAGCAAATGAACAGCTCTTTTTGGTAGAAGCACCAGTCTTTGGCTTTTCATTGAAATAGCGTTGCGTATCTTGGTAAGCCAAAAAAATTTTGCTAAGACGTTTAATTGATAAAAAGTAAGTGGTTCTGTGTTAGGGACTATGATTAACATTAGAAAACACTAAAATAAATTTATATTTTTAATTTAGTGGGCAGGGGCAAACATTGTACCCCTGAAATAAGAAATATTATAGTGCAGCTAAGAAGCCTGGGAAAAACATATAAGAAAATTCAAGAAATATGTGGATGTTCTGCTAAAATGATTTAAAATGCTTTAAACTTTAAAGAAAAGACGAAAATCGTGGTAACCAACGTAAAACTATGCCTCATGAGGACCGATCTATTTTGCGATATAGCAGGGCGCAGCCTTTTGCATCGTCCAGCAAGATAAAAAATTATTTAAACTTGAATGTTAGTGCCGTTACTATTCGGCGACGTCTTAAAGAACAAAATCTCAAAGCATGCCATCCACGAAAAGTTCCACTGTTAGCCACCAGACATGTCAAAGCACGTTTGGAGTTCGCCAAAAGTCACCTTAATTGGCCCACTACATAGTGGCGAAATATATGGAGTGACGAAAGTAAAATTGTGTTATTTGGTGGAAAGGGCTCCAGACAATATGTCGGACGTCCACCTAACACAGAGTACGATCCTAGGTACTCATGGAAGACAGTTAAACACGGCGGATTGAGTATTATGGTATGGGCATGATTTTCTTACAGTGGAGTGGGCCCTATGTTCATGATTGATGGGATCATGGATCGATCTGTATATGTAAATATATTGGAAAATGTTATGTTTCCTTATGCTGATTGGGAAATGCCACTAAAATGGACATTTTAACAAGATAACGACCCCAAACATACAAGCAAACTGGTCAAAAGCTGGATGGCGCCAAAGCAGATCGATCTTATGTCATGGCCTGCGCAGTCTTCGGATTTAAATCAAATTGAAAACCTATGGGGGATATTAAACCGTATGTTGCAAATGCTAATCCAACATCTCGATCACAGCTTTGGGAGGTTGTTCAAAAATCGTGGGAGCAGATCCCTGTCAAGCGCTGGCAGGACTTGGTGGACTCCATGCCTCGCAGATGCCAGGCCGTAATAAAAAATAATGGGTACACGACTGAGTACTAACCCAAGCAAACAAATTAAAAAAGTTTTTTTAAGATCTACAATATTTCTTTCAACTAATTCCACTGTTTTTATTACTCACTGCTATTTTCATGAACAGCTGTAAATACCACTTTTTGTTTTAATTAATAATGTAAAAAAAATTAACATTTTGAATAATATTCTTGAGTTTTGGCGACATAAGACATAACAACAGAAACAACAAAATGGAAATCAACAGGTTTCAAACTATCAACAAGAAACATACTAAACTTAAGTTACATATAAAATTTTTATTGAAGTGTAGAAAAGCCCGAATTATCCCCAAATTTATAAACAACACAACTAGGTGCAATAATTTATTTTTAGAAGACAACCAGCCAGACATCCAAAAATCTCTAGTTAGACACATTTACCTTTTTCATACTAAATTATTAAATTTAATAATTAAACATAAACATAAGACCTTAGATAGACATGAAGAACAGCTGAAAGAAACAAAAACAATATTAGAAAATAGCATGAACACAGATGACGCATCGGCATTTTTTGAGAGAGAGAGAAATGTATTAAATAAGACAACAACAAAAATAACAGAACGACATGAGAAGAAATTAGAAAGACTACGAAACAAACGGAATAATAACTTCCTAGACAACAACAAAACCAAAGATTGGTTTGTAAACAAAACGACGACGAAGTTTCCGCAAGACGTACAAGCGTTACTTGCCAAAGGCCCAAAATTTGCTCTCCCAGTGGATAAGAGAAGTTTTCCACTCTTTAATTACATCGCGGACGGCGAAGAACTAGTGCAGACACATAAAAACAAAGAGAGCCAAGAAACAGCACGCACACATTTCTCTTTACTTGTGAAAGAACACAAGACAAAAATGAGAGAGAATGAACGGGATCGTGCAATAATAGATACAGTGGGACGAACCAGGAAATTCTTGAATGAAAATAAAAATATATTAATTTTAAATTCTGACAAAGGAAACAAAACAGTGGCAATAGAAAAAGACGAATATAGAAATAAAATGTTGAAATTATTAGGAGATTTTTGCACATACAGAAAACTAAACTCGGACCCCACATCACGATTACAAAAGAAAAACAACGAGCTAGTGGATAAATTATTCAGGAAGGAGCTTATTTCAAGGACCGAAAGAAATAAGCTTATCACAACTATTGCAACACCACCGAGAATTTATGGATTACCAAAAATCCATAAGGAAGGGACACCACTGAGACCAATATGCTCCTCTATTGGATCCCCCTCTTACGCCTTATGCAAATACATTGTCGCTATTCTCAAAAATTTGACAACGGAATCGAAATTTAACATAAAAAACGCCATTGAATTTAAAGATAAGATAAATGACGAAAACATCAACGATGACGAAATACTCGTCTCTTTCGACGTAGTATCACTTTTCCCCAGCATACCATTAGACTTAGCTTTATCAACTATAAAATCAAAATGGACACAAATACAACAACATATGGAGATACCTGAACAAACTTTCCTAGAAATAGTTAAGTTCTGCATCGTAGAAAATAGATACTTCAAATATGAAGACACAATTTTTTCGCAATTAAAAGTTATGCCAATGGGTTCCCCAGCTTCACCCGTAATTGCAGACATTGTAATGGAAGAATTGTTGAACAACACCTTGGAAAAATTGAAAACAAAACCACGACTACTTACAAAATATGTCGATGACCTGTTTGCAATTACAAAGTCCAATGAAACAGAAAACATACTCCTTGAACTTAATTCGTACCATAAAAATATAAAATTCACAATTGAAAAAGAACAAAACAGTAAGCTACCATATTTAGATTCAACAATAAATAGAGTAGGAGGAAAATTAAAATTAAAATGGTACAAGAAACCGATGGCATCCGGAAGACTAATAAACCACAATTCGAAACATCCAAGGACGATGATAATTAATACAGCGAGAGGCTGTATTAAACGAATGTTTGACATCTCTGACAAAATGTACCACAACGAAATTAAGAGGGAAGTAACAAAAATACTTACGGACAACGACTTTCCAAAATTCTTAATCAAGAAACTTATACAAAAATACCAGGAAACACCGAGGGACAACAAAAATAGACAACTAAAATTATATAAATCTCTTACCTATGTACCTACACTATCCGAAAGGTTCATGAGATCTGACTGTTACAATAGTTCAGAAGTAAAAATAGCACATAAACCGTTCCATACACTCAGACATCTCTATAGTAACACAAAGTCTAAAATAACTGCACTAGACAAAAACAATGTGATATATAAAATTCCTTGCAGTGGCAACATTACTGAAACATGCGATGGAGTGTATGTAGGAACGACAAAATTAAAATTAAAAACAAGATTAGCTCAACACAAATCAGATTTCAAATTACGCCACCAATGTACAACACAAAAAACAGCTCTCATGACCCACTGTGCAAACAAACACCACTCTCCCAATTTTGACGCAACAACAATACTACAACAAGAACAACACTATGCTAAACGTTACACTCTTGAAATGCTACACATAATCAACACACCAACACACGATAGATTGAACTACAAAACGGACACAGAAAACTGCGCTCATATAAACAGACATTTACTTCCTAAGCTAGTTAGGAACTCCGCGCCAGCAAGAGCAGACGTGTCAAACTAATGTATGTAATTTAGTAATGTTCAGTTTAGTTTTTAGTTTTATAAACATTGTTTTTTTTCCATTTTGTAATTTTATAATTTTATGTTTTAGCCCTGAAGACGGTTACCGTTGAGTAACCGAAATATATCGGAAATAAATTAAAAACAAATTGTTTTTATATTTTTTAACCCTAGACCTCGAGCCAGCTATAATGAATTTTGAATAATAAATAAATTTGTTTTTGTTTAAAATAATCACAAAATTGAAAAAAAATTGGATTTGTGAACATTCATTTACTTTTTGATGTATAAAATTAAGTTTATAGTTGCAACGTATGAGCACTGCTTTTTTACGAACACAGCTGTACATACGTTTCCTTACCCCGACAGGCTTCGAAAGACCAATGAAGGTTGGACTTGCTGTTTATGTTGTCCTTAATACGGACGGTAAAGCCTGCGCATTTGACATGAAAAACCTTGTCACATAACCAGCAAGAGACGAACTTCGGCTTTGAATCGGCTGAACACTTATGTGTGATTGCACAACAGGCCTCCATTTCAAGGAAATTAATATACCTCAACTAGAGTAGGGAACACCAAAACAAAAAATAATTCTACAGAGACAAATTGAAGGCAACAAGCAAAACCAAACGCAAAGAAGCTAGGAAATAACAGTTACAGAGAGCAGCTGATTACAGAAGGAGAGCTGCACAAGAAAACGCTAACAGAAACACAGTTCAATCGGAGAGCCAACTAAGCCGTGAGAGTAAGAGAGCGTAAAAGAGTAAGCTCGAAGCGAGAATAGAAAAACAACAACTACAGCTGTTACGTTGGCACAAAGCTGCGCACTATGAGAGCGGAGCAAACGTGAGATAGCGAAAGAGCGTAGGAGTGTGAAATTGAAGAAAAACTAAAACAAATAACTAGACGCTGAAAGATGCGCCAGATAAATTAGCACCGAATTTCAATTCACAAAACTATTATATTAGTGAGTAAAGGCAAAATAAAATGAAAATTTAAAGAGCAAGAGCAAAAAACACGACCGATCACCAAGAGAGTTACTTGTACGATTTGTGCTTGACCAATGAAATGCTGAATGCATATACACGTATTCATATACAGCTATTTGCTTAGGAAGGTTTACGTTATGAAATTTCTATTAAGGAGTAGTATTATACAATTATGGACTCTTTCCGTTTAAAAAAGATCGGAAGGATACCCCCCACTGCACTATGGGCAAAAAGCCCGGAATTACTGCATATAGTCAATTTTTTTGTGTGTTAGGAATTTAAAATTAAATGTTTTTTCCATATATGAACTCTTCAGAGATAATGAAAATGATTTTTAAAAATTTTTAGAGCTTACGGTTTGAAAATGCCGAGCAATCAAAGTCAACTGACCAACCGATAGCTTGACTTATCGAAATCCAACCGTAATTATTTATTAACTTTGTGTTATTATTGCGGCTTGTTTTGTAAAATTTGGAAATATGGAAAATAATAGTACATGTATATAGATTTATCGTTGTATGTTGGTTTATATATGTTTTGTATTATTCGTCGTGTATCGTCAAGTGTTGCTCGAGTACTTTTACAGCTGAAATTTTGAAAATGTTGATGTGTTCTGTGGAGTGTAACTTATTTGGAGCGCGCGAGTGCGCGCAACTACAATTGGTATGTTTTTAGTTAAAGTGTTTAGATTACGGTGATATTATTTTTTTCCCCCGTTTTTGCCCCTTTTCGAAAAAAATGCCATGTTGCAGCTGAGTATCGAAACTCATTCTCAGCTGCAACATGGCATCACCAAACATTGCTGGAGGTTTGGGATAGCAACAGCCAGGATGACTCTACCATAACGAAGTGATTGCTTTAAAAAATTAACAAAAATCAAGTCTGAAACTCAACCGCAGCTCAAATTAAGGCAACTCTGGACAGTTTTATAGCACACGTAAAGAAATATTTGCTAAAATGCAATAAAGCTTATGGCTGCCACATTTTCCTTCCATATTCAAGTAGTCTTTAAGTAGTCAAAGTGATTTGCAGACCAGCTCAAACAGAACTCCCTTAAAATATTTCTCAGGTGTGGTTGGAGGTGTGGGTGTAGGCGGAGAAGTTAAAGTTGTGGTTTGATTGAAAAACAAAAAAAAAATTCTATAATAATGTTTCACATGTTTGTGCAAAATTTGAATGCTCTAGCTATAAAACTGGAGTTTATTCAGAAATTCCGGGCTTTTTGCCCATAGTGCACTGTCCCGTGCCGCTCGACTCTTGCTCTTGTTTTGTTTTTGTCTGTTATAAATTTTTTTCATTTGTCGAATTCGGCGAATACATGTCAATTTGTATGTCAATTTTAGGACACAAATGTTTGGAGCGTTAATTTTGTTTTGGTCTATGGTTTTAAAAATATAAATAATGTTATTTATACATGGTACTGGATTTGTGCAACACCCGGTAAATAAAAACGCCCAGCGCCGCTGCCCCTCTTTGTAAATGTCGATCGCGATCGGGACAGCAATCGAACCCGCGGCACAGACGAGACCATTGGACTTAGAGTCCGCGACTTAATCCACTTAGCCAATGTACAACTCTCGCGGCCGTCGTAAATGCGCGTGAGACATAAGACAGAGCGAGAAGACGCTATGCATTTTTAGCGGGTGCCAAAAAATCAAGAAGAAAATGTAACGAAATTTGGCACGCGCTACAATAGCATACATACGTTTATACAAATTGCTCTCTCGCTTCTGACACTTGTCTATTCGCTTTTGCATTGTCGATGCGTACTTCTTCTTCTTTTCGTTAATTAAATTTGTGCGTGTCGTTTGAACGAAGTATTCATTTGTCGGATCGTAAATGTGCGTAACAGGCAGACGGAGGCATCTCCGACCCCATAAACTATAAATATTCTGAATCAGTATCAACAGCCGAGTTGATTGAACTCTGTCTGTCTGTCCGTCTGTCTGTCTGTATGAACACCTGGATCTCAGAAACTATAAAAGCTGGAGTCTTCAAATTTTGTGACAACATCCGTGTATGTTGCAGTGTTTCAAAGTTTCTTTGAAATTTGGCCACGCCCCTTCTCGCCTCTGTAAATCAGAAATAACTATTTAAAATCCACAATATATACCCAAGAACCAAAGTTGTATGGCTCACATGATAGGTGATAAGTGACATATGATCCGAATTAAACTTAATTTGAACGTATATACATACAGCTGTGTTCACAAAAATAGCAATGCAAGAGTTGAAATCAACTAATGCCCTTTTTTTTAAGTTCCGTACGATTATTCCAACGTCTACGCATTGTTATTGTAGAATGGAATGTGTATAAGGAAGAAACAAAAAAGTCCCGTTAGATTTGCGAAATTTAAGCAAATGAACAGCTCTTTTTGGTAGAAGCACCAGTCTTTGGCTTTTCATTGAAATAGCGTTGCGTATCTTGGTAAGCCAAAAAAATTTTGCTAAGACGTTTAATTGATAAAAAGTAAGTGGTTCTGTGTTAGGGACTATGATTAACATTAGAAAACACTAAAATAAATTTATATTTTTTAATTTAGTGGGCAGGGGCAAACATTGTACCCCTGAAATAAGAAATATTATAGTGCAGCTAAGAAGCCTGGGAAAAACATATAAGAAAATTCAAGAAATATGTGGATGTTCTGCTAAAATGATTTAAAATGCTTTAAACTTTAAAGAAAAGACGAAAATCGTGGTAACCAACGTAAAACTATGCCTCATGAGGACCGATCTATTTTGCGATATAGCAGGGCGCAGCCTTTTGCATCGTCCAGCAAGATAAAAAATTATTTAAACTTGAATGTTAGTGCCGTTACTATTCGGCGACGTCTTAAAGAACAAAATCTCAAAGCATGCCATCCACGAAAAGTTCCACTGTTAGCCACCAGACATGTCAAAGCACGTTTGGAGTTCGCCAAAAGTCACCTTAATTGGCCCACTACATAGTGGCGAAATATATGGAGTGACGAAAGTAAAATTGTGTTATTTGGTGGAAAGGGCTCCAGACAATATGTCGGACGTCCACCTAACACAGAGTACGATCCTAGGTACTCATGGAAGACAGTTAAACACGGCGGATTGAGTATTATGGTATGGGCATGATTTTCTTACAGTGGAGTGGGCCCTATGTTCATGATTGATGGGATCATGGATCGATCTGTATATGTAAATATATTGGAAAATGTTATGTTTCCTTATGCTGATTGGGAAATGCCACTAAAATGGACATTTTAACAAGATAACGACCCCAAACATACAAGCAAACTGGTCAAAAGCTGGATGGCGCCAAAGCAGATCGATCTTATGTCATGGCCTGCGCAGTCTTCGGATTTAAATCAAATTGAAAACCTATGGGGGATATTAAACCGTATGTTGCAAATGCTAATCCAACATCTCGATCACAGCTTTGGGAGGTTGTTCAAAAATCGTGGGAGCAGATCCCTGTCAAGCGCTGGCAGGACTTGGTGGACTCCATGCCTCGCAGATGCCAGGCCGTAATAAAAAATAATGGGTACACGACTGAGTACTAACCCAAGCAAACAAATTAAAAAGTTTTTTTAAGATCTACAATATTTCTTTCAACTAATTCCACTGTTTTTATTACTCACTGCTATTTTCATGAACAGCTGTAAATACCACTTTTTGTTTTAATTAATAATGTAAAAAAAATTAACATTTTGAATAATATTCTTGAGTTTTGGCGACATAAGACATAACAACAGAAACAACAAAATGGAAATCAACAGGTTTCAAACTATCAACAAGAAACATACTAAACTTAAGTTACATATAAAATTTTTATTGAAGTGTAGAAAAGCCCGAATTATCCCCAAATTTATAAACAACACAACTAGGTGCAATAATTTATTTTTAGAAGACAACCAGCCAGACATCCAAAAATCTCTAGTTAGACACATTTACCTTTTTCATACTAAATTATTAAATTTAATAATTAAACATAAACATAAGACCTTAGATAGACATGAAGAACAGCTGAAAGAAACAAAAAAAATATTAGAAAATAGCATGAACACAGATGACGCATCGGCATTTTTTGAGAGAGAGAGAAATGTATTAAATAAGACAACAACAAAAATAACAGAACGACATGAGAAGAAATTAGAAAGACTACGAAACAAACGGAATAATAACTTCCTAGACAACAACAAAACCAAAGATTGGTTTGTACACAAAACGACGACGAAGTTTCCGCAAGACGTACAAGCGTTACTTGCCAAAGGCCCAAAATTTGCTCTCCCAGTGGATAAGAGAAGTTTTCCACTCTTTAATTACATCGCGGACGGCGAAGAACTAGTGCAGACACATAAAAACAAAGAGAGCCAAGAAACAGCACGCACACATTTCTCTTTACTTGTGAAAGAACACAAGACAAAAATGAGAGAGAATGAACGGGATCGTGCAATAATAGATACAGTGGGACGAACCAGGAAATTCTTGAATGAAAATAAAAATATATTAATTTTAAATTCTGACAAAGGAAACAAAACAGTGGCAATAGAAAAAGACGAATATAGAAATAAAATGTTGAAATTATTAGGAGATTTTTGCACATACAGAAAACTAAACTCGGACCCCACATCACGATTACAAAAGAAAAACAACGAGCTAGTGGATAAATTATTCAGGAAGGAGCTTATTTCAAGGACCGAAAGAAATAAGCTTATCACAACTATTGCAACACCACCGAGAATTTATGGATTACCAAAAATCCATAAGGAAGGGACACCACTGAGACCAATATGCTCCTCTATTGGATCCCCCTCTTACGCCTTATGCAAATACATTGTCGCTATTCTCAAAAATTTGACAACGGAATCGAAATTTAACATAAAAAACGCCATTGAATTTAAAGATAAGATAAATGACGAAAACATCAACGATGACGAAATACTCGTCTCTTTCGACGTAGTATCACTTTTCCCCAGCATACCAATAGACTTAGCTTTATCAACTATAAAATCAAAATGGACACAAATACAACAACATATGGAGATACCTGAACAAACTTTCCTAGAAATAGTTAAGTTCTGCATCGTAGAAAATAGATACTTCAAATATGAAGACACAATTTTTTCGCAATTAAAAGCTATGCCAATGGGTTCCCCAGCTTCACCCGTAATTGCAGACATTGTAATGGAAGAATTGTTGAACAACACCTTGGAAAAATTGAAAACAAAACCACGACTACTTACAAAATATGTCGATGACCTGTTTGCAATTACAAAGTCCAATGAAACAGAAAACATACTCCTTGAACTTAATTCGTACCATAAAAATATAAAATTCACAATTGAAAAAGAACAAAACAGTAAGCTACCATATTTAGATTCAACAATAAATAGAGTAGGAGGAAAATTAAAATTAAAATGGTACAAGAAACCGATGGCATCCGGAAGACTAATAAACCACAATTCGAAACATCCAAGGACGATGATAATTAATACAGCGAGAGGCTGTATTAAACGAATGTTTGACATCTCTGACAAAATGTACCACAACGAAATTAAGAGGGAAGTAACAAAAATACTTACGGACAACGACTTTCCAAAATTCTTAATTAAGAAACTTATACAAAAATACCAGGAAACACCGAGGGACAACAAAAATAGACAACTAAAATTATATTAATCTCTTACCTATGTACCTACACTATCCGAAAGGTTCATGAGATCTGACTGTTACAATAGTTCAGAAGTACAAATAGCACATAAACCGTTCCATACACTCAGACATCTCTATAGTAACACAAAGTCTAAAATAACTGCACTAGACAAAAACAATGTGATATATAAAATTCCTTGCAGTGGCAACATTACTGAAACATGCGATGGAGTGTATGTAGGAACGACAAAATTAAAATTAAAAACAAGATTAGCTCAACACAAATCAGATTTCAAATTACGCCACCAATGTACAACACAAAAAACAGCTCTCATGACCCACTGTGCAAACAAACACCACTCTCCCAATTTTGACGCAACAACAATACTACAACAAGAACAACACTATGCTAAACGTTACACTCTTGAAATGCTACACATAATCAACACACCAACACACGATAGATTGAACTACAAAACGGACACAGAAAACTGCGCTCATATAAACAGACATTTACTTCCTAAGCTAGTTAGGAACTCCGCGCCAGCAAGAGCAGACGTGTCAAACTAATGTATGTAATTTAGTAATGTTCAGTTTAGTTTTTAGTTTTATAAACATTGTTTTTTTTCCATTTTGTAATTTTATAATTTTATGTTTTAGCCCTGAAGACGGTTACCGTTGAGTAACCGAAATATATCGGAAATAAATTAAAAACAAATTGTTTTTATATTTTTTAACCCTAGACCTCGAGCCAGCTATAATGAATTTTGAATAATAAATAAATTTGTTTTTGTTTAAAATAATCACAAAATTGAAAAAAAATTGGATTTGTGAACATTCATTTACTTTTTGATGTATAAAATTAAGTTTATAGTTGCAACGTATGAGCACTGCTATTTTTACGAACACAGCTGTACATACGTTTCCTTACCCCGACAGGCTTCGAAAGACCAATGAAGGTTGGACTTGCTGTTTATGTTGTCCTTAATACGGACGGTAAAGCCTGCGCATTTGACATGAAAAACCTTGTCACATAACCAGCAAGAGACGAACTTCGGCTTTGAATCGGCTGAACACTTATGTGTGATTGCACAACAGGCCTCCATTTCAAGGAAATTAATATACCTCAACTAGAGTAGGGAACACCAAAACAAAAAATAATTCTACAGAGACAAATTGAAGGCAACAAGCAAAACCAAACGCAAAGAAGCTAGGAAATAACAGTTACAGAGAGCAGCTGATTACAGAAGGAGAGCTGCACAAGAAAACGCTAACAGAAACACAGTTCAATCGGAGAGCCAACTAAGCCGTGAGAGTAAGAGAGCGTAAAAGAGTAAGCTCGAAGCGAGAATAGAAAAACAACAACTACAGCTGTTACGTTGGCACAAAGCTGCGCACTATGAGAGCGGAGCAAACGTGAGATAGCGAAAGAGCGTAGGAGTGTGAAATTGAAGAAAAACTAAAACAAATAACTAGACGCTGAAAGATGCGCCAGATAAATTAGCACCGAATTTCAATTCACAAAACTATTATATTAGTGAGTAAAGGCAAAATAAAATGAAAATTTAAAGAGCAAGAGCAAAAAACACGACCGATCACCAAGAGAGTTACTTGTACGATTTGTGCTTGACCAATGAAATGCTGAATGCATATACACGTATTCATATACAGCTATTTGCTTAGGAAGGTTTACGTTACGAAATTTCTATTAAGGAGTAGTATTATACAATTATGGACTCTTTCCGTTTAAAAAAGATCGGAAGGATACCCCCACTGCACTATGGGCAAAAAGCTCGGAATTACTGCATAAAGTCAATTTTTTTGTGTGTTAGGAATTTAAAATTAAATGTTTTTTCCATATATGAACTCTTCAGAGATAATGAAAATGATTTTTAAATATTTTTAGAGCTTACGGTTTGAAAATGCCGAGCAATCAAAGTCAACTGACCAACCGATAGCTTGACTTATCGAAATCCAACCGTAATTATTTATTAACTTTGTGTTATTATTGCGGCTTGTTTTGTAAAATTTGGAAATATGGAAAATAATAGTACATGTATATAGATTTATCGTTGTATGTTGGTTTATATATGTTTTGTATTATTCGTCGTGTATCGTCAAGTGTTGCTCGAGTACTTTTACAGCTGAAATTTTGCAAATGTTGATGTGTTCTGTGGAGTGTGACTTATTTGGAGCGCGCAAGTGCGCGCAACTACAGTTAATATGTTTTTAGGCCATGGATTTTAAAAAAATTTATGGTCTACTGTGTTTGTCGGAACGAAAATGTGCGTAACAGGCAAAAGGAGGCATCTCCGACCCATTAACTATATATATTCTGAATCAGTATCAAGAGCCGAGTCGCTTAAGCCATGTCTGTCTATCCGTCTGACTGTCTGTCCGTCTGTCTGTCTGTATGAACACTTGGATCTCAGAAACTATAGAAGCTAGAGTCTTCAAATTTTTTGACAACCTTCCGTGTATTTTGCCGTGTTTCAAAGTTTCTTTGAAATTTGGCCACGCCCCTTCCCGCCTCTGTAAATCAGAAATAACTATTTAAAATCCACAATATATACCCAACAACCAAAGTTGTATGACTCACATGATAGGTGATAAGTGAGATATGATCCGAATTAAACTTAATTTGAACGTATATACATATGTACATAATTAAGCAGTTCAATTTACGCGAGCATACAGAAGTTCAAATCTAGCGTCAGACACACAGCATTTTACTAAACTTTTTATTTGCATTGTATGGTAGTATGAATTGCTTAGCCAACTGTGTCGTGGTTCAAATTCATTGTGTTATGGCTGAGTGGTGAGAGTGGCGGAAAGCTTTTGTGGTAAAGTGTTTGGTGGGTGCCTATGTTCGATTCTCAGTGCCAACGACGCTGGTGTTTGTGGTGTGCAAGTTCCTTTTTGTTCCATTTTTAATGTTTTTATTTCATTCATATAAGTTAAAACGCATGCAATAGTCAAGCTGGCTGTGCTATAGATGATAAATTATAAAATTAATTTTTATTGAAAAATGTTTTTCATCATATACTCTTTTCGTCTCCGTGAACGGACGTGTTTTCTCTGCGCTTCGATATTTTCGCGTTTTTATTAAAAACAACCGGTGTTTCAAATATCTTTTATTTTAAAACCGATATATTATTTATATCCAGTTCACGACGCGTGTGCATGCCTTATAAATTGGTCATAATAATCCTTGTTTGCTAATTTTATATTTGTTGTGCATTCTTTTTCTTACCTATCATAATTCTCTGAGCGCGCCTAAGCATCTCACGCTTTGCCGCTCTCTCTGCTGCACTGTTGTTGCTTTATCGTTTTTACTCTTTCTGCTCTCTGCCTTTTGCGCGCGTTAATTTCTTTTTCTTGCGCACATACCTCTTTTTCTTGTTATACCCTACGACCATTGAAAATGATCAAAAAGGGTATACTAACTTTGTGCAAATGTATGTAACAGGCAGAAGGAGGCGTGGGAAACGCCACAAAGTATATATATTCTTGCTCAGGATCACTAGCCAAGTCGATTAAGCCATGTCTGTCTGTCTGACCGGATGTCTGGGTGTCTGGATGTCTGGATGTCCAGATGAACACACAGATCTCAGCTATTATAAAAGTTAAAGACACCAAATTTGGCAAGAATTTTTCTGTTTAACCGGTACAGATGAAGTTTATTTCAAATGTTGGTTGCCACGCCCACCGCCCCCGCAAATCAATAATTTAATCTTCTAAGCTGATTTGTGAGCGACATATAAAAGATTCAACATTCCGAGTAAGACTATACTTAGCTAATTATAATACCAACATAACGTCAAAATTTCAATCCGATCGGACAACAAACACAGAAGTTATTATACAAAAACCTTGTTCGCTTTAATTTTGTATACAGACCAGCAAGCTGTGACGTCATTGCAATGCTCATGTAGGAAAGAAAAGGAAAGAGAATGGGAGCGCGTAGCGCCATCTGTTGTTCTTTTCTTCTTTTCAATGCACGCGCATTTTTTGCATTCAAACGCACACACACATACATACATTTGTGCTTGACCAATAAAATGATACACGCATATACACGTATTCATACACAGACGCATACAAAGGCTTACGTTACGATATTTCTATTCAATAGAAGTATTGTACAATTATTGACTCTTTACGTTTCAAAAAGGGCGAAGGGTATCCCACTGTCGCGTGTCGCTCGACTGTTGCTCTTGTTTTCTTATGTATTTTGAGGTCACAGAGATAATGCGTCAAAGGGATGATCAAGTTATAGGAAGGTATTTGTCCAAACTTAAACCAATTGCAACTGAACAATTTTTCTCTACAACTGAAGATTTTATAAAGGCTGGTCATATAAATGCTAGAAAACAAAGAATATAAGATGTTAAGGGTTTAAAAACGTCCAAGGACATGGTGGGGGTCAATGAAGACACAAGGAATGGGTCAGTAAACGGGGTATCAGGGGTGTTGATGCAAATAGATTTTAATACCGTAAGGATGTTTCTCAGTCTCACCAGGATCTTTACAGAAAATTTATAAATACTACTTTGACCTTAAGAAAGAGGCTCTAAAAGCTGATTATGGGTTGCTGAAATCTTTACAGGGTATAACAGGCGCGCGTATGTGACGTAAATCGTGAGTATGCCTCGCACGTGTACTCGTAGGCCACTTCCCCGGAGTACCTCGCGCGCCGGACCGGCCACTTGTCGTACGGTACAGTACCCGTGGCCGTGGTACTGCTGCCTGTGCTCCCACAAGTCGCGAAGTGGTGTATTCCACCAGCGTTCACTCACGACACGGTCTATGATTGTGTATGCGCAGAATCTCCTACTGCTCAGCGGAGCTTCGGTGTACCAGATTATATGACCCTGCGAATACACACTCATGTAGAAACACACACACAATATCCTTTGCACGCACGAAAGCAACCGGAACACCGGTGTACCAGATTATATGACCCTGCGAATACACACTCATGTAGACACACACACACGATATATATCCTTTGCACGCACGAAAGCATCCGAATTTCCGGCCAATGATCACCGCGGAGTATTTTAAATTATTTAAACATATCTTTTATTTCACTTTGGTATCCTTGCACTTATAATCTAACAGCTTTCTTTAACTTAACACGGTTCTATGATTCCCTGCCCACCTGAGTGTTTATCTTCTAATCCTGTCCCTGGTCTCGTCTCGGGCAAAAAACTAGCATGATACTTTGCTCTTTACTGCACTTGGAAGTTTTTGCGACTTGCTCGTTGGGCGGCTCGCACTTTGGTGCTCGCGTTCCGCTGCCTGCCTGGCGCCGCAGTATTGAAATTTCTCGTGACGCCGTTGCTCAGGGGCCTTATGATTTCTGTGCACACGCTCTGGGTACCGAGGCACCGTTACATGTGTGCGCGCTAGACTCGCGCCCTGGGTACTGAGGCACCGTTACTTGTGCGCGCACCAGGCGCTCGCGCTCTGGGTACCGTTAATTGTGGGCGCGCTGAGCATGGGCGTCGAGCGCCTAGGGTTCTGTTCGTGTCGTGAACCCTATTTCCTGGTTTTCCTACGCTCCTGTAAAGTGCCCTGCTATCTATATTACTTCCAACATTTCAAACACTGTGGGGTTTATTAGTCTTAAGTTTAAATTATATATATTTATAAAAATTAAATGTAACGCGCTTCTTCAGCGTGCAGGCAAGACCTGCAATCGGGGTATCTTCTATAGCCGGCAACGGCATACTCGGGGGTTCCGTGTTCTCCTCGTCGCTGATCGGGCTGTAACGGCCAGGCTTCGTCACGGCTGACGGCGCTGTGTCCGCTGCGCTGACCGGGCTATAATGGCCCGTCTCCTCGGGACATTCGGCAACACTCGTGTTGGCTGGAGCGCCGGAAAGGAATTGGTTGACGAACGCACCTCGGGAACCCGTTCCGCCGTACAATGGAGAATTTGGACTGTCTGAAGAATTGTTTCCATGTTCAAATTTTCATGATAACAATTAAATGACTTCCGGTGGAAGAGAAAGTAGCATATGTTTTCGAACGCGCTTTTTTAAATTTTGTGAAGAGATTATCGGGTCCGAAGTATCCATTGCTCAGTGGAAAACATCTGCGACTCTACAAACACTTATGCTTCCTTGCATGGTGAAGTCTGTCTGATTTGTAAATTTTCTTTCTTGATTCTGCTGCCTCTTTTCCAAATTAGAACTGTTGGCTCCAAGATTTCCTTGGAGTGAATCAATATTTTGAGGACTGTGCTGTCATTGGAAGCCACGGATATTTATCAATAATAATTTTTCCAGTAGTATGGCAAAGTTGGTCATATTTTTCAAGGTTTATGGGCAACTGACAAGACAAAGTTATTGATATTGTGCTCATATTAAATATAAGCTGGATGCACGGCGTGCATTATTGAGAACATTAGTGCTACCGAATCCACCTTGTGTTGGTTCATCAACCTTGAGCGATAATTTTTCCCAAAACATTCGCTGAATGTATTTTTTTCGCTCCGAGACCAAAACTTTGTCGACTTCATCCACGATTCTCCACTTTTTTACGACAATTTTGTACCCCGTATTGAGTATAAACTCAAAAAATCGAATCCGACAATGAAGTGGACTTAATCCATACATGAAATTTTCAAAGATAGGAACAAAGTTATGATACTTAAAGTTTATATTTCCTAGAAACTCTGTAGCTGTGGCATTACAAATGGGGCAAGCTTGAGACGATTTGGTATACGTTAAAGCGTCAAGCGCTTTGAAATCAATAACAGTAAAGTAAAGACTACATCTTACATAAATGGATTGGTTATTATTGAGGATTACTTTACTTGGTATTACATTTTTAATTTGCTTTTGTATTTGCATATTGGGCGAAGCGGCTTAACTGTCATAGCAAAGAGTGACAAATCTGCATTATATGACAGGCTGTCAGTGAATGCCTGATTGTAATTGGCTTGTCCCTTACTACCGTCAAAGCCATAGATTAATACTAATTCGGCTGATAAGAAGTCTGCTTGCTTATAATGCAGTGCTGCCGCAATAACCTCTTTTTGACGAAACACTATTCTAGCTATTGTAAGGATGTTTTCTCAGGCTGGGGTACATATCTCAGACTGGCCAGGATCTTTACAGAAAAATTTATAAATACTAGGACCATTATGACTTTAGTAAGAGGGGTAACTAGCAGGGTATAGGAGACGCACATGGTCCACGTCACGCACGTATGCTTGCTGCCCACGTGAAAGTGGGTTCTACCACCACGTGTCGCGTGTCACGCGTGCCTGGCCGGCGACTTATCGCGGGGAAAGTCCGCAGGCGCTTTCGCTAGCACTCCCACAAGTCGCTCTGGGCGTAGTCCACCACACCGCAACTTGTAAGAGTGCACGCTCACGCCGTGCGGAACGCCCGTGACCGCAGGTACTTGCGCCTATGCTCCCAAAAGTCGCTCAAATGGTGTATTCCACCTCCGCAACCTGTTAAAGCACACGCTCACGCACCCGCTTGCCAACTAGCGTTGCATTCACGACACGGACGGTGAGTGTGTATGCCCAGAGTCGCTCACTGGTCAGCGGAGCACCGGCATACCAGAAAGCACGGCTCTGTTAATACATACACACGAAACACACGTACACGGCACACTCACGGATACACTGGGGAAGAATTAAATACCTGGGTTTTTAATTTTTCTCTGCGGGCTTGGTTTAATTGTGTTAAATCGGTACACGTGGTTTTTATTTTCTCTTACTATGCTTCTGCTCACACTGTTTTCTTAATTTACAATTGTCCCTGCCTTCCTGCCTACTTCGCACCATACGTAGCGCATAACTGCGCTTTCATTATCCTTTTACAGCTCACCTGTTGTGTCCTGCGACAGAATCCAAATTCTATGAGAGGGGGGGTTCTTGCTGGCACTAGACTTGCACACAAAGCTTTTCTGGCCGGCTTGATCTGCTGCTCACGATCGACTGTCCTGTGCCAATATTTTTTCGCAAAAATAGGACAGATTTGAAAAAAACCAGTCGAACGCTACAGTCAGGTGCTGACTGTAGAAGGCCATGGATTATTATAGTATACCGTGTATAATTTATTTTCCGTTATTTATAATGAAAATTTTGCATTATTTGGATTATTATTAAGCATTTAAAAATATAAACTTTATATTCTTATTATTCTATTCGAACGACACGCACAAATTTACTTGACGGATAGAAGAAGAAGAACGCGTAAACAATGCAAAACCGAATAGACAAGAATTATAAGCATTAGGTAGGGCAAAAGAGCAATAAGTTTATGTAATCATTTTTGCTTTTATCAAACAGTAGTGGTTGCCGCAGAAGTTGCATAGTAGCTTAGTGGAGTGTGTGCCGGATTCGAAGGCCAGTGATATGTTGACAGTGTTCGAGTTCGAATCCTGCCGCGCGATCAATGTCGGATATGTTTTCCTTTTTTTCTTTCTTTTGTATTTAATAATTTTAAAGCTTAACAAACAATACCTTTTAAATTTTTTGGTACGCAACATATTTAATTAGAACACTTTTATAAACTTTGCCGAATGTTGCACAAATCTGACAGTTGCGTACATACGCCGAATACGGCAATTTATGTGTGTTAGAGCGCGACGCCGAAACGTAAATGTGCAAATGCAGACATGCATGTATCGGCGTCCCGCTCTAACATTCGTAACTTATTATTTGTCTTAAATATTGCAAAAAAAAAATGAGATTTAATTTTTGAAAGCTATTTTTATTGATATTTAATTAAAAAACTGTATTTTTTATTATAAGAATACAAAAATAACCAAAAAAAAAGTAATAAAATTAAAAAGTTTCACCAGCCGGCCGCGCATGGGATTCGAACTCACGAACGCAGGACCGCTGTCCGCCACTCTAACCACTAAGCCACCGCCTCATTTTTTGACTGATCGGCTAAGTTGCATTCTGAGCTAATTATGATAACATTCTATGCAAATAAAAAGTTTTGTAAAATGCTGTGTGTCCGACGATTCGAACTTCGGTATGGTGCGTAAATTAGGTCTTTATATGCGCATAAGTATACGTTCAAATTGAGTTTAATTCGGATCATATCTCACTTATTTTTAGTCCGATTTCTATGAAATTTTCAGAAAACACCCGTGGCAAGGTATTTGTCATGTGATTACTGATTACTGATTACATTACTGATTTACAGAGGCGGGAAGGGGCGTGGCCAAATTTCAAAAAAACTTTGAGACACCCGGATATACACGAATGTTGTCACAAAACTTTATTGCTCTAGCTCTTATAGTTGCTGAGATCCAGGCGTTCATACAGACGGACAGACAGACAGACATCAATCGACTCGGCTGTTGATACTGATTCAGAATATATATAGTTTATGGGGTCGGAGATGCCTCCTTCTGCCTGTTACGCACAAACTCGTTCCGACAAACACAGTAGACCATCAATTTTTTTAAAATCCATGGCCTAAAAACAGGGAAAAAAGGCTGAAAAATTAAAAAAAAGGATAAAAAAAAGGACAGAAATTTTTTTTCATATTTATTTAGTTTAAAGTAGCTTTAGCGTTTCATCGACAACTTCTAATTCCGCTATCTTATTTTCCTCATAAGTTGCCATAGAGCCGATCATTAATAAATATTTATCCGGCAGTTTGTATTCATGACAGCACAAATTGTGTCGACGCAGACCGAATCTAACAACAAAAAGATTTTTACAAATGATTTAAATTAAAATACAAGTATATAATTACCTGACTGCTAAAATGGCATTTAGCGTTTCATCGTGTAGCCGGTTTCTGGTTTTTGGGTTTACCAAATTAATTTGGCTGAATACTCGCTCCACTTCAGCATTCGACCAGGGCAACGATAGTATGATCAGGGCGAATTCCACCAGTTCAAAAAAAGGGTTATTGCCACCGCTGTCCCTATATTTCGTTACCTCTGACCAAAATTTCATGGTACTTTCCACATTTTCCCATTCTGTTTGATGGATGTTTGAGTATTGAGCAATTACTTTGCTTCTCTTGTCGCAATCATTTTGAAGCAGTTCTAATATTGGCAAAATGTTGTCTTTTTTCGATCGCAGCACACGATCTACTGAAAATGAATCCACTTGCTTTAAAATAGCATAATTGTCAGGCAACCTAAAATAGATCCGAAATTATTTGTTGTGCAAAAATAGTATATAATAAAGCTTACCTTTGCTTTAATTGATTGATTAGCGCAATCACGAAATCGGTACAACAAATACGAATGGTCTTTTCGATATCACCATCGATTTTCATCATTTTAGTTTGCGATTCAAATTCGTAACCAAGATACAAGTCCCTTTGAACATATTGCTCAAAATCGTCCTTTAAAACGTCGACGTCAACGGAATAATTTTTGTTTTGAGGCAATTAGTGCTCAAACTCAAGTCACTCAGTAATTTGGTTGGGTCAACGTCTTTGCTCTGAAAATTTTTGTTTATCCTTTGCATCTCTCCTAGCACCGGATTTAAAAAGACCAAATACAAATAATTTTCTTCGTCGTTTAGTCCGCTCAATATCTTCGCTTTGTGACACTTTTCCGCTAGAGCTGCAGTCTGAAAATGGAGCTTTAGCTCTAACCATTGCGCTGAGATACGTTTGACTGCATTTTCTATGGATAGCTACCTAGTGTCAGCGACTCTGGTTATTTTAAGCGGATCCTTGAGATATATTAAAATTGGGAGGATATTTATAATTACAGCTATAAATATATATAGTAACATATCCATTCTACACTACACCCACACTACACCTACACCACACAAAACTCAAGCTGTAAACACAACTCCCCTTCCACACACATAATTGTAAACAAAACTCCCCCAATTACTCTAAGCATAAACATGTAAAATTATACCACTGTACCACAGAATAATTACCCTAAGCATAAAACATGTAAAACTATACCATTGTACAACAGAACAAAAGCCCTTCGATTAACCTCGGTCGTCGTTCACAGTCCGTTCTCACAAATATCATAAAATCGGCGACATAAACAATTGTCCCCCAAAGTCCGCGACATAAACAATTGTCCCCCAAAAATTCGGAGACAATAACAATTGTCCCCTAGGCTACTCGAACTCGATCTTCGATCGTTTAGCGTCGACCACTTGGCGCGCCAAGTAATAAAAACAAATTATCCGAATCGCCTCTCACGCACTCGTCTCAGGATTCTCCAGTTACCACTATTTTTCGGGAATCTCTCTCTTCTCACGAGAACAAGAGTTTACAAACTCAAACTCTCTTAAATCTTCGCTCTTTGGCTAAGCCAAACTGCCTATAAAAACTCAAACGCGCCTCCAAGCGCTAGTTCAATACTGAGTACGCTATCGTCAGCGATAGCACTGCCTAACTTCGATATTAGAGGTATATTATCCCAACCCCGAGATAATCTAAAGGCTTCAGTTCTTTTTGATAGAATTGAATAAAAAGTGTTAATTAATATTATAAAAACCAACTTGTGTTTTTTTTAATTAACCCTCGGTCTGAATTCGTAATTGGCGCAGCCGGTAGGATTCTCAAGTAAAAATCGTGCGACTCGTTCCAAAAAACTAATCTAGTGACAAAGGAGTCTTGTACGACCAAGACTTATCCTTTAAAAAGATTAGACCACGCGAATCGGCGCTATAGTGAACGCGAATCGTAATACGACGAAGACTTAGAATCCGCCAAAGAACCACGTGAGTCGGTAGTTGACATATACGAGTCAACTCACTGCAAACGAACCATAAAAGTGTAAAAACAAAAAACCCTATCACTAACTCTATCACTACAACAAAAGTGCAAAAAATCAAAAAACTCTATCACTGCAACAAACTTCAAAAAATATAACATTAAATGATGACGATGTCAACGGAACAAGTTAAACTACTGTCGGAAACACACTTGAGTCAGGCCTTGGGTCAAATAAGACAAGTGCCTACATTCAGTGGCAGCACCCAGGAGCTCAGTGCCTTCATCCGAAGGATTGAATTCATACTACAACTATACCCAACGACGGACACCAGGCAACAACATGTGTGCTTCAGCGCAATCGAAATGCAGTTGGCAGGAGACGCTCAGAGAGTATCACAATTATCTGGAGCCAGGACTTGGCCGGACCTGATGAATGCCCTTATCAGCGAGTATAAGACGCAAACACCATGTGAGGAACTACTTCGCCGCCTTTATAATACCCCCTTCGCTGGAAGTATTCGTAAGTTCGTAGAAGACCTAGAGACTAAGTCATTTATTATTTCCAATAAGTTAATGTTAGAAAGCAATGTTAGCAACACGATATTATACACAAATGCCATGAATAACACGGTCAAAGACGTTATAATGAGGAAATTACCCGATAGATTGTTTATGACCCTAGCTAGGCACGATATAACAACTGTGTCCAAACTTAAACAAGTAGCACAGGAAGAAGGCGTTTACGAAACGGTCTTCAATGATAAAACAAAGCCACAGAACAATTCTAACTCAAATACAAATTCACCACAAAATTCAAAGAATAAGGGAAATTATCAAAATTTCTCAAACAATGCCATGCATAATGCAGGCAAATCAAACCAAAACACCCATTCTAAGCCTGCTGAAGCTAATTCGCAAGTTATGAATGAGTTCAAACAGAAATTAAGCCATGGTAGAGCCCAGAACCCCTTAAATCATCAACAGCAAAATAATAGTGCACCAAACCCTCCAGTCAAACGGCAAGAGAAAGCACCAGTGGCCAGTATAAAATGGACACAGGTGAAAATTTTCTTCAACCAGCCTCGGAGTCGGAAAGCGACTCAGAGGAAGAGGATGCCCGTTCTTAAAAATTAAATTAAATAACATCACCCTCAAATGTTTAATAGACACCGGTTCGTCTATTAACATCATGAAGCAAAACTTCTTTAACTTTCCTATTAAAACTTCCAAAGTAAAAGTCCATACTATAAATGGCATCATAGTTTTGAACCAAAATGTTTCATTTCACCCAAGCAAACTTTGCCCTAACAAGCAAACCTTCTATATTCATAACTTTTCTGAAAAATATGATTTGCTATTAGGAAGAAATTATTTAGAGTCAACTAATGCTCAAATCGATTATTCAACTCAAACAGTCATCATAAATGGCTATCCCTTCAAAATGTGGTACGACCACATCCAAACAGATGAATCAAAGGCTACCAATGTAACGGTTGCCTTATTAGTACAACCTCCGTAGGCTGGTGGTATCGGCAAAATGGGCAGCACGTATTAATTCCGGCTACTTCTCGTCGGCTAAGGGGTGGTATTCCTTAATATGCCCAGTTTACGGCCTACAAAAAGAATTTATAAATAAAACGTGCAGATACGACGAACAATAATCGACCGGAGAGAAAAAAAACAACCCATGGACAGATAAAACACAAACAGACAAACAGGAGTACAACGATGGCCCACAGATCTTAAGTGGCCAGTTAAGCCCGCCCTACCTTTGGTCGCCAAAATTCCTGCCTATTTGCATGGCGACCCCTCAAGAGATTACATCCGCTCGGGTTCAACCATATAAATACTTTATTTCATAATTTGAATTAATAATCCTAACATGTAAACAATTTTAAATTAAATCCTAACATAATATACAAGTTATCACACCTAAATAGAATAGAATCAATAAATTTGCAAAATTTGCCTAACTATACACAAAAATAAATAGGAATATAAGTACTAACACTGAATAAAAAAAATTTACAAAAAAAAATAAAATAGTATAAAACTTGGTGATTTAAAACCCACAATATTTATTTGCATTCATTTTGGGTTCATTTATTTGACTGGCCAATCAGCTGATTATCAGAGAAGGGAACACTGATCTCCGATAACTCAACGGTTGAGAGATAGGGGAGTTGTAATTAGAGTCTATCGCCAATTAGCGTCAACATTTAACGTGAGTGTAATTTGTGAAAATGTAATTATAAAGTGCGCATATTTTCTTTCAACTTTATCATTCAGGTAAGTGTTTAATAGTTCTAGGTTTTTATATTTTTTCGTGTATATGTTGCATTAAGTGCGGTCAAAATCAAATATATGTATATAAATATAAATTAAAGTTTGTGGGTGTGTATGTGTTGTTTACTCACTCAGCATTTATTTATCCCGCGACGAAAGCGCTTTCGAAGAGGTGCTAGAGGGAAAGAAATTTACATACATATACAATAATTTAATCCGCCATCCTAACTAAAAAAAAAAAGGAATTCATGCACTTATGTACATAGTTACGTAGGCAACTATATGTACATATGTACCTTTACCCTTTATATTTTTTTCACTGCAACACCACTCACTCTCTCGGATCACTGACCCTTGTCTCCGATCAGCTGATAAATTACAAGACACAGACAAATGAATTCAAATTAAATACGACAAGACAAAGACCCCAATTAAAAATCCTATTTGAAACAAATGTTAAAACTAAATGCATAAAATTTTCCTGAGGGAATTTAAAAATATAAGGAATTAAATAAAATTAAAAAAAATTTAAATCGTTTGCCTATTTTATGACGCTAAATTATAGAATATGGCTGCTGTGCTGGAGCGCTGCAAAATTTAATTTTTTTCTTCAATGCCCCTTTTTTTTTTTTTTTTTTTTTAACGGTAACACCGTAGGCGGGATTTGTAATTTTTGGCGGGATTAAATCGTCTATGCCAACTGGAGTTTTTCCGCCGTTGTTGTTACGGATGAAAATGAGAAATTTTATCCTGTAGCTGGGTTTATAGATGGAAGCGGGAAATTTTATCCCGTAGCTGGGGTTATAGATGGAAGCGGGAAATTTTATCCCGTAGCTGGAGTTATAGATGGAAGCTCCCAGATTTCTGCAGCCGATTGCAGATGCAATCGCCGCTCGCAGATAGAAGAGTTATTAATTCCCAAACTTTTCTCCCAGATCCACGAAAGTTGCAACTCTAGAACAGTAACTGTTTTAATAAATTTTCCCCATATTATTTCTTTCTGTTCTGAAAACTCACCAGCAATGGTACAGGTATCTATTTATAATTTTATTATTTCACAATCACTGCTTTTCTAACACAAATTTGATTTTCCGATTAGATTCGGCTTCGCTTCGGCTGACTTCAAACGACTGATTCGAAATTCAGAAGTTCGATCTAGTCGCCATTTTACCCAGCCTTGGTAGCCTTACAACTCTGCTGTCAATACTACCAATGACCAGAATCGATCATTCGAGAAGAAAAATGGTAAGATAGCAGCGATACTTTTACACAAAAAAATATAAAATTATAATTGCTATTTATCCCTTTTTTTTCCAGATGTTACAAATTCCCCCCTGCTAAAAACAGACTTGGGGATTAAGCATTTCCCAAGTCTGACAATTCTGGTATCTTCTGCTTTACTGCCTTATATCTTTTGCATGGTAGTGTCCGATGAGATGACCTTGCAAATCCTCAACTTCATAATTTGCTTCTCCAAGCTTTCTGCGAATTCTACATTTGACAAATTTTGGCCCAAGTTTTGCATTATATCCCGTTTGGAAGTCGCTTTGCCTGAAGTTTCGTCTGAAAACTTCGTCTCCTTCCTTATATTGGATAGCGGTTGAGCGTAAGTCATACAGACGTTTGTTTTTGTTATATTGCCTTTCCATAACTTCTCCTGCCCTTTTCCGAATAATTTCCAGAGAATCTTTCCGGGTTAATGGCAAAGATCTATCCTCCAGCAACTCCAATCTTCTCAACAGAGAATACGTGGAGCCAGACAACACCATGTGCTGCCCAAAAGCCATATAATATGGTGTAGTGCCAATGGCCGAATGTATGGCCGATCTCAAAGCGCACGCTATCTGGCTCAGACTCGCATCCCACTCCTTCTGATCTGGTTTTATATAGGATCTTATAGCGGCAATTATGGATCGGTTTACGCGTTCCGATGCGTTCGCTTGAGGTGCATGCACAGCCGAAAGTATGTGCTTTATTTGAAATTGATTAAGAAGCTTTTTGAATTTTTCCGATCTGAACTGTGAGCCATTGTCTGAAAACACAGTTTCGGGCACTCCAAACGTATAAAATAGCTCTTTCTCCATGTAATCTAAAATTATGTCCGCCGACATTTTCTTAACTGGCTTTAGGCACACAAACTTAGAGAAATGATCCAGAACAATAAAAATACCTACGTTGCCCCTGCGTGAACGAGGATAAGGGCCTAAGAAGTCAACGTAGAGACGTTGGAAGAACCTTTGCGACTCCATCAACTTACCCATTGGTGGACGTAGTACCATGTTCGGTGCTTTCGATGTTTTGCAGACATCACAATTATTGATGAATGCCTTCACATCTTGCACCAAACATGGCCAGAAATAATGGTTCGCCTATACACATACCCATCTTCCACTTTTAAATCTGGGAACTTCCCTTGCATGGCCTCAATACGCTCTTTAAATGCTACATAATCTTCGGAGAAGAAATGTGGGGATTTTAAATCCACCAGTAATCCGTCCTGACAGTCTACTGACGCTATATTTTCGTCAGTTATGCGTGACAGAGTATCAGGAACCACATTGAGCTTCCCTTTCCTATGCACGATGTGAAATTTATAGCCTTGCAACTTTAAAGCCCATCGCGCTAACCTACTGCTTAGGTCCGTTTGGGTCATTAGCCATTTTAGTGAAGCGTGATCGGTTATGATAGTGAAGTCATGCCCTTCAACATATGGCCGAAAAGTTTTTAAACAGACAAGAGCAGCAAGACATTCTTGTTCTGTTACCGAGTAAGCTTGCTGAGCTTTGTTTAATTTTTTTGACACGAATGCAATAGGCATTTCATCATTCTCTTCAGAAACTTGAACAAGTACCCCACCTACACCGGTTTTACAAGCATCACATTGGATAAAAAACGGCTTTGAAAAGTCCGGGCTTTGTAAAATTGGAGCTTCACTGAGTTTGTTCTTTAGATTCTCGAAAGCAGACAATGCATCGGCCGAAAAGGCAAATTTTCTTTTGTAGACAGCAGATCTGTCAAAGGAGCTGTTACCTCCGCAAAGTTTGCGATAAATTTGCGATACCAGCCACATAAGCCCAAGAAGCTCCTCAATGCTTTAATCGTGTTAGGAACTGGGAAGTTCTTTATTGCCGATATCTTTTCTGGGTCAGTCCTTATTCCTCCATTACCCACTATGTGTCCCAAGTAGTTAACCTCTCGACGGCAAAAATGACTTTTTCCAACATTGATCGTCAAATTTGCACGTCTGAGATTATTAGCAACTTCTTGGAGCACGTGTAGATGGCGCTCGAAATCCGCTGAAACAACCAGCAGATCATCTAGATAGATAAAAACTTCGTTGCGTAATTGAGGAGAGATGACTTTGTCCATTAACCGTGACATTGTTTGAGGGGCATTACAAAGCCCAAAAGGCATTACCTTAAACTGATAAAGTGGGCGTCCGGGGACCGTAAAAGCGGTTATAGCTCGAGAACTTGCGTCTAAAGGTATCTGCCAAAAAGCGTCTTTCAGGTCTAGGCTTGTAATAAATTCAGCTCTAGGCAATCTACTTAATATTCCACCGATATGCGGCAGAGGAAAAGCATCCTTAACCGTTACTGAATTTATTTTCCGACTGTCAAGGCATAGTCTTATCTTCCCTGGCTTATTTACAATGACGATAGGCGAGGACCATGCGCTTTCCGACTCCTCTATTACTCCTAGCTCTAACATCCGATCTACTTCTGCATACATCAGTTTTTCCATCGCTGGTGACACTGGATAATGCCTCTGTTTTATTGGCTTAGCTGAACCTACATCAATCGTATGCGATAGTATGGTTGTTTTACCCAAGCCTTCCTCAGAAAAAGATGGAAATAATTTAATAATTCGTTCTAATTGCTGCTTTTGCAGGCTAGAAAGTTGATGCATATTTTCGTCATTGCTAATTTCTGACACAGTTAAATCAGTTGGCAGTAAATCGTAAAGCTGCCAGAAATCTATTCCTAAATATAAATCTAAACGTAAGGTTGGAATAATATAAATACTAATTAATTTCTTTAAATTTTTATAAATGATTTCTGCCTTTAAGAGTCCTACTATCTGTTGTTTTTTTCCATCTGCCGTACTCGCATCTGATTTTAGTTTTTTAAAAGTTATCTTGTTTTCCAGCAGTTCCTTTGCTAAATTTCCTCCAATGCAAGTCATTGTAGCACCTGAATCTAACAGTCCAAAAATATCCCTATCTAATAAACGAACTTTAGCATATGGCCGTGGATCTGTAGCATTGAAATCTAGCGCTGACAATCTTCTTACGGCTTTCCCTAATTTCTTGACTCCTTGCCAAAAAGTGCTAAAGCGCTTAGAGCTGCGAGAATGAGACTTGCAACTTCCAGGATATAATGGAATTGATGGTATTAGCAATTGAGGGATATTGTATATGGGCTCAAAGCATGAATTTTCATTTATTCTGGGCGAATCCCCTAATCTTGTTGTGGAACTGTTCGGGGCTGCACACTCGAATTCCTCTGTCTGAGTGGAAACTTCGGTGTGCCGCCTTTCAAGTTTTTTTGACACCGTGCACAGTTTGGCTTGTACGTTTTTGCTGCTCCACATCCGTAACAAAAAACTCGGCGTTCAGCCAAACAATCCTGATACCTGTGGCCTTCTTGCTGGCAATTCCAGCATATCAGTGCCACGGCTCCAACTTCCTCTCCAGTTTCCTCTTGAACCACAACCTTATCATGTTCCACCAACTCTGCTATATTTCGCCTAAACGGAACCAATTTTCCACTATTCATCTGTGGCTTTATATCTTCGAGAAATGCCTCTCGCCTCCTACACACATCCCGAAGTTCTGATACGGAATTTATTTCTAAATGTAAGATCTCGTGGCGTATTTCTGGACGCAAGTTTGCTTTCAATATCCTAACTAAATTTTTCTTTTTATAGGTATCTCCATTTGGTCAATCAACCGGGCTATATCATCATAAAATGCCTCAAACGATTCATTCGGCTTCTGTTTTCGTGCCCGGATGAGGTCTTCGACATCCGCATCATCCCGTTGGTCTCGAAATTGGTTGCGTAGAGCTTCACAAAGTAGGTCCCAACGAACTTGACCTACCGCTTTATGATGCCGCCAGTAAAATTCAGATGCCTTTCCCTCAAACAAGGAGCTGGCATTTTTACAGAGGATACCAAAATTCCCTTCTAAAGTTTGGTGAGTCAACACTTCGACTCGATATATAAAATTGTCTATTGACAGCCCTTCTCCCGTAAATTTCAGTTTCCAACCGTTTAAGATGTGGCCTACTTTATCGGGTCTCTGTAGCAGATCGGATTGATAACTACCCTGCGAAAGTGGTGCTGTTCTGGCCGGAGGCATATTAGCTGGAGGAACATCTACCGCTAATCCTATCAATCCATTCGATTCAGTGCACTCATTTTCGATTCCTTGAGGAGTTCCCCGACGACTGACACAAGCTTCGACATTCTCTTCAATCAGTTTGCTGTGTAGACATGATTTGATTTTGCATTCGATTTATCATATCTGATGTTACCCTATTGGCAGATGCTGATGTAGAAGCCTCCTCATCTGTCGTTCTAGCTGTTGTATTTGAAGCAATGGCTGATTGAGAGCGGGTAATGTAAGCAGGAGGAATCGCAGCCTGTTTGGCAGTTGGTGCGCAACTACTTTTGCAAATTGGACAATTGCCACTCGATTTAAGATGTGTTTTTAAACACGTCTTGTGAAATTCGTGACCGCAGGGTGTTCTTTGCCCGTCACTTGGGCTTTGCACTATTGCAGAACACAGCCCACATACGATCTGATTTCCCACTGTCGTTAAATCTTCTGTTGACCGTGTTAGCGGCATGATTACCAATTTCTTATTACTTTAACACTGCTCAAAATTTACCACTGTCTGAATATTCGAAACACAACTTGCGAGAAAATCAAATTTCTCAATCAGACTAGCCAACTGTGATAATTTGAACAAAAATTATAATAAAAGCTCTCGAAAAAAAATTCATTCATAAATTCAATTGTAATAATATAAAAAAATAACAAAATAATCCGCAATCGTGACCACAAAATTATACAAAATTTGTAATTAATTTATCAATTGATTTAGACAGAAATAAAAAAATGTAAATAATTTATCAATTGATTAAAACAAAATATACCAATGTTGTAAATAATTATTCAATACAAAACTTCATTAATTAAATTGAACCCTCACTTCAGTAAATCTCTTTTATTTTTCTCCTCCTACCTTCGTTTGCGCTTAATAAAATAATACGAGGGTCGTTTGATAAGTCCGTGACTTTTTGTATTTGCCGCGCACCTGCTCTAAATACAACACTGCTCCTGTCAACAGTTATCGATTAACAGCTGACTGTAAAATTTTGAGAAAGCTGCGTTTTTTGGTTTGCGTTTTATAGGCATTGAAAGCAGACGATCTCGTGAATTTTAACGAAAATGGAAAAAAGTGAATTTCGTGTCAGCATGGCAAAATTTCATAAATTGGGCTACGAACTGCTACCCCATCCAGCATATTCTCCAGATTTAGCCCCCTGTGACTATTTTTTGTTTCCAAACATGAAGAAATGGCTCGGCGGTAAGAGATTCGGGTCATCACAGAAACAAACGACTATTTTGAGGGCCTTGAGAAAACCTATTATTTGGAAGGAATAAAAAAATTGGAAAAACGCTGTATAGAGCTAAAAGGAGATTATGTTGAGAAATAAAACGCTTCTTTGACGAAAAAAATATATTTTATTCAAAAAGTCACGGACTTATCAAACGACCCTCGTAGATAAATAGATAAGATGAAAATCACTCGTGCAATCCAAACACCTTTGAATTGTGATGTTGGTGGCAAACCCTAACTTATTGATCAGCTGCTTGACTCCAACCAACACCATTTTCCAGGTTTGAACAACAAATCGAAGCGATAATATTCAAGACTGCAAACTTTACACGTACCAACTGGCTCGACGAAGTCTTAATTTTCGTATCGAGAATCCAAATTCGCCGTATAAATTGCCATCATGAAGAGTGACCATTACTTTGTCATTAATAGTGGTCATTTTCTGTCTGCTACAGAATAAATGCTTCCAACTACTTGTGACAAAAGCAATAGACAGAAAATTGAAAATCACAGAAAGTTTTGAGTTGCTTTAGTGAATCCTACCTAAGTAAGGCTCCACTTGTTGGGCGCCAAAATAAATTATTATGTAACGGTTGCCTTATTAGTACAACCTCCGTAGGCTGGTGGTATCGGCAAAATGGGCAGCACGTATTAATTCCGGCTACTTCTCGTCGGCTAAGGGGTGGTATTCCTTAATATGCCCAGTTTACGGCCTACAAAAAGAATTTATAAATAAAACGTGCAGATACGACGAACAATAATCGACCGGAGAGAAAAAAAACAACCCATGGACAGATAAAACACAAACAGACAAACAGGAGTACAACGATGGCCCACAGATCTTAAGTGGCCAGTTAAGCCCGCCCTACCTTTGGTCGCCAAAATTCCTGCCTATTTGCATGGCGACCCCTCAAGAGATTACATCCGCTCGGGTTCAACCATATAAATACTTTATTTCATAATTTGAATTAATAATCCTAACATGTAAACAATTTTAAATTAAATCCTAACATAATATACAAGTTATCACACCTAAATAGAATAGAATCAATAAATTTGCAAAATTTGCCTAACTATACACAAAAATAAATAGGAATATAAGTACTAACACTGAATAAAAAAAATTTACAAAAAAAAATAAAATAGTATAAAACTTGGTGATTTAAAACCCACAATATTTATTTGCATTCATTTTGGGTTCATTTATTTGACTGGCCAATCAGCTGATTATCAGAGAAGGGAACACTGATCTCCGATAACTCAACGGTTGAGAGATAGGGGAGTTGTAATTAGAGTCTATCGCCAATTAGCGTCAACATTTAACGTGAGTGTAATTTGTGAAAATGTAATTATAAAGTGCGCATATTTTCTTTCAACTTTATCATTCAGGTAAGTGTTTAATAGTTCTAGGTTTTTATATTTTTTCGTGTATATGTTGCATTAAGTGCGGTCAAAATCAAATATATGTATATAAATATAAATTAAAGTTTGTGGGTGTGTATGTGTTGTTTACTCACTCAGCATTTATTTATCCCGCGACGAAAGCGCTTTCGAAGAGGTGCTAGAGGGAAAGAAATTTACATACATATACAATAATTTAATCCGCCATCCTAACTAAAAAAAAAAAAGGAATTCATGCACTTATGTACATAGTTACGTAGGCAACTATATGTACATATGTACCTTTACCCTTTATATTTTTTTCACTGCAACACCACTCACTCTCTCGGATCACTGACCCTTGTCTCCGATCAGCTGATAAATTACAAGACACAGACAAATGAATTCAAATTAAATACGACAAGACAAAGACCCCAATTAAAAATCCTATTTGAAACAAATGTTAAAACTAAATGCATAAAATTTTCCTGAGGGAATTTAAAAATATAAGGAATTAAATAAAATTAAAAAAATTTAAATCGTTTGCCTATTTTATGACGCTAAATTATAGAATATGGCTGCTGTGCTGGAGCGCTGCAAAATTTAATTTTTTTCTTCAATGCCCCTTTTTTTTTTTTTTTTTTTTTTTAACGGTAAAACCGTAGGCGGGATTTGTAATTTTTGGCGGGATTAAATCGTCTATGCCAACTGGAGTTTTTCCGCCGTTGTTGTTACGGATGAAAATGAGAAATTTTATCCTGTAGCTGGGTTTATAGATGGAAGCGGGAAATTTTATCCCGTAGCTGGGGTTATAGATGGAAGCGGGAAATTTTATCCCGTAGCTGGAGTTATAGATGGAAGCTCCCAGATTTCTGCAGCCGATTGCAGATGAAATCGCCGCTCGCAGATAGAAGAGTTATTAATTCCCAAACTTTTCTCCCAGGTCCACGAAAGTTGCAACTCTAGAACAGTAACTGTTTTAATAAATTTTCCCCATATTATTTCTTTCTGTTCTGAAAACTCACCAGCAATGGTACAGGTATCTATTTATAATTTTATTATTTCACAATCACTGCTTTTCTAACACAAATTTGATTTTCCGATTAGATTCGGCTTCGCTTCGGCTGACTTCAAACGACTGATTGGAAATTCAGAAGTTCGATCTAGTCGCCATTTTACCCAGCCTTGGTAGCCTTACAACTCTGCTGTCAATACTACCAATGACCAGAATCGATCATTCGAGAAGAAAAATGGTAAGATAGCAGCGATACTTTTACACAAAAAAATATAAAATTATAATTGCTATTTATCCCTTTTTTTTCCAGATGTTACACCAATGAGTGCCCTAAATCATCTAAAGCAGAGGAAACCCCTCTAACTACCCTAACTAAGGAGAAAACTCTCCGAAAATCAAAGGAAACCCCTTTAAACACCTCAACTAAGGAGAAAACCCTCCGAAAACTTAAGCGGAAACCCCACTTAAAATTAGATAAGTCCAAGGTTACCAATGAGTGCCCCAAGTTATCTAAATTAGAAGAGCCTAAGACCACCAATGAGTGTCCCAAGTCTTCTAAAAATGAGGAAAACCCTCAAATCACCCCTTACATAGAAGAAGCCCTTCTAGCAACCCACTCTAACTACGCCTTAGACGACGAGTTAAGAGAGTCCAATGTATTTAGATTAGATCATTTAAATGCAGAGGAAAGGGAGCAACTTTCGCATGTCTTGCTTGAATATAGTGATATTCAGTACAAAGAAGGTGAAAATTTGACCTTCACGAGTACGATTAAACACTCTATTCACACAAAACACGAAGACCCTATCTACAAAAAACCTTACAAGTATCCCCAAGCTTTCGACCTAGAAGTCAATAGACAAATTAACGAAATGATTGAACAAAAGATAATTAGAAAATCTAAGTCTCCTTATTGTTCTCCGATTTGGATTGTCCCAAAAAAAGGTGACGCTTCTGGCAAAGCAAAATTTCGATTAGTCATAGACTATCGCAGTCTCAATGAAATAACCATTGATGACAAATTCCCCATTCCACTAATGGATGAAATATTAGACAAACTCGGACGTTGTCAATATTTCACAACTATCGATCTAGCTAAGGGTTTCCATCAAATCCAAATGGACCCACAATCAATTCCCAAGACAGCATTTTCGACAAAACATGGACATTACGAATATACTCGTATGCCCTTTGGTCTAAAAAATGCACCAGCAACCTTTCAACGTTGCATGAACAATCTCTTAGAAGATTTGATCTACAAGGATTGTTTAGTCTATTTAGATGATATTATTATTTACTCCACTTCATTGGAAGAACATATAACATCACTAAAAAGGGTATTTGATAAGCTTCGATCAGCCAATCTAAAGTTGCAACTTGATAAATGTGAATTTCTGAAGAAAGAAACAGAATTTCTTGGTCACATTATCACAACAGATGGCATCAAACCAAACCCCAATAAGATAAAAGCAATTGTCAACTTTCCTATTCCTAAAACCACAAAAGGAATAAAGTCTTTTCTTGGACTCTGCGGATTTTACCGTAAGTTCATCCCTAATTTTGCAAAGATAGCAAAACCCATGACAATAAGGCTAAAGAAAGGAGCAACAATCAATATAAACGATAGCGATTACGTGTCCGCTTTTGAGAAACTTAAGGTACTCATCACGTCCGATCCCATTTTGATATACCCTAATTTTGAAAAGAAATTTTCACTAACCACAGATGCGAGTAATATACGAGGGTCGTTTGATAAGTCCGTGACTTTTTGAATAAAATATATTTTTTTCGTCAAAGAAGCGTTTTATTTCTCAACATAATCTCCTTTTAGCTCTATACATTTAGTCCAGCGTTTTTCCAATTTTTTTATTCCTTCCAAATAATAGGTTTTCTCAAGGCCCTCAAAATAGTCGTTTGTTTCTGTGTTTCTCTTCATTTGACCCGAATCTCTTACCGCCGAGCCATTTCTTCATGTTTGGAAACAAAAAATAGTCACAGGGGGCTAAATCTGGAGAATATGCTGGATGGGGTAGCAGTTCGTAGCCCAATTTATGAAATTTTGCCATGCTGACACGAAATTCACTTTTTTCCATTTTCGTTAAAATTCACGAGATCGTCTGCTTTCAATGCCTATAAAACGCAAACCAAAAAACGCAGCTTTCTCAAAATTTTACAGTCAGCTGTTAATCGATAACTGCTGACAGGAGCAGTGTTGTATTTAGAGCAGGTGCGCGGCAAATACAAAAAGTCACGGACTTATCAAACGACCCTCGTAGCTATAGGTGCTGTATTATCCCAAGAACATAAACCTATTTGTTACGCAAGCAGAACTCTAAACGAGCACGAACTCAACTATTCAGCAATAGAAAAGGAACTATTAGCCATAGTTTGGGCAACGAAATATTTTAGGTCCTACTTATTCGGAAGAAAATTCGACATATTAAGCGATCATAGGCCACTTGTCTGGTTAAACAACATGAAAGATCCTAATATGAAACTGCAAAGATGGAAGATAAAACTCAATGAATATGATTACAACATTCAGTATCTACCTGGTAAAGAAAATCACGTAGCTGATGCCCTATCCAGAGTTCAGATCCAAGAAAACTTCCTAGGTGAGGAAAATACAGTTTCCCTTTCCACAGCAGCCACTGTGCATAGTGCACAAGAAGACAGCCAAAGTCACATCCCCATAACTGAAAGACCTCTTAATTATTACAACAGACAGCTAGAATTTATACGAGATAGTTTCGACGATGTCCAAGTAATAAAATACTTTCATAAAACAAGAATAAAAATCAGTTACAAAGAAATGACAGATACCCTTGCCAAAGAATTAATTAAGGAATATCTCTGCACTAAAAAAGGTGTTATCTATTTCCCCAACGAAGCCGATTTCCAAATCTTTCAAAATGCTTATGTCCAAATAATAAGTCCAAATAACCTCACTAAAACAATGAGAACCAGCGGTAAATTGATAGATCTTCAAACATACGCCCAGTTTAAAGAGATCATTCTTAAAACGCATAAGGAATTATTACACCCTGGAATAGAGAAACTTATTCTTCAGTTCAAAGAACACTATTACTATCCCGACTATCAGAAACTTATTCAAAACATTATAAATGAATGCGAAATTTGTAATATAGCCAAAACCGAACATAGAAGTACTAAACTAACCTTCGAAACAACTCCAGAAACCTTCAACCCCAGAGACAAATACGTCATGGATTTTTATTTAATAAATAATAAACAGTTTCTATCTTGTATTGACATTTATTCTAAATACGCCTCCCTGATAGAAGTAAACAGTAGAGATTGGCTTGAAACCAAAAGAGCTATTTTACGCATATTTAACGATATGGGCAAACCCATAGAAATAAAAGCCGACAAAGACTCCGCTTTCATGTGCACTGCACTCAAACTCTGGCTAGATTCAGAGGGAGTAACTCTCAACATTACGACAAGCAAAAATGGAATTTCTGACATTGAGAGATTTCATAAAACTGTCAACGAAAAATTAAGAATTATAATGAGTGAAAACGAACCCGAAAATCAATTTACAAAATTCGAAAAAATACTTTACATATACAATCACAAAACAAAACATAATACAACGGGTCGAACACCAGCAGATATCTTTATTTTCGCAGGAACACCTGCCTATAACACTCAACAGAACAAAATAGATAAAATTGACAAGCTAAATGAAAATAGAAAAGACTTCGGTATAGACACCAACTTCAGAGAAGCCCCTCTGGTCAAATCAAAGACAACCAACCCTTTTAGAAAAACAGGAAATATAAGGCAGATAGATAACAAGCATTTCGAGGAAACAAACAGAGGCAGAAAAATAATCCACTATAAGTCTAAATTCAAAAGGAAAAAGAAAACTAATAAAAGTAAATACGATAATGATAATTCCAGGCTTACTCCCGAGCATGATCCTCATGATATACCTCCTAACAACGGTTAACGCACAAAACTTAGAAGTAACTCCTATCCAGGCTAAAAATGGCTATTTAATATTTCAAACCGGATCAATAGACCTACCCATAAATTATGAATACCATTATCTATCCGTTAATCTAACCAAGACCGAAATTATTTACGAAGAACTTAAGCAAGCTCAATTTTTTGAGAATTTACAGCAAATTAAGTACCTAATAGAAAAACTCAATAGGGAAATGAATGGTATAAGAATCGCAAAACGCAGCAAACGTGGTCTTGCTAACTTTATGGGAACAATTTATAAGTATTTGTTTGGCACCTTAGACCAAGAAGATAAAGAAGAGTTGCAACAACAAATAGGCGAAATTTCCAAAAACAACATACAGATAAGTGAGCTTAATCATGTAATAGACGCAATCAATAAAGGAATAGAAGTAACAAATCATCTAAACCACCTCCGCGAACAAGAGCAAATGTTGGCTTTAGTAATTTTCAACCTACAGCAATTCACAGAATACATAGAAGACATAGAGCTTGGTCTACAACTAACACGTTTAGGTATTTTCAATCCCAAACTTCTAAGACACGATTCATTAACTCACGTAAATTCCGAAAAACTCCTTAGTATCAAAACTTCTGCATGGCTCAAGTCTGACACTAATGAAATCTTGATAATTTCCCAAATTCCAAGAGAAATAATTAAAACCCCAATCTTTGAAATAGTACCATATCCAGACAAAGAAAACAATATACTAACAGAAACTATTCACGATAAATACTTTTCACATAACAACCAAACTTATACAGCAGGCTCCCAAAGCTTAGTCATAAACAAATGTATAACGGGTATATTAAATCAAATAGCAACGCAATGTAGATACAGCAAAACACACTCTGACTTTGAAATTAAGTACGTTGAACCAAATATAATTACAACTTGGAACCTTCCCAAGACAATCTTAAATCAGAATTGTATTAATAGAGAAATTACAATAGAAGGCAACAATATGATTAAAGCGTCCAATTGCTCTGTTCAGTTAGAAGAAATATTAATCACTAATACAATGCTAGATTACACTCAGACCATTTATGTAAACAACAATGTAACTAAATTAGAACCACTAGAGTATATCCAAGCAAAAGAAATAATCGAACAGCACGCTCAAACAAATATTGTTTTTTAAATAATAATAATCACAGCACTAGCCATAATAATTGTACTTGCCCTAATGTATTTCATTTACAAATATAAAACCATACCCCAGAAGCTAATTGTAAAATTTAGAAATTCAAATCCAGAGAATGAAACCATTGTAAAACCAGAAGTTGAAAATGTTGTACCAACAGTAGATACCCCGGTATTGTACCCTAGAATAAGCGCCTGGGGGCAGGCTTTTTTCTTAAGGATGGGGAAGTAACATATCCATTCTACACTACACCCACACTACACCTACACCACACAAAACTCAAGCTGTAAACACAACTCCCCTTCCACACACATAATTGTAAACAAAACTCCCCCAATTACTCTAAGCATAAACATGTAAAATTATACCACTGTACCACAGAATAATTACCCTAAGCATAAAACATGTAAAACTATACCATTGTACAACAGAACAAAAGCCCTTCGATTAACCTCGGTCGTCGTTCACATAAAAGTCCGTTCTCACAAATATCATAAAATCGGCGACATAAACAATTGTCCCCCAAAGTCCGCGACATAAACAATTGTCCCCCAAAAATTCGGAGACAATAACAATTGTCCCCTAGGCTACTCGAACTCGATCTTCGATCGTTTAGCGTCGACCACTTGGCGCGCCAAGTAATAAAAACAAATTATCCGAATCGCCTCTCACGCACTCGTCTCAGGATTCTCCAGTTACCACTATTTTTCGGGAATCTCTCTCTCCTCACGAGAACAAGAGTTTACAAACTCAAACTCTCTTAAATCTTCGCTCTTTGGCTAAGCCAAACTGCCTATAAAAACTCAAACGCGCCTCCAAGCGCTAGTTCAATACTGAGTACGCTATCGTCAGCGATAGCACTGCCTAACTTCGATATTAGAGGTATATTATCCCAACCCCGAGATAATCTAAAGGCTTCAGTTCTTTTTGATAGAATTGAATAAAAAGTGTTAATTAATATTATAAAAACCAACTTGTGTTTTTTTTTAATTAACCCTCGGTCTGAATTCGTAATTATATATATATATATATATATATATATTGCTATACCACACATTTAATACAAACGGCTAAGACATGTACGACAAGTCAATTTCACTAAAATTATTTTAGTATTTTTAGCATTACAACAAACACACTATAATTCCATTAGATACATTAGAAGACATATGGTTTGGAATACAACGGCCTTCCGATAATTTTAGTGGACTGTGTTTGAAATAATATCTTGCACGATTGAATGCTCTTTTCATACTAAATTGTTAACATAGGTTTACATGAATAAACGGCAATTAACAGAGTTGCCACCGTTCCTCAACATCCCGGCCCGCCCTGAAACATTGTTTCTGAATTAGGCAAGACGGCGACCTTAGTTCACTGATCGAACTGCTGATTCTCACTTTCCTCCCCAGTGAGGGGCATGTTGTGGAATAAAGATCCACTGAATCCCGTCATCCGCCAGGGTGGGGGTGACTATGTCCGTGTGCTGTTGTGATGCCAAGAGTTTTTGAAGTTCATCGAGGGCTCGTTGTGCCCCAACAAAATTCGTACCATGATCACTATAAATTTTGGCGCACTTGCCACGCAAAGAGATGAATCGCCGCAATGCAGCCAGAAAGGTGTCCGTGGATAGATCGCTAGCAAGCTCCAAGTGTATTGCCGATGTGACTAGGCAAACGAATAGGCATATGTTGCTTATGCGCGGCTTGCGCACCTTTGCATCCTTCAAAAGGAATGGTCCAGCGTAATCGCAGCCAGTATTGACGAAGGGAAGCGCTTGAGTTATGCGTACCTTGGGCAAATCCGCCATTTTTTGATATGCCTTGTGCTGCCTTTGCCGAAAGCATTTTAAGCAGTCGTGTGTCAGTTTCCGAATTAGATTCCTTGCGCCCAGGATCCAAAAGTTCTGTCGAACTATGACGACGAGTGCTGATACGCCGGGGTGTAAGTTCCTGCGATGCTCATGCTCCAGAATGAGATGAGTAATACGATGTTGCTTCGGTAACAAAATTGGATGTTTTGTTTCTGCGGGCAGCTGCGAGTAACGCAATCGCGCACCGACTCGTAGTAGATTGTCCTTGCCGATCATTGGCGAGAGTTTGGCCAATTGAGATCGGTTCTTCAATGATTGATTGTTGAGAATTGATTGATAATCCTCCTGAAAACATGTTTGTGCCTGTCGCAGACAAACATTCCGCGCAGCTTGTAATTCCTCAAACGTAAGTTTGAGCCTTCCTTCGAGAATGGGTTTTTCATGCGATGGATGAACCTTAGAACATACGCCATAATGTGTACGAGCTTTGTCCAGGATGAACATCGTTGAATGAGTTCATCAATTCGATTCACTAGAGTTTCTCCAGCCAATGTTGTCAAACAATTGATTTTGACTTCGTCCTGTATTCGTTTATCCGGAATAAACCCTGTGAAATGTTCACCTTTTCCAGAAATTGATCCTTGTCCCATAGCCACGATGGTCCGTTCCACCACAATGGGAACTTAATAAGATCTGCAGTCATCATGCCTCTGGATGCGCAGTCTGCTGGATTGGATTTTGAGTCAACATGTCGCCACTCATGCCTTGGAATGATGTCCAGAATTTGAGATGTTCGGTTTCAAACGAAGGTTTTTAATTGAGCTGGGACGTATGATAGCCAGGAAAGTACAATCGTAGAATCGCACTATGCATACACTGTTATTTCCTTGTTTCGAAGTGCGGCCTTGATTGAGCGTATAAGCTGGCTCAAAAGCAGAGTTGCACAGAGCTCTAGGTGCGGCACTGATTGCTGCTTGAGGGGAGCCACCCTTGTCTTTGATGTCATCAACCATACTGAAATGGAGCCATCCTTATGAATTACTCTGCTGTATACCACAGCAGCGTATGCCTTGGTAGATGCGTCGGCAAAAGCGTGCAGTTGAATATTGTCCTCGTCGTTGACAATCAGCCGTGGTAGTTTAAATTCCTTTAGTGTATCCAGATCAGCACGCTATTTGAACCAATTGCTGGCCAACTTATTGGGAAGTGGTGAGTCCCCATCCAAATTGAGAAGCCATAGATTTTGGAACATGATTTTGAATTGAACGATGATAGGAGCCAAAAGTCCAAGAGGGTCGAATATCCGTGCGATATCTGACAGGACTTGTCTCTTTGTGCAATCGGGATTCGCACAAAGTCCAACATTATATGATAATGTATCTTCTGCAGGATGCCAGTAGAGCCCGAGTACCTTAACTGGTGACGATTGAGCTGGCTGTAAAAAGTCGCTGATTTCTGTTTGTATACGGGTTGTATTTGACACCCATTTCCCAAGTTCGAGATCAGCGCAGGCCATCAGTTGAATAAGTTCCTTTTTATTTCGTAGTAGTTCCTCCTCACTGTTTGATCCAGTAAGTACATCATCGACATAAAAATCCTCCAGCAACAGTTTTGCTGCATTTGGAAATTAGTGAATATGATCCTGAGCCAGCTGTTCCAATACACGCACTGCCAGAAATGGTGCACATGAAGTTCCGTAGGTTACAGTGCAGAGTTTGAAGTGTTTAATTGTACCTGATGGATCCTCTCTCCAGACGATTTTTTGAAAATCTTGATGTTTGTCTGCCACCCAGATTTGGCGAAACATCTTGACAATATCTGCTGAGAATACATACTTATACATTCGAAAGCGAAGACATACAGCAAATAAGTCGCGCTGTATACTTGGTCCAGTGAATAGTGCGTCGTTTAGAGATTGGCCATTTTCATCGCGAAATGACCCGTCGAAAACCACTCTTAGCTTCCGACCGAGTACAGGGTGGTGTGGTAGATAGAACTGCTGCTTTCCATTGTTGTCGTCTTCTGGCACTTCGCGCATGTGCCCCAAGTTGTTGTATTCGCGCATAAAGTTTACGTACTGTTTGCGTAAATTCTCATCCCTTTGTAAACGACGTTCCACTGATTTGAAACGGCTTAGCGCTCCTTGAAGTGTATCCCCAAATGCAGGATTCGTTGTATTGAATGGAAGTTCCACGATATATTTCCCATTCCTATCTCTTGTGTGTGTAGTGAGAAAGTGATTCTCCGCCTGCTCATCCTCAGGTTCCTTTTTTGTGATTGTAAATATTTAAAGTGGATTTCTTTAGATTATGTTATTTAACATTACATTACGTTATACGCGATCAGCTGATTCATTCTTATGCTAATTAACATTTCATATCAAGGCATACACATTTATTCCAACACGCCTCTTAAATTTGTTGTCTTGATTTTCTTTCATTACATTAACTTTACAGCATTTCTATTTCTTATAAATTTTTGTTTGTCCAACGCTTTGGTTAACATGTCTGCTATATTAAGTTTAGATTCTATCTTTACAATGTCTATAATACCTTTTTCATAATTTTCGTTAACATAATGATACTGCACTTCAATGTGCTTTGAATTTTTTGTAAAGTTACCAAATTTAGCAATCGCTACTGCGCCTGAATTATCTTCATAGATCTTAATCGCTTTTTCATTATTAATATTAAACATTTCACATAACATGTTTTTGACAAATAATATTTCTGTAACTGCTTCTGACAAGGCAATGTACTCTGCAAACGTTGAACATTTTGTTACTGCTTGTTGTTTATGTGTTTTCCAATATACTGTATTTCCATACATTCTAATTATAAATCCCGTCGTGGATTTTCTATCAACATTATCTCCTGCATAATCGGAGTCTACCATACAATCTAGAAATTCATTATTTTTATTGTCTTCAAAAGTTAAATTTAGATCTCTTGTCTTATATAAATATTTTAATACTCTTAACGCGTATTTATAGTGTGTTGAATTGTAACAACTTTGATATCTGCTTAAATAATTTACGGAATATGATATATCTGGTCTTGTACCTGCGCTTATATATAATAATTCACCTATCAAATTTCTGTATTTAATATTCTCATCACATTCAGTTGCTTGATCTAATTTTAAGTTTGTTTCCATTGGAGTATCGTAAAGCTTTGCATTTTCGAGATTATACTTAATTGCTAGTGATTCAATATATGCTTTTTGATTTAACGTCATTTTCTTACTTTCAGTACTATAATTAATGTCTATTCCAATATAACTACCGATTTTTCCTAAATCTTTCATTGTGAATTTGTTCATTAAACAATCTTTTATTTCGATTATTTTTGTTTTGTTCTTACTGCATATCAAAATGTCATCTACAAATACTAAAATATATATTTCATCTTTATCGTTTCTTTTAACATACAAACAATTATCGTAATTGCTTCTTATAAAATTTAATTTGTCAAGATATTTATGCAAACATTCGTACCATGCTCTTGGGCTTTCTCTCAATCCATATAATGCCTTAATTAATTTATAAACTTTGTTTTCTCCTGTTTCGTACCCTTTCGGTTCATTTACATAAACTTCTGATTTAACATAGCCATTTAAAAAGGCTGTTTCGACATCCATTTGATTTATATACATGCCGTTTTTACAACAATATGATAGTAATATCTTTAATGTTTGCATTTTTCCTACTGGTGAATATACATTCTCTAGTCTTTCTTTTTGTTGGAAACCTCTTACTACTAGTCTGGCTTTATATGTTCTATCACTTTTCTTTTTATACACCCATTTAACATCTATAATCTTTTTGTTTATCGGTTTTTCTACAATTCGCCATGTATTATTTTTATTTAAGCATTGCATTTCTGTGTTCATTGCTTTGAGCCATTCTTTCTTTTCGTTACTATTCATCGCCTCTTCGTAAGTGTTTGGTACAATTGCATTTACATAATTGATATAAATAAAATGTGTTACTGGGTTACCATATAGATTTACTGGTCTTTTATCTCTATTTGATGTTCTCTGCACTGTTAAATGTTCTTTGTTCTCCTCACTCTCGCTATCATCCCTAGCTTTTGAATTATCTTCGTACATGTCATTTAGATCGTCTGTCTTAGCGTTATCTTCATCATCTTCTTCATTTTCATTTATTTCATTTTCATTATCATCCTGCTTGTTTTTCTCTAGGCAAATTAATTTTGTTTTTTCTTCCACAACTTGAACATGTCTTGCATTTATTACTCTATTATTTACTAAAACTCTATATCCGTTTGTATTATATCCAACTAAAACTCCTAATTCCGATTTGTTATCCCATTTACTCTGTCTGCGTACTTCCGGAACTCTAACAAAAACTCTACTTCCGTATATTTTTAAATTTTCTACATTTGGTTTTATACCAAAAAATATTTCGTATGGGCTTTTATTTACTGCTGTGTTTGCGATTGTTCGATTTTTTAAATAAGCTACTGTGTTCATCACTTCTGGCCAATATCGCCTATGTATGTTTGCCTCTCTCATCAAGCACCTGCCAATATCCATTGCCGACCTATTATATCTTTCTGCTACGCCGTTTAATTCGTGTACATACGGTGGGCATGTAGTTAATTGAATTCCTTTATATTTTACAAAACTTAATATCTCTCTATTCATATATTCTTTACCGTTATCGCATTGGATTTGTTTTACTTTTTTACTGAATTGATTCTCAACATAATTTACGTATTCTTTTAAGCAGCTCGCCGTTTCAGATTTATGTTTAATACAATATATTCTCGCGCATTTACTAAAGTCGTCAACGAATGTCAAAAAATATTTTTCCCCACAATAACCTGTTGTGCTATGTGGTCCGTTTAAGTCTGTGTGTATTAACTCTAATGTTTCTTTAGTTTTCTTTCTATTGTTCTCGAATGGTTCGTTTGACATTTTACTTTGTATACAATTCGCACATTTCATTTCGGTATTCTCGATTTTATCTGGCAGACCATCTAGCATTTTATTCTTTATAATTCTATTCAAATATTGAAAATTTACGTGGCCTAGTGCCCTGTGCCATTTTTCTTTTTCAGTTAATTTAGTTACATTTGTATATATTTCATTTGTTTTATTTTTTTAGCATGAAGCTTTTTACATTATACAAACTATCAATTTTATTCGCAACTGTCAACAATTCTCTTTTTTCGTTATAGATCTTTATATCATTATTTCTGGCTACGACTGTACATTTATTTTCAGTTATCTTTGATATGCTTAACAAATTTTGTTTTATTCCTTTTACAAAGTATACATTTTTAATATCGATTAAATTTTCATTGTTGTAAGTTTTAAAATATGTTTCTACATTTCCAATTTTGGTCGCTTGCAATTGTTTGCCATCGGCTACTTTAACATCAATAGGATTTTTCAAATTTACACACTTCTTAAAAAGTCTACAATCGTTTATAATGTGATCAGTGCATCCACTATCTAATAACCAATTTACTGTAGTTTCGTTGCTACTTTCGCTGTTATTACAATTTATTATTTTTTCGTTTCTTATCATTCTTATTGTCCATGACTGTACTCCGTCGCTGTTTTCTTGTTGTCTTCCTTGGTTCCCGTCTCCTGAGTAATGTCCACGTCCAGTTCCACGTCCGCGACCATTTCCATGATGTTGACCTCTGCCTCGACCGCCTCTTTGATTCGTATTCTGATATCGCCTGTTGTATTGTTGTTGTTGTTTGTTTTCGCCTCTCGCATTTTGCTCAGCATGCCAGCAGTCCCTCTGAAGATGACCTGTTTTGCCACACGCATAGCATTCTTTTTTAGTTTTGGTGTTGAATGTGCTTACGTTATTTTGTCTGTCCACTGGACCTCTGTTTAGACTTTTTTCTTTAACTTTTGATTTTACGTACTCTACCGTTCGTTGTGCTTCCGGAATTACATCTAAGAAGTCTCCAATATAACTGTAGCTTGTTGGTAGCGCTTTTAACAAATACCGAATTTTTTCGTTTTCGTCTATGGTGCCTCCAGCGTTTTTAAATTTATTCACTGCTTTCTCGAATTCTATAAAAAATTCTTCCACTGTTTCGTAGTCTTTTAGTTTTATTTCGTCGATTTTTCCTCTGCACAGTATTTGCAGGGCTGTTGACTTTGTCGAATACATTTCGTTTAACTTGTTCATAATTTCTAATGTTGTTTGGCACTCACTAACATATTCTAACTGCTTGTCTGATATTGTACTGATTAAAATTGTTTTTGCTTTTAAATCTGTTTTCGTCCATGTTGTTTCATTATCTTCTGTTGTTCTTGCTCGCACTGCTGGTTCTTTGCACTCTTTGTATTCAAGTATTGTCATTAGTCTGAACTTCCAGCTTCCAAAATTTACCCCATCGAAATGAGTGCAAACGCAAAAATCGAAGACATTGTTATGCCCATCATAACAATGTCTTCGATTTTTGCGTTTGCACTCATTTTTCCCGCTTCACTTTTAATCTGTTTGTGCACTTCTTTTATGTCTCTTTCTATGTCATTCATTTTTTGCACATTTTCTTATAGGGTCACACTTTTCTATTTCCATGTAATTTTATAAACAGCGTGCACGTGAATTTTAAATTTTAATCTGCTTCCATCGAATCCTTTAAGTTTATGTTTTTAATGTTTTTCCGTTTAATTGTTTAGCATTTGTCAAACGTCTTTTTTTCGTATTCGTATTTTTTTAATAGTTTGCACTTTTAATATTGTTTTTCTCTTTCTATGTCTTATACACCTTTTCTTTGTGAAGCTTTATGTCTTATACACTTTTTCCTTTTGTCGCTTTACTTGAACAGCATTTATTTTTATACAACTTGGATTTAGTTTTACACCTTGGCTTAATTTCTTTTCAACCTTGGATTAAGTTCTTTTTAACCTTGCTCTGCTACCATGTAAATATTTAAAGTGGATTTCTTTAGATTTAATTAAATTATTTATTACGTGCATGTGCACTTCCATTCAATTTGACATTCTTAGAGCAAGTGGCATAATTATGTTATTTAACATTACATTACGTTATACGCGATCAGCTGATTCATTCTTATGCTAATTAACATTTCATATCAAGGCATACACATTTATTCCAACACACACAAATACGTGTTCACAGCGGATATCGAAAAAATGTATCGTCAAATATGGATGAACCCAGAAGATCAACACCTACAATATGTGACCCACTGGGATTATTTACGCCAGTGGTAATTAAAGCAAAAATCTTCATGCAGGAACTGACTAGGCAAGGATATCAGTATGGTGAAGAACTACCACAACCACTGCAAAGGGAGTGGAAACAATATCGAGAGGACCTCAAGGTTCTTAACGAAATTAAAATTGACCGACATGTCTATAAAAAGCAAGTGCCTGTCCAAAGGGAAATTCACACATTTGTAGACGCATCAGAAAAGGCATATGCGGCGGCAGTGTATATTCGCTCTATTCACAAGGATAAACGAATAAGAGTTCAACTGTTATGCGCTAAATCCCGACTAGTACCGCTTAATGCTATTACACTTCCTCGATTGGAATTAAAGGCTGCCGTTCTTGGAGCAGAAATAACAAGCACGGTTAAGGAACAACTATCCTTGGAGACTATACCTACGTACTATTGGTCCGATTCAGAAATAGTACTATCCTGGATCAACAATCAGAAAACGATCAAAGACAAATTCGTAGCCACCAGGATAACAACTATACAAGAGACGTCCATACAAAAGGAATGGAGACATATCCCAAGCGCACACAACGCAGCTGATGTAGCATCAAGAGGAATAACGGCTACAAAATTCAAGGATCACAGCTTGTGGTTCTATGGTCCACCACTCGTATTTCTGCATGGACCTCCATCGACATGGCCATCGCCATTTGTACCAAAGGGAACTGAAGCATCCAAGGTCGTCCCTGAAGTCGTATTAGCAAGAACCGAATCAGAAAGATTGATATACACAATCAATCATGGAAACTCATACAATAAATTGTTGAGAATTGTTGCATATATGATGCGTCTGCGAAAACGGAAATCCAACGAACCAATACTACAATTGGAAGAAATAAATGAAGCTCAGAAGATAGTTATTCGTAACATTCAACAAAATGGCTTCATGGCAGAATTTAAGGATCTCCAGAAAAATCGAGAAGTGGACAGACACAGCAGCTTAAATGCATTAGCACCATTCCTCGATAATGAAAATATTATTCGAGTAGGTGGAAGATTAGAAGCAGCAGAGATCACATTTAACGCAAAACATCCTATGCTGCTGCCATACAATGATCCGATTACAAAGTTGATATTTGAGCAAGGTCATAAGGATAACATGCATTGTGGACCTCAAGCTCTTTTAGCAACAATGCGGCAAAGGTACTGGGCCATTAAGGGAAAAACAGTAGCCCGGAATATCGTGCAAAACTGTGTAAAATGCACAAGAGCCAAACCGATATTGATCCAACAAATCATGGGAAATCTACCACCATTAAGAGTCACTCAAGCAAGACCATTTCTTAATGCTGGGGTAGACTATTGTGGACCGATGAAAATCCATTATAAGCTCCGTGGAAAGCAACCACATTTAGCTTATATTGCCATATTCTGCTGTTTTGCAACAAAAGCAGTGCATTTGGAATTAGTAAGCGACCTTACGACCGATGCATTTCTAGCGGCTCTTCGAAGATTCATCAGTCGACGTGGGAAGTGTTAGACTTTGCATTGTGACAATGCAACAAACTTCGTGGGAGCCAGCAACAAGCAAAAAAATCTGGAAGAAGCAATTCAGTCAGACAAGGCAAAAAAGGCCATTATCGAGAGTTGCAACCAAAAGGGAGTAACATTTAAATTTATTCCTCCCAGAGCACCTCACTTCGGCGGACTATGGGAAGCAGCCGTTAAATCAGCCAAGCAACTACTACTTAAAAATATTGACTCCGTTAAACTAACATATGAAGAGTTAGAAACAGTAGTAGTCGAGATTGAAGCAATATTAAATTCTCGACCACTAGTGCCGTTGTCAAATGATCCAAACGACATGACTGCACTGACGCCAGGACATTTTATAATAGGAGAACCACTGACGGCTCAAGTGGACCATGAACCATCGCAGCAACCTGTTTCATTAAGACAGAGATGGACAGCAGTATCCAAGGTCAAACATCAGTTCTGGTCACAGTGGTCAACGAGTTACCTACAGCAACTCCAAGAACGACATAAATGGAAGAAATCATATGCTAATGTTAAAGAAGGCATGCTGGTGCTAATAAGAGAAGACAACACACCAGTTCTGCATTGGCCAATGGGACGTATTATCAATGCGATCCCTGGAAAGCAAGAGGCATCTTCAAAAGGGACATCCAACATATCGCCCCACTATTTCCAGAAGAAAAACCGGATCACAAACATCCGATAAAATCAGATCCACCAACCGCAGAGAACCCACAACAATTTAGAATCAATATCGACGATTCTTGAACATATGTTCAACGGCCGGGTGGATGTACGATTTTACATAACTGCAGAAAATCGTACGCTGCAGATGATACGCAGGCACACTGCTATCTTAAGCAGATAGGCGACAGGGTACGTTTCTCACGTACCTAAATCAACAGTGACGATTTACTGATATGCACTGACCGTCGCTGGTAGGCATACAGACATAACAAATACTGACCGTTCGCTGATATGCAGGCGGACTTAGTAAACATCGACCCTTCATCACTATGCATGCAGATGCACGATTTCGCACCATCTGCATGCCATAAATCAGCAGATATCATTAGACTTAGATAGTAACATTTGTCTTTTATCATGCATTTAGAACCTAAGTAAATATCTAGCTTGTAAGAAACGTGTATATAAACCCCACAACGAAGAAAATAAAATCAGTATGAAAAGTAACTCTCACTTGACTACTCATTCTTACACCGCAGCCCAATTTGTTTCTGTACTTATTGCGGCGACCTCTGCCACATAGTTATGCACCTGGGGCAAGCAAACTTAATAATAACATAATAAAATACAGTTGGTATTACTCCGACGTTGAGTGATCTCAATAAAAGAATAAAATACAGTGTTGATATTACTCCGACGTTGAGTGATATCAATTCAATCTAAACAGAAGCTAATTAATAATGTGTTGTCCCTCCTTTGTTAACAAGGACTTCACACATTCGATTGAGAAGTGACTCATAAAGTTTTTGTAGGTAGGAAATCATTGACCATGCGAGGTTTATCCCGGTGATCAATTCTTCTTTAGTAGAATATTGTTTACCACCCTCGTACACCTTCCTAGCCAACCATCCACATTCGTTTTCTATTATATTAAAGTCTGGGGAGTATGGTGGCCACTCCAGAACTTTCACGTTTTCTTCTCTAATCCATGATTTTACAGAAGGGGCGGTGTGGATCGGGGCATTGTCGTGCTGAAAATGCTATTCCAGATTACCAAAAAGGTTATTAAAGAACGGGAATGCCGTCTTTAATACGCAATTATAGTCATTCGCGTTCATTTTTGGTGTTAAAAACTGCAATTCGCAGTGACCATAATAGGATACGGCGCCCCATACCATAACACCTCCGACCCGACTGTGTAAACGATGCAAAAGATGCTCCTCTTTACGTAAATCGTGGTGGTAGTACCAATAGCTGTCTGGTCCCTCCAGATTAAATTTCTTCTCATCCGAAAATACGACGTATTGCCACTCCTTCGACCATGTAATGCAAAATCAAGGCGTGTGTCTTTTCGCAACTTACACTTACACTTTTTTCTCGAATTTTGGCAGAGGATTCGTGGGTGTTGGAAGTATTATTCTGCGATCTGCCTCGGTAATGATTCGGTTATTGCCAGCTTTAAAGTTAAATTGGCTATGGTTTTGCGATGTCTACCGGTTTTTTCAGAGATTTTATGAAAAGATAGCCCGTTTTCACAAGACATTGTATCTAACATTGAATTAATCCCCGTAAAAAAATGTATTGGTGTGCCTTTCAAATTAAGGAAGATAATCACAATTGCATTTGCAGGCGCTAATCTGATTATGCAAAGCACGTGTTAGCTTTTTCATCGATACTCATGATGATACTCATATGTTGAAGTAGGATGTCCATACATTTATTATTATTATTATTTGACAAAGGGAGTCTCCCAACAGAGAGGGCGCGAGGCAGTGCGACCAGAATGATCTTTTGTGCCTTTAAAGCTCTCCCTATACTAACAAAAGCTGCTCTGCTTCCCTGATGAAGCATAACAAGTCTTTCGTCGAGGAACGGACAATGTGCTCGGAAACTGCGATTTCCACGTTCAAATGTTTCCTCCTAATCTACACCAAGGCTGGACAGTCACACAGTATGTGTTTGGTGGTTTCTTCGTCCTCTTTAAAGAGCCTGCATTCTGCATCCGAGGAGAGACGAATTTTTGTGAAGTGATAGTTCACCAAATGGTGGCCTTTAAGGTAGCCAACAAGGAAATAAAGATCTCTCCTAGAGAGTGAGTTTGTTCTTCGTTTAACCGAGGGGTTTGTAAGCTCTCTAGCCTGCCTCATCCCTAGTTGGAAGAAACAATGGCGTTTGGTCAACCTATCTGCCCATGTTTTCACAAGGGATGAAGGGTTCGGGGCCATGTAGAGGGGCTGATGACCCCGCCCTCGCTAGATCATACGCTAGCTCGTTGCGGAGAGAAAAACAAGATATCAAAGTTAACCCCACTTACACCCCCACAGCCAAGCAGGCCGGCTCCCCCACCGAATACGCCAACAACAGGTGGAGGATTGGCTAGAGGAATTACCCATCGCCCTGCCCCCGGAGGAACAGCCCGACGTCGTTAACCAATTCGAGTCGGATGACGAAGAAGAAGCGAACCCCATTGACGACGACGACGTCAGCACCATCTTATTTCCCGACGCGGACGTCATCGCGGACCCGTGTGTGTCATCGACCACCCACACCCCACCGCAAATCGCCCGCATCCAGGTGGTGTCAAACGAGGAGGGAATCTCCACCACACGCCCAGGACGACGTTACACTGGAGGCCACAGCGGTGAAGCAAGAGGGATCCTTCGACCGGCGGACCACGTCGAGGACTGGGAGAGGCTCATTGCATTGGAGGAAGTAGAGGCCACTGTTGGGACACAGGCACGTCACGAAGTCGCTAGGGTAAATTACGTTTTAAGCCAACTGGCAGGAGGCCCACGAGCTGGGGGACCGAGATCCGCAAGCTGATCCCAATAGGCAGGTGGGCCGTAGTTTTAGAGCAATGAAGCCAGAACCATTAGATAAGATAATTTTAGGCAATGGAGCCATCAGTTAGGCAATGGAGCCATATAATAGTATTTTTAGTCTAGTCACTGTCAAACCAATATTTCTCGTTGGCATAGTATAGGGTATACGGCTCGCTCGCGGCAAAACCACCACCGTCCACAAACAATAACAACAAGAGATAAGCAACGGGAACACGGCGAGCACGCTCAGAGAGCGCCAACAACGCAAGCTCATGGAACACCCGCACACATACTCAAAGAGCGCACGCACAGACGCCCGCACACGAGCACGCTCAGAGAGCGCCCACCGCAAGCCCACGCACACAAGCGCCCGCACACGAGCACGCGCAGAGAACGCCCCAGCACACGCACTCAAAGAGCGGCGCTCTTAACAGACGCACGCGCTCAACAACTAAAGAGAGCGTACGCACGCGCTCAAAAGAGCGCACGCACACTAACGTCTGCGCATGAGCACAGTAAGAGAGCGGGAGAAGATCACTCAATCTGCAGTGCACGCACTCACGCACTCAATTATGAGCGCCAACGAGTGCAAGCGAGATATGCACCCGAAAACAACGGAGCTCTCTGAGTGAAACCGGCGCATGAGCACCGGCGAGCGAATGGAGGGGAAATTGAGACCGGACAGTGACCCTCCGAGTGGCATACGTGACACTTGTGTCAAAACGCGCGAAAGTAAAAACGGGAGTGAAGTTCAACGGGACGCCGAAAAACCGCCAAGACACGCCAAGGGCAAACAGAGGTCGTCGAAAGAACAGAAGGAAGGACGACAAGAGAAGACAGAGGCAGTCAGGATCAGTGGGCCAGAGCGGACGCAGAGCCACAAAAAGCGAGGTGAGCGAGCCACACTGCGGCCTAAAAGCAGAGACATCGTAGGCCCCTTAGAAATTAGATAAAACAGACATAGAAAATAGTTTAGTGAGAAATTGTAAAAAATGTCGAAAAAAGGTAAAGAAAACCAGAGAAATAAAGTGAAAACAAACAGAAAAATAAAGTGAAGTGAATGTTTTAAATGAAAATAGTGCGAGGCCCACGGTACTTAGTGCGAGAGCCGTTAGCGGAGAGAGGCCAAAAGTCACTCAAAACTAGCGGCGCTCGCAAACAGGAATGTGTTGTTTTCGTAGTAACTCCGTGCGTATATTTGTGTATGTGTATGCGTATGTGTATGCATATGTGTGTGTATGTGTGTAGGTGTGCGTGTAGGTGTGTACAGTGGTGTGCCGACTGTACTGAAGTTTGTGCTGGTGCAATGACGGTCAAATCCCGTTGCATACAGTGCAGCCTCAGTATAGCCAAGCGGAAGAGTAGTGTATACAGGGTGTTCCCACGGTACCGGAGCCTAACTGGTGCGATGACGGTCAAATCCCGTCGCATACAGTGAAGCTCCTGGTACAGTCACGCAGGTCTCAGGAACTGACGGTCAAATCCCGGTTCCCTGAGACTCACCTGCGGAGGGGACACCAGGTAGGCATTACTTTCTCTGCCTTCGGCCACCTACAGATCACCCCGCTCTGCCCCTCACCCCTCAAGTCGGCCTCGCCGCTTGAAAGCCTTTGCCTTCCCCCCTCCCGTCGACCCAAATATTTCACCCCCTCGTCCAGGGTCTCAGCACCAATACAAATATTCTTGTAAAGGTAGCCCTGGCGCGATTGAGCCGACCCCAGCCATAGAACGCTACCTTACAGGTGGCGCCCGAGCAGGGACCCTGAGACTCTTTGGAGGGGATTCCATCTTTGTGGCGTAAAGAACCACACATAGGTCCGAGAAGGCAGGCAAGGGCGGTGCGGCGGCAGAGACACGAGCAAAGAAAAGAGGGCATTACGAGCCCCATCAGGGAACAATACACAGGCCCCAGGGGACAGGAAAAGGTAGCTCAGGGACAGGGACATAGACCAGGACATAGAACAGGGACAGACGAGACAAAATACGGACGAATAGGTTTAAGCGAAGAGGAGGGCGAAGTTAGGTTTAACAAGGATTAGTTTTAAGCACGGCAGAGTCGAGGAGTTAGGATTTAAGCAAGGATAGGTTTAAGCAGAGGCAAGGAGACGGACAGGACAAGACAAGGACAGAGAATAGGACACAGACAGAGAATTCAGGGCACCGTCAGACTGTCCCTAAGGACCGAGGGGGCGCGGGGGAACTGCCGGACCGCCGTCGGTGTGGTGAGCAGAGTCAAGCGCGTCGACTGCGCTGCCGCAGAGTGCCGAGACCGAGTCCCGTTACCCATTTCGGGTATATAAGGGCGGCCGCCAGCGGCAGAAAGTCAGTCAGCTCCCGGTCTTCAAAGCGATCACAGCTCAAGCCTTCCGAAAGGGCTGAGCTAATTAATTAAAAGTCTCGAGTTTCTTTAAAAGTTTTACAAGGATCAAAGCAAGGATCAACAAGGATCAACAAAGGAATTTAAAAAAAAAAAACAAAAATTAAGGATCAAGGACCAAAGATCAAAGCAAGGATCAACAAGGATCAACAAAGGAATTTAAAAAAAAAAAATTCAGGATCAAGGACCAAGGATTGCGGCATAGCAACAAGGATCAACGATAGTATTCGGGATCAAGGACCAACAGTGGCGCACCAGGTCCAAGGATCACAGCAAGGCAACAAGGATTTACAACAGCGGAGCTACAAATTCAGGATCGAACAAAAATGGTAGGACTTCGATGGGTCTCCTACCGCCGGAAAGCCGAGCTGGAGGCAATGGCCGACGAGTTCGGATTTGAGCGCGAAGGCACCGTGGAGGAGCTACGGGCCCGATTGGCAGCCTTTATTAACAGGAAGGATGTCATCAGTCGGCTGCAAGCCCTCGAGGCCAAGTTTGGCACAGCCGCGAGCCCCGATCGGAGGCTGCCCGTCCTCGACACCGCTCCTACGGCATCTCTAGCCGTCGGGGAAGAAGGACGAATGAGGTCTGCCCACATCTCGGCCCCTGAAACCAAGCCGATAGTCGCGACTCAGACGCTCACGGTGCCACAGCCAAGTGCACCCCGGAACTCCACCACCAGCCACACACAAGGACCTTTCCAACAACATACCACCAGTATCAAGCGACAGGGATACAGCACCGGAACCGAGAGGCATGATGGCGCCGCCTTCGCGCACACCGCCGACCGGTGTGACCCCCTTCGGTTCATCGAACTCCTGGAGGAGCGGGCCACCAGTTATCGGATCGATACAAGGGACATGCCTCAAGCTATCCCGGAACTCTTGTTAGGATCGGCCGAGGACTGGTTTAGGACTAGCGGACTGCAGGGAGAGACCTGGAGTGTCTTCCGCAGGGAGGTTCTGGATTTCTTCCTGCCGCCAAGTTACTTCCAGAGGCTAGAGGACGAGATCCGGCTCCGCTACCAGAAGTCCGGGGAGCCCTACAAGACATACATGGTGGATATCCGGCTCAGGATGCGCCGAGCGGGTTACTCCGAGGCCCAGGAGTTAGAACGAGTCTACGAAAACTTGCTCCCGGAGTACCAGCTGTTTATAAGGCGACATGATTTCCGGACCCTGAGGGAGTTAACCACGCTAACAACAAATTACGAGGTGACACGGGAACGCGAGAGGGAGCGGAGCCAATGGAACTCTTATCAGGAGCAGCGCCAGCAACCCACCCCAAGGCCGAGGGGCCCGGATACTCGCCCGAACGCGTGGATACCACGACAGGGACAACAACCAAACATTGGCGGTAACGAGGTCCAACCATGCCAGGGAGCCCCGCTGGGACAGCCGATCAACGTGCGCGAGGCTTACCGGAACTGCGGAACCCCAGGACATTTCGCCAGGGAGTGTCACAATCCAAGGGTGCTCTTCTGCTGGAGCTGTGGGAAGCGAGGAGTACGCACTGTGGACTGCTGCCAGGTCCAGCCGTCGGGAAACGGGCAGCCGCCCTCCCTGAAGCCAGACGCAGCGGGGGCGCTAGGAACCAACGTCCGGAAGTAGTGGGAGTTATCCAGCTCCACGGTGGCCGCATTACAGCCCGCGTCATCATCGAGAGTTACGTAGTAGCAGCTACCGTCGACACCGGGGCTACACGGAGTTTCATCGGCTCGCGGTTAGCCGAGAAACTCGGTAACGCTAGCAACCGATGCAAGGTGCGAACCGTGGTTGCGTTAGCGGACGGGAGCCAGAAAGAGCTCACGCGTGCTCTCTGGGTGGACGTTCCAATTGGATCGTCCTGAACTCAAGTTCAAATGCTGGAGTTGCCCGTCGTGCTGGATGACGTGCTGCACGGCTTAGATTTCCTGGGAGCAATCGACGCCGTCCTCATATGCGGAGGAGTATCATTGCACCTAGGCACACGGACAACCAGGCGAATCACATCGGGAGAGTTAGCAACGGCACCCCAGAACAAGGACATCCCTACGGCAGCACCCCAGAACAAGGACATCCCCACAACAGCACCCCAGAACAAGAAGACCCCCACGGCAGCACCACAAAGTCCAGTCGGCATCCGAGCGACTGTGACTACAAGCAAGGATACCCCCACGGCAGCACCCCGAAGAACCGACAGCATTCGCACGGACTCCACGAAGAAGACCACGGCATCCCGGCAGGACACCCCCACGAGACCTGACGAGGACAACATGGCCAGGTTCTTGGGCCCGAAGTCGAAGCGCGCGGTCCAGAAGAATCCTTTTCGGCAGGAGACAGCGCAACCCAGGGAAACAGAAGAACAACCCAGGAGGTCAACTCCCTTCACCGGGCTCGCCACGGTCGGCGTGATGCCCGCAGGAACAGACGAGAAGTCAGCACTTCCGAGCCCAAGTCAAAAGGAGGTTTGACGGACTGTCTGGCGTCTCGCCAATCACCGAGCACGTGATCGTGCTAAAAGACGACCGACCCATCAAGCAGCGCTACTACCCGAATAACCCGGCCATGCTAACAATAATCAACGAGCAGGTCGACGAGTTGCTGAGGGAGGGATGCATCGAGCCGTCGAAGAGCCCGCACAGCGCACCAATCGTGTTGGTAGGAAAAAAGACGGGGGAGACCCGGATGTGCGTGGATTTCCGCCAGTTGAACGCACGGTCAATACCCGACGCCTACCCCCTCCCCAGGATCAACTCCATCCTGGAGAGGCTAAGAAACGCGAAGTTCATCAGCACCCTCGACCTCAAAAGCGGATATTGGCAAATCCAGATGGCAAAACAAAGTCGCGAATGCACGGCATTTACCGTCCCGGGGAGAGGACTGTTCCAATGGAAGGTCAATGCCCTTTGGCCTACACTCGGCACCAGCGACGTTCCAACGCGCATTGGATAGCGTTATAGGGCCGGAGATGGAGCCCCACGCATTCGCGTATCTAGATGACATCATCGTCATCGGAACGTCGCTGGAGGAACATGTCCGCAACCTACGCGAGGTGTTTCGAAGGTTGAGGGAGGCCAACCTAAGGCTGAACAAGAAGAAGTGTCACTTCTTCCAGAAGAAGATCGTGTACCTCGGCCACGTAGTCAGCGAGCAAGGCATTCACACAGACCCGGAGAAGGTGGTCGCAGTCAGAAACCTTCAACCCCCCTCAAGTGTAAAGGAGTTGCGACGCTGCTTAGGGATAGCATCGTGGTACCGTCGGTTCGTCCCGAACTTCGCAACCGTAGTGTTGCCCATGTCCCAACTACTGCGGAAGGGGCGACGATGGGAGTGGAAGAAGGAACAGCAGGAAGCGTTCGACCAATTAAAGGTCCTGCTGACGGAAGCGCCTGTTCTAGCATGTCCCGATTTCACGCGGAAGTTCACGCTACAGACGGATGCGAGTGACTACGGGATCGGAGGAGTCCTCACCCAGGAAACAGATGCGGGAGAACGAGTCATCGCCTACGTGAGCCGACGACTTATCAAGGCAGAGGAGAACTATTCGGCAACGGAGAAGGAGTGCTTGGCAATCATCTGGGCTATCCGCAAACTACGGTGTTACCTGGAGGGGTATCGGTTTGACGTGGTGACCGACCACCTAGCCCTCAAGTGGCTTAACACAATCGAGAACCCTACCGGAAGGATCGCGCGTTGGGCTCTGGAGCTCCAGCAGTATCAATTCGACGTCCATTACCGGAAAGGAAACCAGAACATAGTGGGGGACGCACTCTCCAGACAACCAGCGGAAACCCTATGCCATGTGGTGGAGAAGCCTCTAGAATGCCCCTGGTTGAGCAGGCGCAGAAAGGAGGTGGACGAGAACCCGGAAAAATACCCAGACTACACCATACAGAACGACCAACTGTACCGCCACGTAGGACTGAAGCAAGATGGCGAGGAGTACGTCCCCTGGCACCGTAGGCACCGTATGCGTAGGCACCGAATCCCGCCGTAGGGTGTTGCAGGAATGCCACGATGCCCCCACCGCCGGACACCTGGGGATTCGGAAAACCACGACCCGGGTTGCTCAACGCTACTATTGGCCGGGGATGTTCCGCGACGTAGCCCGCTACGTGAAAAGATGCACTGCCTGCCAGAAGTTCAAGACAGAACAACGGAAGCCGACGGGGAAGATGCTCACACGAAGGACTCGTGGGCCCGCTGCCAAGGTCAAAGCAAGGTCACACGATGCTTCTCGTGTTCTTCGACCTATTCTCCAAATGGGTGGAGTTGGTACCGCTGAAGAAGGCAACCTCCGCGCAGCTGGAAAAGGCGTTCCGGGAGAGGATCCTCAGTCGGATCCTCGGGGGATTGGCTAGAGGAGTTGCCCATCGCCCTGCCCCCGGAGGAACAGCCCGACGTCGTTAACCAATTCGAGTCGGATGACGAAGAAGAAGCGAACCCCACTGACGACGACGACGTCAGCACCATCTTATTTCCCGACGCGGACGTCATCGCGGACCCGTGTGTGTCATCGACCACCCACACCCCACCGCATATCGCCCGCATCCAGGTGGTGTCAAACGAGGAGGGAATCTCCACCACACGCCCAGGACGAGCGTTACACTGGAGGCCACAGCGGTGGAAGCAAGAGGGATACTTCGACCGGCGGACCAGCTCGAAAACTGGGAGACGGCCCTCCATTTGCCATTGGAGGAAGTAGAGGCCATGTTGAGGACTCAAATTGTGAGTCCCACAAATTTTGCCATTAAGTATAAGTAAACTTTAAGACAATGGAGTCACAGTAAGAATAAATTAGTTTTAAGAGCAATGAAGCCAGAACCATTAGATAAGATAATATTAGGCAATGGAGCCATCAGTTAGGCAATGGAGCCATATAATAGTATTTTTAGTCTAGTCACTGTCAAACCAATATACCTCGTTGGCATAGTATATGGTATACGGCTCGCTCGCGGCAAAACCACCACCGTCCACAAACAATAACAACAAGAGATCAGCAACGGGAACACGGCGAGCACGCTCAGAGAGCGCTAACAACGCAAGCTCATGAAACACCCGTACACATACTCAAAGAGCGCACGCACAGACGACCGCACACGAGCACGCTCAGAGAGCGCCCACCGCAAGCCCACGCACACAAGCGCCCGCACACGAGCACGCGCAGAGAACGCCCCAGCACACGCACTCAAAGAGCGGCGCTCTTAACAGACGCACGCGCTCAAAAGAGCGTACGCACACAGACGCCCACGCACGCGCTCAATAACTAAAGAGAACATACGCACACAGACGCCCACGCACGCGCACGCACACTAACGTCTGCGCATGAGCACAGTGAGCGAGCGGGAGACGATCACTCAATCTGCAGTGCACGCACTCACGCACTCAATTATGAGCGCCAACGAGTGCAAGCGAGATATGCACCCGAAGAACTCCGCCATCAGGCGGACCGTACTATGTCGGTGGTTGGCAGCGGACGCCCCGTCGTCCATTCCAGGCCCTCCACTAGCACAGTCCTCCTAAAGGAGGATGCCGAGCGCCATTAAGGTGCTCTAGGCCAACCTGCACCACGCCAGAGGAGCGTCTGCCACCCTGTGCAGGGTCGTCTGCGACTAGGAAATCAACCTGGCTCTCGTCCAAGAGCCATGGTTGATCGGTGGCCACATCCGTGGACTATCATGCGGATGATGTAAGTTAATATATGACCGCACGGGAGGTGCCCCTCGCACTGCTATTGTTGTTAATAACAATGTGAGACACTTCCCTTTATCAAATTTCATCCACAGAGACCTGGTGGCAACGGCTATTGAGGTAGCCACGGCTGAGGGTGTCCGGGAGGTTGTGATCGCCTCTGCCTACTTCCCGGGCGACGTGCATGACGTTCCCCCCACAGAGGTTCAGCGGCTGGTGGAGTTCTGCCGCTTACACAACAAGCCGCTCGTGATCGGCTGTGATGCCAACGCGCATCACACGATCTGGGGAAGCAGCGATGTCAACAAACGTTGTGAGTCCCTTTTAGAATATCTATTGTGTTATCAATTAGATGTTGCTAACATAGGGTGTGAGCCAACTTTTATTAATGCCATTAGGGAAGAGGTTTTGGACCTTACCCTAGTCAGTAACTCTATTGGGAGTTCACTGGTGAACTGGCGGGTCACAGACGAAGCCACCTTGTCGGACCATCAGCACATCAGGTTCGACCTACCTGGCCAAGTCGAGATCCGTCAGAACTCCTTCTACCCCAAAAAGACCAAGTGGGATCTTTTTAAAGCCTCTGTGGCTTTTAAAGCAGATTTGTTGATCAGCAACCCAAATTCTATCAGTGAGATAGAGCTTGCTGCCAACCTGCTTCAAGATGGGCTCATCACATCCTTCGAGGACAGCTCTGTTCGGAAGACCCTAAAGGTCAACCGTAAAGTTCAATGGTGGAACGAGGAACTATCCGTACAAAGAAGGAAGGTTAGAAGCCTTTTCAATAGGGCCAAAGCTAACCGTGTCAACTGGGACGCCTATAGGGACGCCCTAACTAATTATAATAAAAACATTAGACGTGCCAAACGAGATACGTGGCGCAGCTACTGTGGTAGCATTGAATCGCTACCGGAGGCAGCGGAACTGCACAAAGTATTAGCTAAAGGGTCGTCTAATGGTATAGGGCTTCTTAAAAGAGTAGATGGCTCTTTCACCCAAGATCGCAGGGAAGCACTTGGTCTTCTGCTTCAAGTCCAGCTCCCAGGTTCGGTGGCGAACCCAGACCTATCCAGTCAAGATGACGTCACCACGTCACCGGACTCACGTGGCTCCAGTTTATCGGGAACCATCTTCGACCCTGAAAAGGTCAAATGGGCTGTAGATTCCTTCGCTCCCTTCAAAGCCCCAGGGGGCTATCAAATCTTCCCAGCCCTTCTACAAAACAGCCTGGATCATATTCTCGATCCGCTGGTCGGCGAGCTAGAGCTAGTCTCACTTGGGGATACATACCCGTCTCTTGGAGGAGAGTCAATGTGGTATTCATTCCCAAACAAGGGAATCGTCCCCAGGACCAGCCTAAATCTTATCGGCCGCTCAGTCTCACCTCCTTCCTGCTTAAGACAGCGGAAAGGCTCATAGACCTGCACATACGGTGCTCTCTGCGGGAAACTTATCCTCTGCATCCCACGCAGTTTGCGTATATAGCCGGAAGGTCGCCCTCCACAAATTAGTAGGTAAAATCGAAGAAGCCCTCGCATCCAAGAACATTGCTTTGTGCTCTTTTCTTGATATAGAGGGTGCTTTCGATAATACCGGCTACGGCTCTATTTCTGCTGCGCTGGAGCGCAGAAATATTGCCCGTCCCCTAATCCGGTGGATTCAGGCTATGCTCAAACACCGGATCATTTCCTCTACCTTGGACACCACGACTGCCTTTATCAGTGCGGTTAAAGGATGTCCCCAGGGAGGGGTCTTATCCCCCCTACTCTGGTCCCTAGTAGTTGATGAACTACTAAGCATTCTCGCAGACCAGGGCGTGCAAGCAATCGGCTACGCGGACGACCTGGCTCTAATAGTGAACGGGAAATTTGCCAACACCGTGACAGAGCTAATGCAATCTGCTCTGAACACGGTTGGCAGATGGTGCGAAGATGTAGGTCTCAGCATCAATCCCCAAAAGACAATTATTGTTCCCTTCACTAAGCGCTATTCTATTGACATAGGTCAATTGAACATTGGCGGCTCCCCTGTGGGTCTTTCCAGCGAAGTTAAGTATCTAGGGGTGACCCTTGATAAAAGACTAAACTGGAATTCCCACCTAAACAATACTCTATCAAAGGCAACTCATGCCATGTGGGCATGCAGAAGATTCTTTGGTAGAACCTGGGGTCTCAAATCCTGTAACATCCGGTTGCTATTTGAGATGATGGTAAGACCCATCGTCACCTACGCTGCAATTGTGTGGTGGCCAAAGGTGACGCAGGTCACTGCCATCAACAAATGCAATAAATTGCATAGGCTACTTTGCCTTTCTCTGACGGATGCACTTCGCACCTGTCCCACAGCAGCAATGGAGTCAATCCTCAACTTGACTCCGCTGCATATCAAAATAAAAGAAGTCGCTGCAATGAGTTTTCTTAGAATCAAGCTCCAATCTGGGCTTCTAGCTACCGAATCAGGGCATGCTAGACTTATCAAAGATATTCCTGGCTTAGAGATCTGCACTAGATCAGATTCTATGACCAAGGAACTCCTCTTTGGTGCAAAATTCAGGACTCTCATCCCAGACCGGAAGGACTGGGATGCTGGCAACCCCATCAGCGACCCTCAAGGCATACACTGGTATACCGACGGGTCTAAAACTGATCAGGGGGTTGGAGCCGGGATACATGGTCCCAACTCCAAAACCTCGATTGCCATGGGCAAGTGGCCCACGGTCTTTCGATCCGAGGTTCATGCCATTGAGTTCTGCTGCCGTCTTATCCTTGAGAAGGGGATGAGAGGAGCGAACATTTATATCTTCTCGGACAGCCAAGCTGCCATACTAGCCCTCTCCTCAAAGAGAGTAAGTTCACGTATGGTAGCTGACTGCTGGAACTGCCTCCAGAGGCTGTCCAACAGAAACAAAGTTACCCTTCTTTGGGTACCTGGACACTCTGGGTTCCAGGGCAACGAGCTAGCGGATGAACTAGCGAGGGCGGGGTCATCAGCCTCTATGCTTGGCCCCGAACCCTTCTGCGGCGTGGGGTGGTCAACCATCTCATCCCTTGTGAAAACTTGGGCAGATAGGTTGACCGAACGCTATTGGTTCTTCCAACCAGGAATGAGGCAGGCTAGAGAGCTTACAAATCCCTCGGTTAAACGCAGAACAGACTCACTCTCCAGGAGAGATCTCTATCTCCTTGTTGGCTACCTCAGTGGCCACCATCTGGTGAACTATCACCTAACAAAAATTCGTCTACCCTCTGATGCAGAGTGCAGGCCCTGTAAAGAGGACGACGAAACTACCAAACACATACTGTGTGACTGTCCAGCCTTGGTTTGGAGTAGGAGGAAACATTTGCACGTGGAAGTCGCAGTTCCCGAGCAAATTGTCCGTTCCTCGACGAAAGACCTGCTTGGCTTTATCAGGAAAGCAGAGTGGCTTTTGTCAAGATAGGGAGAGCATTTAGGCACAAAAGACCATTCTGGTCGCAGTGCCTCGCGCCTTCTCTGCTGTGAGACTCCCTCTATCAAATAAATAAATAATGCACCCGAAAACAACGGAGCTCTCTGAGTGAAACCGGCGCATGAGCACCGGCGAGCGAATGGAGGGGAAATTGAGACCGGACAGTGACCCTCCGAGTGGCATACGTGACACTTGAGTCAAAGCGCGCGAGGTGAAAACGGGAGTGAAGTTCAACGGGACGCCGAAAAACCGCCAAGACGGAAGGACGACAAGAGAAGACAGAGGCAGTCAGGATCAGTGGGCCAGAGCGGACGCAGAGCCACAAAAAGCGAGGTGAGCGAGCCACACTGCGGCCTAAAAGCAGACACATCGTAGGCCCCTTAGAAATTAGATAAAACAGTGCTCGATGCTAGCTAGGGACATAGAAAATAGTTTAGTGAGAAATTGTAAAAAATGTCGAAAAAAGGTAAAGAAAACCAAAAAAATAAAGTGAAAACAAACAGAAAAATAAAGTGAAGTGAATGTTTTAAATGAAAAAAGTGTGGGCCTCGCACTTGCGAGAGCCGTTAGCGGAGAGAGGCCAAAAGTCACTCAAAACTAGCGGCGCTCGCACACAGGGTGTCTTTTTAGGGAGTTTTACCGTGGGCCAATCGCTATGGTATCGTAGGGAAATTTATGTCAGTTGGAATGTGTTGTTTCCGTAGTAACTCCGTGTGTATATTTGTGTATGTGTATGCATATGTGTGTAGGTGTGCGTGTAGGTGTGTACAGTGGTGTGCCGACTGTACTGAAGTTTGTGCTGGTGCAATGACGGTCAAATCCCGTTGCATACAGTGCAGCCTCAGTATAGCCAAGCGGAAGAGTAGTGTATACAGGGTGTTCCCACGGTACCGGAGCCTAACTGGTGCGATGACGGTGAAATCCCGTCGCATACAGTGAAGCTCCTGGTACAGTCACGCAGATCTCAGGAACTGACGGTCAAATCCCGGTTCCCTGAGACTCACCTGCGGAGGGGACACCAGGTAGGCATTACTTTCTCTGCCTTCGGCCACCTACAGATCACCCCGCTCTGCCCCTCACCCGTCAAGTCGGCGTCGCGGCTTGAAAGCCTTTGCCTTCCCCCCTCCCGTCGGCCCAAATATTTCACCCCCTCGTCCAGGATCTCAGCACCAATACAAATATTCTTGTAAAGGTAGCCCTGGCGCGATTGAGCCGACCCCAGCCATAGATCGCTACCTTATACTACAGAGAGAACCGTATGTGCAGGTCTATGAGCCTTTCCGCTGTCTTAAGCAGGAAGGAGGTGAGACTGATCGGCCGATAAGATTTAGGCTGGTTCTGGGGACGATTCCCTTGTTTGGGAATGAATACCACATTGACTCTCCTCCAAGAGACGGGTATGTATCCCCAAGTGAGACTAGCTCTAAACAGGCCGACCAGCGGATCGAGAATATGATCCAGGCTGTTTTGTAGAAGGGCTGGGAAGATTTGATCGCCCCTTGGGGCTTTGAAGGGAGAGAAGGAATCTACAGCCCATTTGACCTTTTCAGGGTCGAAGATGGTTCCCGATAAACTGGAGCCACGTGAGTCCGGTGACGTGGTGACGTCATCTTGACTGGATAGATCCGGGTTCGCCACCGAACCTGGGAAGTGGACTTGAAGTAGAAGGTCAAGTGCTTCCCTGCGATCTTAAGTGAAAGAGCCATCTGCTCTTTTAAGAAGGCCTATACCATTAGACGACCCTTTAGCTAATACTTTGTGAATTCTCGCTGCGTCTATCAGCGATTCAATGCGCAACGTATCGCGTTTCGCACATCCATCTATTGTTTTTATTATAATTAATAAGAGCGTCCCTATAGACGTCCCAACTGACGCGGATAGCTGTGGCCCTATTGAGGCTTTTAACCGTCCTTCTTTGTACAGATAGTTCCTCGTTCCACCATGCAACTTTTCGGTTGACCTTTAAGGTCTTTGTGTATGTGCATGCATATGTGTGTAGGTGTGCGTGTAGGTGTGTACAGTGGTGTGCCGACTGTACTGAAGTTTGTGCTGGTGCAATGACGGTCAAATCCCGTTGCATACAGTGCAGCCTCAGTATAGCCAAGCGGAAGAGTAGTGTATACAGGGTGTTCCCACGGTACCGGAGCCTAACTGGTGCGATGACGGTGAAATCCCGTCGCATACAGTGAAGCTCCTGGTACAGTCACGCAGATCTCAGGAACTGACGGTCAAGTCCCGGTTCCCTGAGACTCACCTGCGGAGGGGACACCAGGTAGGCATTACTTTCTCTGCCTTCGGCCACCTACAGATCACCCCGCTCTGCCCCTCACCCGTCAAGTCGGCGTCGCGGCTTGAAAGCCTTTGCCTTCCCCCCTCCCGTCGGCCCAAATATTTCACCCCTCGTCCAGGATCTCAGCACCAATACAAATATTCTTGTAAAGGTAGCCCTGGCGCGATTGAGCCGACCCCAGCCATAGAACGCTACCTTATACTGCAGAGAGAACCGTATGTGCAGGTCTATGAGCCTTTCCGCTGTCTTAAGCAGGAAGGAGGTGAGACTGATCGGCCGATAAGATTTAGGCTGGTTCTGGGGACGATTCCCTTGTTTGGGAATGAATACCACATTGACTCTCCTCCAAGAGACGGGTATGTATCCCCAAGTGAGACTAGCTCTAAACAGGCCGACCAGCGGATCGAGAATATGATCCAGGCTGTTTTGTAGAAGGGCTGGGAAGATTTGATCGCCCCTTGGGGCTTTGAAGGGAGAGAAGGAATCTACAGCCCATTTGACCTTCTCAGGGTCGAAGATGGTTGCCGATAAACTGGAGCCACGTGAGTCCGGTGACGTGGTGACGTCATCTTGACTGGATAGATCCGGGTTCGCCACCGAACCTGGGAAGTGGACTTGAAGTAGAAGGTCAAGTGCTTCCCTGCGATCTTAAGTGAAAGAGCCATCTGCTCTTTTAAGAAGGCCTATACCATTAGACGATCCTTTAGCTAATACTTTGTGAATTCTCGCTGCGTCTATCAGCGATTCAATGCGCAACGTAGCGCGTTTCGCACATCCATCTATTGTTTTTATTATAATTAATAAGAGCGTCCCTATAGACGTCCCAACTGACGCGGTTAGCTGTGGCCCTATTGAAAAGGCTTTTAACCGTCCTTCTTTGTACAGATAGTTCCTCGTTCCACCATGGAACTTTTCGATTGACCTTTAAGGTCTTACGAACAGAGCTGTCCTCGAAGGATGTGATTAGCACATCTTGAAGCAGGTTGGCAGTAAGTTCTATCTCACTGATAGAATTTTGGTTGCTGATCAACAAGTCTGCTTTAAAAGCCACGGAGGCTTTGAAAAGTTCCCAATTGGTCTTTTTGGGACAGAAGGAGTTATGACGGATCTCGACTTGGCCAGGTAGGTCGAACCTTATGTGCTGATGGTCCGACAAGGTGGCTTCGTCTGTGACCCGCCAGTTCACCAGCGAAATCACAATAGAGTTACTGGCTAGGGTAAGGTCCAAAACTTCTTCCCTAATGGCATTAATAAAAGTTGGCTCACACCCTATGTTAGCAACATCTAATTGATAACACAATAGATATTCTAAAAGGGACTCACAACGTTTGTTGACATCGCTGCTTCCCCAGATCGTGTGATGCGCGTTGGCATCACAGCCGATCACGAGCGGCTTGTTGTGTAAGCGGCAGAGCTCCACCAGCCGCTGAACCTCTGTGGGGGGAACATCATCCACGTCGCCCGGGAAGTAGGCTGAGGCGATCACAACCTCCCGGACACCCTCAGCCGTGGCTACCTCAAAAGCCGATGCCACCAGGTCTCTGTGGATGACATTTGGTAAAGGGAAGTGTCTTACATTGTTATTTACAACAATAGCAGTGCGAGGGGCACCCCCCATGCGGTCGTATTTTAACTTACATGATCCGCATAATAGTCCGCGGATACGGCCACCGATCAAGGCTCTTGGACGTGAGCAAGGTTGATTGATTCTTCGCAGACGACCCTACGCAGGGTGGCAGACGCTCCTCTTGCGTGGTGCAGGTTCGCCTGGAGCACCTTAATGGCCCTCGGTATCCTCCTTCAGGGCCTTTTTGACAAGGCTGTGATTCCTATGATTCCTGTTTATGACAGAAAACCGCGCCAATAATTCTCAACGGGTTTAAGTTTGCACCCTCCCTACTGGAAATTCCAACTGCGGTGCTAGGTGGGCCGGCGTATGAGTGAACTGCTCTAACTATTGTCCCTTGAGCAGGCCAATCTTATTGCTCTGTCGTCAACCAACCTATTGAACAGCAAACAGCAGCATCACTGGCAAGCAGTCTTACCAAAACACAACAGCAGCAAGCAGCGACTCCATAAACAAAAGGCAGTGCAAGCAGTAACTACGACGCAGCAAGCAGTTTCAAGCCTTTTACTGCTTGCTGACTCATCAGTGCAAACAACAAGCAGTACACCAACTAAGCAGCAGCAAACAGCGTCTGTTATACGCTAGACGCAGCGAATCAGCACCTTTGCGACCGTCAGTAGTAGCGCCAGCAACACCACAACCAAACACATCAACTTTTAATTATACACATAGCTCTTATAATTTATTGTAAATTTCAATTCTTTAATAAACTTAAGCCACTACAAATTGTATTATCTATCCCTATCGATGGGATAGTGTTGTACAACACAGGATGGAGAGAGCGTCACTATCGCATCGATAGAGCGTCACTATCGGTTAAGACTTCGAGGAAAGCACACGTTTTATTAAAACCTAAAGAACAGAATAAAAGAGATTAACTCCACAACTTCAGAAGTGGGATCATCAAACGCCAAACAAAAAACAATTTTAAACGTCTCAACATAAAATTAAACTGCGAATATTGCAGCAAATTGACAATTTTCAGCAAGTTTCTGAACTGACGCCGGCGTGTCGCGTCAATTTCGTAAAGTTCCGTTAAATTTCATCATGGAAAGAGAAGAAATAATTGCATGGCTCCTGAGCAACGAAATTCAATTCGACAAGAAGGCGAACACCCGCCAATTGGAAAAATTTGCTAAGGACCATGGAGCGCAATTTGACATTATGGAAACTGCTATAAAAGCGGCAGAAACAGAAAAAACAGTTTTCGGAAACAGATGAACAGCCTATAGCAGCTGTAAAGGCTTTCCAAATTTCTGACATAATCGACAACTTAAAACAAATCCAAGAGGAACAAGCAATTGTTGAAGCTGAAATTGAACTGCTACAGAAGAAGAAGACTCTAGAAAATCTATGCGGGACTTCAAGCAGAAATCGCGCAGAAGTGGATGACGTAATGACCGCCATCTTTCCATTTAGCGGCGAGCATGCAGCAGATGCGCGCAAGTGGCTGAGTGATTTTGAGCGTACATGCGACACCAAGGACGGCGATGACATTTTCAAATTAAAATGCATACGACGACTTATGAAACCAGGATCAAATGCCGGTTGGTTTCTCCGTGTGGATCAGTCCACGTCCTACAAGGAGTTCAGGCAACGCTTTCTTGAAACGTTTGGCCGCTCGCATTCCGTAGTCGAGGTTGTCACACTACTCAAATCGACGGTGTTCAGCAACAGCAAGATGTCATTCCTGGCCTACATATTTCAAATGCAGGAGATTGCGTCAAGAGCACAGATCGAGGAATCTCAGCTCGTGCAACTAATCATCGAAGGACTGCAGGACTTCACCTCTGACGTAGCTGTGCTATATTCTGCTTCTACCATAGAGGACCTAAAGAAATTATCTTTCCGTTACTCCGAAATGCGTAACAAGCGTCTACGCAATAACATCGCCACACCGAAGGAGCAAAATACACCGACTCCCGTTAGATGCTATAACTGTTCTGGATTTGGACACATGGCAAAGGATTGTGGTCAGCCTAAGAGAGCTAAAGGGTCATGCTTCAATTGCGGATCGTTAGATCACACCATCAAAAACTGTAGCATAAGCGCTACCAAGCAGATGGTAGCCCTTATTAAAGATACTGATAACACGGAATCCCCAGAGATTTCAATTGTTAATACGGTAAGAATCACATTCGACATTGAGACTCTTTCACATAATGATATATTTTCTTGTTTGCTTGATATTGGTAGCGCCATTAGTTTAATTCGACGTTCAACCATACCGCAAAGTTTAACAGGAGATTCGCTTTATGGTACACCATTTGTGGGACTAGGATATTTTCGGCTTTGCACCTTCGGAAAATTAGTTGTTAAGGTAACTTTTGAAAACATTACAAATGAAGTATTGCTTTTTGTTGTCCCGGACGAATGTATGCCTTATCCAGTATTGTTAGGAAGGGACTTTTTGAAAACATTTTATTTAAAACTTTCTTACCAAAAGCAAAATCAAATTTCGCCTATTGAAGTTACGGCAAAAAAAGATATTTTGAAAATTAATGAAAAAATTATATATATATTATATAATTATTTTATAGCTCAGTGACAAATGATATCATTGTAGAATATTGCAAATTGTGCAATAAGCAAGTAGTGAGTAAACCTTCTGTTACGACTTCTGTTAAATTAATTGATAAACCTTCTGTTACGACTTCCGTTGAATTGATAGATAAACCTTCTGTTACGACTTCCGTTGAATTGATAGAAAATTGTAAAACTGCAGATATTGCGGGAAAACTTCGACCAAACAATTGTAGTATTTATAGTTTTATAATGAATATTGACATAGACAAAGAAACTGAACAAAATACAAGTCCCGATTTAAGTAGCGAACATTTCAATAAAGTTTGTGAAGCCATTAAAGAAAACTATTTGAATATCGAAAACATTCCAATGGCAGATCATAATTACGAAATGAAGATCAGAATAAAATTCGATTTACCAGTTTACTGTGCACCTCGTAGAATATCATATCATGATCGGAAAGAAATGGAAATAATTACTGATGAACTTCTGGCCTTATGGCATATTCGACCTAGCAATTCTCCGTACACTTCCGCAATTGTCCTTGTAAAAAAAAGGATGGCGGAAAAAGAATGTGTGTAGACTATAGGCAATTAAATAAGATAACAGAAAGAGATGGCTACCCAATTGCAAGAATAGACGATTCTTTAGAAAAACTAGAAGGTAATAATTTTTTTAGTATACTTGATTTGAAAAGCGGTTTTCATCAAGTCAAAGTAGCGGAAGATTCGATTAAATATACGGCTTTTGTAACACCAAATGGTCAATATGAGTATCTCAGAATGCCTTTTGGTCTAAAGAACGCACCCGCATTTTTTCAGCGCTTCAGTAATTTTGTTTTAGAACCAATTGTCAAAGATGGAAATGTTGCCGTTTATATGGACGATATTGCTATTGGCACAAAAACATTTGAGGAACATATTTTTCTCTTAAAAAGGATCTTAGCGAGGTTATCCGAATTCCGTCTGGAATTAAAGCTGTCAAAATGTAAATTCTGTTTTCCGCAAATAGACTTCTTGGGATTTAGTATAAGGAAAGATGGAATAAAACCAAATAATAGCCATATGTTAGCAATTAAGCACATTGCTATTCCGAAATGTGATAGTGATGTAGAAAAAAGTTTAGGCCTTTTCTCATATTTTAGACGTTTCATTCCCTCCTTTTCCAGTGTCGCAAAACCTCTTCGACAATTGACAAAGCCCAACTCAGAATTTAATTTCACGGAAGAATGTTTACACGCATTTAAATATTTGCGTGATACGCTTACATCGGAACCTGTGTTAGCATTATATAGTCCTGGAAAACCATCTGAGCTTCACTGTGACGCGAGTCAGTTAGGTTTTGGAGCGATTTTGCTCCAAAAGCAAGAAGATGGTAAATTCCACCCGATTACTTATTTTTCACAAGCTACAACGGGAAGATATCATAGTTTTGAATTAGAAACATTAGCAATCATTTACACACTGAGGAAATTTAGTATATATTTGGACGGTATTGAATTTAAAATAATAACAGACTGTAATGCACTAATCCTAACATTGGAAAGGAAAAGTGTTAATGCAAGAATATGAACATGAAAAATTATGTCATCTTGGGTCAGCAAAAGTAGTTGCAGAAATTAAACGTTTCTATTGGTTTCCTAACATGGACAAAAAAGTTAGAGATTTCAAAGGCAATTGCCTAAAGTGCATCATGTATTCAGTTCCGCGTCATGCAAACTATCGTACACTGCACAACATTCCGAAAAAACCGATCCCGTTTGACACACTTCACGTTGATCATTTTGGCCCTCTTCCGTCAATCGCTTCAAAGAAAAAACATATACTTGTGGTATTTGACGCATTTACGAAGTATATAAAGTTGTATCCGGTGAATACTACAAGTACGATTGACCAAAAGGGCTGCCTTAATAAATATTTTGAATGTTATAGTCGACCAAGGCGAATAGTAAGCGATAGGGGAAGTTTTTTTTACCTCTTTAGAATTTTCAGAATTTCTATTAAATAACAATATTGAACATGTTAAAGTAGCAACTGCCTCCCCTCAGGCCAATGGCCAGGTCGAGCGAATAAATAGAATTATTAAGTCGATGATTTCTAAAATCTCGGAACCAATTCAGCACTCTGATTGGTACAAACTTTTAACCAAAGTTGAATACGCAATTAATAATTCCGTCCACTCGACAACGAACCAAACACCAGCAATGTTGTCGTTCGGAGTCAGCCAGAGGAGTTCACAAATAAACATATTGACTGAGTATTTAGAAGACAAGGAAGAAACATCTCGAGATTTGGATAAGTTAAGAAATAATTCATTTGAAAAACTTCTCAATCAAAAAGGTCAGAAACTCACAAAAATCAATATAAACCTCATTAGACATTTTCCTGTAACGATTTTGTGGAGGTTCGGAATGTCGATACAACTATTGGGACAAATAAAAAATTTATAGCAAAATATAAAGGCTCATATGTTATTAAAAAGGTTTTACCAAATGATAGATATGTTGTAACAGATATAGAAAACTGTCCAGTAACACAAATGCCGTATGAAGGTATTTTAGAAGCATTTAGAAGTGGGCAGATTGGAGAGTCAATGATTCAGAACCGTAACTGCATTTACTACCTAATATTTATTTTACTTAAACATTCAATTTATCATGTAAAAAAATGTTATATATTGTACAGCCTTGATCGGGTCGATCAAAATGTCAGAATGGCCGAGCTGTTAAGATATACTCTATTATGTTAAGCCTTATGTTATCAAGTGTGACCTTATCGATATACCATCATAATTTAATTAAGTTATCGGAAACCCTATCGATGGGATAGTGTTGGACAACACAGGATTGAGAGAGCGTCACTATCGCATCGATAGAGCGTCACTATCGGTTAAGACTTCGAGGAAAGCACACGTTTTATTAAAACCTAAAGAACAGAATAAAAGAGATTAACTCCACAATATGTATGTTCTATATGGGGTTGGAGACATTGCATTTTGCCTGTTACACATATTATCGGTTGGCAGGGTGCAAAAACAGATTTGAATACAGTAGAATCCGGTATCATAAGTCGTATACATATTGTATAATGAGTATTCATAAGCATAACATAACATTTCACTTCTTTTGCGACAGTGAAGTTGCGCTCACCGGCTTCCAAGCGCCGAATAATTAGCATTTTTTCTTCGACGGAGAAGCGTTTTCGTTTAAAAGACTTTTTGTAAGCGTAATGCACAAGTCGCAAGCGTAAACTGAATAAGGTCATCATGCGTATTTAGTGCATTAACTCACATTGGCAAATTTACGCATTTATTGAAAAAAAAAAACAGAAAAAAAATAGAAATATAACGGGACATCTCATGGAATATAGGTATGAGGTCTGCACACGCAAGCTGTAAACATTTTTGTGACGTCAGTCACTAATAGATACATACATTTCTAACAGAGTCGTTTGATGCTTAAATTTGGTGGCATTATTTTGATGTATTTTTTGTTTGGCACGTCGCAATATCCGGTTGAATTATGAAAAATCTCGTCGGTATAAGTGGTTTGTCGCTAAAAGCGGAGACCTACTAACCGGCGGTCCTTTCATATAACTTTGTATGGAGACCAACCAAGCCATCGAGTTTTCGTCGCAATAACTGGACTTACGCTATAAGCGGAGTCGTTATAACCGGATTCTACTGTATATTACTTGAACAAATGAAAATTAAATCAACTAGGATACGAATCATATGCACAAAACCCCAAATCGCATCATTGCGTCACAAACTTCGAAAATTGCAAATACCACTGTCGCAGTTGCTCACTATTATCAAATCAATTTTTTCGGAAAAAGCATTTGCTAACAATCGATTATCATTTGCAACTATATATATATATGGCATAACCACCCCTAACGGGGTACAGCCTGATGCACGATTTGCCTCCACGCTCCTCTGTCCTGTGCGCGACTCCGCCAGTTGGTGATCCCAAGCGTCGCCAGAATTGCGTCCATCTGGTCACTCCAACGTTCGCGTGGTCTTCCTCTCCTACGTTGTCCGCCAACTACCGCATCGAAAACGGATCGACCTGGAGTTGTTCCTTCCATACGGGCTATGTGGCCAAGCCAGCGAAGTCGCTGAATATTAATTCGCTTGACTATGTCCACATCGCCATATAGCTCATACAGCTCGTCGTTCCACCTGATACGGTAGGTTCCGCCAACGCAAACAGGTCCGAAGATCTTGCGAAGAATTTTTCTCTCGAAGACACCAAGAGCAGCTGCATCTGACTGCGTCACCGTCCAGGCTTCCGCACCATATAGAAGCACTGGTATGATGAGTGCCTTGTAAAGGGTTAGCTTCGTCTTTCGAGAGAGAGCTCTGCTGTTCATTTGCCTACTGAGCCCAAAGTAACTTCTGTTGGCAAGTGTGATCCTCCGCTTGATCTCCAGGCTGACATCGTTGTTGCTGGTCACTGCAGTTCCTAGATAGACAAAGTCCTTGACCGACTCAAAGTCATAGTCTCCAGCAGTAAGATGAGAGTCAAGACGCCGCGTCTCTCGGTTACTGCACACCATCAACTTTGTTTTGCCCATATTCACTGACCAACTCTAGCCGATTCTCTTTCTATAGCTCCAAAAGCCGCCGTCACATCACGCTTGGTACGACCAATGATGTCAATATCATCAGCGTAACCAAGGAGCTGGACACATTTCTGTCCCAGTATTGTGCCCCCTCGATGCACTCCAGCTTTCCTTATGACACTCTCCATTAGCAGGTTGAAGAGCACACAAGATAGCGAGTCGCCTTGTCTGAGACCCCGCCTGGTACTGAAGGTTTCGGACAGGTCATTTCCTACCTTGACAGAGCTGATGGTGTTGCTCAATGTCATACTACAAAGCCGTACTAGCTTTGCAGGAATACCAAGCTCAGACATGGTGGCGTACAGGAGTCCTCGCCGTGGACTATCAAAAGCAACTTTAAAATCGACAAACAGGTGGTAGGTGTCGATTTGGTTCTCATACGCTTTCTCCAGGATCTGGCGTAGTGTGAAGATCTGGTCGACTGTGGACCGACCAGGGCGAAAGCCGCATTGATACGATCCGATCAATGCTTCAGCATATGGCTTAAGTCGCTCACACATTACGCTCGTGAGAACTTTGTATGCGAAGGGAAGAAGACTGATGCCACGATAATTGGTGCGTTGTGTTGCATCACCCTTCTTCAGAATGGGGCAGATCATACTCAGATTCCAATCATTGGACATGCTTTCAGCTAACCATACGTTGCAAATGAGCTGGTGCATGCTCCTTACCAACTCATCGCCTCCAGCCCTAAACAGTTCAGCCGGTAGTCCGTCCGCTCCCGCGGCTTTATTGTTTTTAAGTCGTTTTATGGCGACTTCGACTTCCGTATGGCTAGGGATGGGAACTTCAACACCATCCTCTCTGATGGGGGTTAGTGGATCTTCTTCATCAGGCTCTTGGTTGTCTCCAGCCAAAAGGCTTTCAAAGTGATCCCTCCATAACCTCAGTACTGTCTCTGCATCTGTGACAAGATTTCCATCATCCCTCCTCCAGGCAAGCGATCCAGACTTATACCCTTGAGTCATGCGTTTGACCCTCCGATAAAAGTCGCGGGCATCATTCCTGCTCCTGCTATTCTCCAACTTCTCACACTCAAGCCTTTCCATCTCCTGCTTCTTCCTCCTGAAAAGGCGCTTCTCATTTCTTCTCCGCGTCCTATAAATATCCACCACTGCTCGTGTGGCTCCTGCTTGCAGCGTCCGCCTGTATGCAGCGTTCTTTGCAGCAGTCGCTTCCCGACACTCCTGATCATACCATGAATTCCGTTTTGGGGGACGTTGGAATCCAAGGATTTCCACAGCAGAAGTATTAATGGCGGTAGATATGCACGTCCACATATCTGACGTATTTATAGGCGTTGGAGGGTGCTGGCCAAGTCGGCCTGAGAGTCGAGCGGAGAAGGCATCCCTGTGTTGTTGTGATTGCAGCTTTTCGATGTCAATCTTTCTTGGCATATCTTGACGTGAGATTTTCGCGACATACAACCGTGCGCGAACCTTGGCTGCGACAACGTAGTGGTCAGAGTCGATGTTAGGACCCCGGCACGATCTCACATCAAGTATACTAGACGCATGCCTTGCATCGATCACAACATGATCAATCTGGTTGCAAGTCAGACGGTCAGGTGACAGCCAGGTTGCTTTGTGGATGTTGAGATGACGGTATCTTGTACTGCTAACTGTCATATTGTGCGCAGCAGCAAAACCTATAAGTCTAAGCCCGTTTGCCGAGGTAGACTCATGTAGACTGTGCTGTCCAACGGTTGCTCCAAAGATGCTTTCCCGTCCGATTTTGGCATTAAAATCTCCGAGGAGGATCTTAATGTCATGTGACGGGCAGCGGCTATACACTCGGTCGAGTTCTGTATAGAAAGCATCCTTGACGGCGTCGTCCTTCTCCTCCGTTGGTGCGTGTGCACAGATAAGGCTGATGTTAAAGAATCTGGCAGCTACTCGGACCGTCGCAAGTCTCTCATTTACAGGTGTAAACTGTGAGACTCGGTGCCGTAGCCTGGCTCCTACGACGAATCCACAACCAAACTCGCGCCTATCTGTATGACAGCTGTAGTATATGTCACAATTCCTTTTCTACATGCATCCCTTTCCGTTCCATCGCATTTCCTGGATAGCTGTAATGTCAGTCTCCAGATTGCTCAGAGTATCCACTAGTTGTTGAGTGGCACCAGCCCTGTACAATGTGCGTACATTCCAAGTGCATAATCTCAGATCATTGTCCTTTTTGAATTTTCCGTGGTCGTCAACGTTTTTCGGGTATCTATCCGAGGCTCCTCTTGCATTCTTCGCTGATGTGCTGTTTTCCTTGGGTGGATAAAAAGTCCTACGCCAAAACCTAATTTAAGGACTAGGATCCCGCCGTGCACTTTGGTTTATAACTCAGCGGTTGCTAAGTTACAATCCAGGGAAAACCACGTGGAGGTAGTGCGTCAACTTGAAGAAAGCAGGGACAAGGATCACACTGGCGCCCACCAAGTTGAACGCAGTCAGTAGCTTTACCTTGTATACCTTCCCCCAATTTCCCCATCATTTGCAACTCTTAATTAGAAATTGGCTTAATAAAACGGAAGTAAATTTTCTATTCAAATAAAAAAGTTTTGCGCTCGATAAAAAAGTACGATATTTCAATAATCATTATTTCGCAATAAGTGGGCAGCTCTGACATATTAATAATCAGTTTGCAGCTTGCAATTGGGGAAGTCGGTGTTATTTATATTTATTAACGTTTACTTTAATTCCTATAATTTAAAATATATAGCATGTTACGGACTGCTTGCTCTCGGGGCTGTGCCGGCTAGCTCAGCTTCACTTGGGGAGGAGTTTTTCCCTCTGCCCTGCAATCCGCACAATAATCGATGAGCTTCGCTACGATCTACAAAGATCAGATAAGTAAAATTTAACAACATTACAACATACATTAACATATATTTAACGAAGTCAAATTTCATTTACAGATGATACAAAAGGGACGAACTCTCAACTTAACAACAACAACTTTAGGTGGCCAATGGCCACAGCGCATCCACCCAACCTTGTGATGCTCCTGCTCCAGGATTTCAGAAAATCACTTATGCATTATAGTTTATTCTAGGTATGTTTACAAACTAACATATTTTATTATGACTAATAACTCATATCCTCCCTTTCTCCTTTTCTAGCCCTACCTGGCTACAGAGCTCTATTGACGGATGGAGCACTCACTCACTAAGGAACAGCAATAATAAAGAGGGGCAGAAGAAAGCAAGGGCTTTCTTGGACACTAGCGTTATTTAAATTAGACAATACATTTTGCTATGAATAAGTCGAAAACAATTTATAATCTATTTTTATCAGATTATTGATGGTGGTCCCTGTTTCTCATGGGAGCTGGACACAGTTTGGTGGACGGTGAATGGAGATTTTTTCTTGCATGAAGGGCGAATAATATACCCTGGCGGCTCTCCGCATGGACTGGACTCACCAGGGGGAGGACGTGCATTTGGTGTCGTTCCGTCTCCGAATTTATTCCCAGCTGCACACACATACAATTATTATTATATTAAATCTTTAAATATTTCAAAAATAAAAACTCAAAATTACTCGCACGCACATTTTGAAAATTAATTCGCGGCAAGATAGCTAAATCGATCGCCTCGGCTCTTGATTATAACTGACAAGATCTGCTCTTGGAAAATCTACTTGGCGGTCGCTGAGCCTGAGGTCTCGGGCATATAACCGACAGTTCAAACGAAGCATAAATCCAAACGGTAAGCGGGTTCGCTGACCGATCTGGCTTTTAAGAGAGAGTGAAAACTGCACTGCTTGCTCTGTCGGTAGATATGTAGAACCAGGGCAGTTGTATTCATCGATAACTGTCTATCGACTCAAAAACAGCTGTTACCGCAAAATGCAACAGCACTCAATGTTTCGAGTGGCGCAAACAATTCCGCAGAGTGACGAAATAATTGGGGCATTTTCATTGGACTTGGTGTTGCCTGGAGCCGGCACAGTTCCCTCGCACGCAGTCCAACAGGCACCCTACGAGGGACCCCACGATCTTCCAGTCGCTGCCGTAATGGGCTCCAATCGGTAAATGCGACAATCGAATCAATGATGTTAGTTGTTGTTGGTGTCTTGGCGTTCTTTTCTTTTCGTTTCAGGCTGATTGGAAAAAATCCGTGGTGTGAGGACTCAACTAGAGTCCCACATTTATTATTAGTATTAATATTATTATTATCTTTGTTAATATTTCTCCTTTTAGGTTAAGTAGCTTGTAAGTATAATCTTTATTTTATGTTAAGAAAACAGTGGGACGGTGCTTAGGTAGGGCATAGTAGGGAAAATAAAATAAAAAGAAGTGAGAATAAATCTGCAGAGTGTCTTTATTCGAGCAAGCAGTGCACATCGATGGGGCGCGACTGCCGGGAAAGGGGCGTGTGAGTGTGTGTGGCCCAACTGTTCCGGAGTCTCACTGGTGCGCCAGAAGGTCAATATCCAGCGTATACAGAGGAGTCTCTGGAGCAGCCGCAAGTCGGTGATCTCGCTAGCTGTTGGTCAATACCCGGCTCCGAGGTCACTCGAGAAGCGGAGGTGGTCACAGGTCGCGCGTTCTTAGCCCTTGCACGCTATCGCCGACACCACCCCCCACACGCTGATAGGTAAGGTATCTAGGCGGCCACGCCGTCTGGAAGAAAATCTCAGCCATTCGCCCAAAAGGTGATCCCCACCTCAGCATGCCACTCTTCCTTCTTCGTCTCGGGTCTCAGCAAGTTTACAAATTTCCTGTAAAGGGACCTGGCACGACTGAGCTCACCTCAGCCCGAGACACTACCTTACAGGTGGTGCCCGAGCAGGGACCCTGAGACATAAGAAAACGGAGATAGGAGAGTAATATGTGGCTTAAAGTACGACGTGGCCTACTGAGGAACCCGGGGGAGGGGGGAATTCAGACGGAACACGTGGCCAGCGGCGGAAAAGCGCCAAGAAATTCACAGACACATAGCAGGGAACTTTCATCGTTATAGACCGACCAGGGGCCCATCACGCAATAGGGAAAAGATAGGAACTACACACACAGACGAACAAGGGGACGTACGGGAAACAGAAAGAATAGTAAAGGTAACTTACGATAGGCTAGCTAAAGGCGAGAAAGAGGATGGAACGGAGACAGGGATGTGGAACAGGACCTAGAACAGTGACAAAAGAGACAAGAAAACGGACGAGAATAAGTCAGACAAGGAGAAGAGAGGAGAGTCAAGGAGACGGACGGGACCAGACCAAGACAGAGAATAGGGGGGCAGAGATAAACCGAGGAGTAGGGACAAAGGACAGGGACCCGAAGGACGGACGAGCGCAAGAAGGGTTAGTAAAGGGGTAAAATTTTTAATTGACACGAGGCCTCGTAGGGAGACGCCTAGCACCAAACGTCTCGCCCAACAAAAAAAAACTCGACGAGAGGGGACCTGCCGGGTTGCCATCGGGGGGTAAGCGAGCCGAACCTCACCGCGTGACACGATCGGGCCACCCGAGGCCCGACCGAATTAGTATATAAGGCCGTCTGCCAGCTAGCAGACGGCAGTCAGTGAACAGCGTTCGAAGAGAACAAGTCTAGTAAAAGTGAAACCAACAATCCTGTGAGATAAAATTAAACAAAAGGATCCTTCGTAGGAGTAACTAACCTACGAAATCCTTAGAAAAAAAAATCAAACAAAGCCTGCGACGTGTAGGGATCCTTCGTAGGAGTAACTAACTTACAAAAACATCCTTGAAAAAAAAAATCAAACAAGTGCCTGCAACGCATAAACAAAGGACCCCTCGTAGGGAGAGCCAACTCATATCCTGACTGGAATCAAGCAGAAGCCTTAGGGAATCATGGTGGGAGTTCGCTGGATATCATTCCGGAGGAAGGGCGAACTCGAGGCGCTGGCGGACGAGTTTAATCTCGACCGAGTGGGCGGATGGCAACTTTCGTCCATCGGAAATACCACACCTCAGCCACTCTGGACTGGTTGGCGGTGCTGAAGGTACAATTCGGCAACTCCGTGAGCCCAGACAGGAGGTTGCCCATCACAAGGACCGGTGGGAGTTCACCAGCAAGGGAGACCGGGGCTGAGGACCGCCTCAAAGCAGGAAATAAAAACACAGAGGAACAAAAACCCACATTGCCAAGTCTCACAGTGCCCGTTCCCGCGATGACAGTGCCGCGAGCGGTCGAACGGCCGGAACAGGGGTATCCGGGGGCAGCCGAGCGAAGCGACAACACATCACTGGCACACACAGCGGACCGCATGCGTAGGTGGGGCTTAACGTTTGACGGCAGGTCTGACCCCCTACGTTTCGTATAGCGACTGGAAGAACGAGCGACAACCTATAGGATCGACACCCGAGACATCCCGCAGGCACTTCCGGAACTGCTGACGGTCGCCACCGAGGATTAGTTCCGGACCAGCGGGCTCCAAGGGGAGACATGGACCGTCTTCCACAAGGAATTCCTCGAGTTCTTCTTGCCTCCTCGCTACTACCAGAGATTGGAAGACGAGATTAGGCTGCGGCATCAGAAGGCGGGGGAACCATATAAAACTTATATGGTTGACATCCGCCTAATGATGCGCCGAGCTGGCTACACCGAGGCCCAGGAACTAGAGCGAGTATACGAGAACTTGCAACCCAGCTACCAACTCTTCGTGACGCGAAACGATTTCCGGACCCTGCGGGAACTGACGGCGCCAGTCATCAATTACGAGGTGACCCGCGAACGGGAGCAGCAGCGACAACAGTGGGACATGCACCAGGAACACCGGACAGGGGGCAGGAGCAAGTGGAACGGCGAACAGCGAGGCGCACCGTGGGGCCCAGGGAATGGAGCATAACATTCCGGCCGCGACACCCAAACGACCCCTTCGAGTTCGGGAGAACAGTCACCAATCAACGTAAGGGAAGCATGCCGTAACTGCGGAGTGGCCGGACACTTCGCCCGCGAATGCCGGGGGCAGCGACTCCTGTTCTGCTGGACCTGCGGAAAGCAAGGGGTGCGTACCGTGGACTGTTGCCAAGTCCAGGCTCCGGGAAACGGACCTTCGCCCCCACTGAACCCAGAGGCAGCGGGGGCACCGGCCATCAACACTCGGAAGTAGCAAGTGCATTACGGATACAGGGCGGACGCATCTCAGCGCGAGTCATAATTGAGTGCTACGCGCTGTGGGCAACCGTCGACACGGGCGCGACGAGGAGCTTCATGGGAGAACGACTGGCGCAGAAAATTGGGAACTCAGGCAACCAATGTCAAGTGAAGACAGTGGTTGCTCTGGCCGATGGCAGCCGCAAGGAACTCACACGGGCAACATGGGCGGACATACAACTGGAAACATCTTGCACCCTGGTGCATATGTTAATCCTACCAGTCGTACTGGACGACGTGTTGCTTGGACTGGATATTCTTAGGGCCATCGGTGCGACCCTGGTCTGTGGAGGAGCCACCCTCCACCTGAGAACCCTAACGGCCTGGCCAGTCCAGGACAAGGACAACAAGAACAAGGACAAGGACACCGAGCATCGCGATGCAGCCGGCAACCGCGCGGCTCAGACCGAACACGAGAAACAGCTAGAGGACCTACTGGGAGCGAAGGACGAGGAAGCTGTGCGGAGGAACCCGTTCCGAAAGAGAGAAGGTATAACAAGCGAAATGGACACACCAGAAGTAGCGGCCCATCCGCGTACTGGACTCGCTACCGTGGGCACCCTAGCCGAGGAACACCCCGCGGCGCCCAGACTGGAACCATGGGTCACCGAGTTCCTGGAGGAGGAGCTCGGCAAATTCGAGAGATTGTCCGGCGTCTCCATGATGACCAAGCATGTGATCGTGATGAAAGATGACCGCCCAATGAAACAGCGGTACTACCCCAAGATCCCGGCAATGCTCAAAATCATCAACAACCAGATTGACGAATTGCTCAGGGAAGGGTGTATCGAGCCCTCCAAAAGCCCGCACAGCGCCCCGATCGTCTTGGTGGGGAAAAAGTCAGGCGAGACTCGGATGTGTGTGGACTTTCGGCAGTTGAACGCGCACTCTGTACCGGATGCCCACCCTCTCCCAAGAATTAACTCGATCTTGGAACGACTCCGGAATGCGCGATACATCAGCACGCTGGACTTGAAAAGCGGTTACTGGCAAATACCAATGGCCAAGCAGAGCCGCGAGTGTACCGTCTTCACGGTACCTGGCCGGGGCCTGTTCCAATGGAAGGTCATGCCGTTCGGGCTTCACTCCGCCCCAGCAACGTTCCAGCGCGCCCTGGACCGCGTGATAGGACCAGAGATGGAACCACACGCCTTCGCCTACCTGGATGACATCATAGTCATCGGAACATCGGTGGAGCAGCACGTGCACAACTTGCGCGAGGTCTTTAGAAGGTTGAGAGCAGCTAACCTCCGTCTCAACAGGAAGAAGTGTCATTTCTTCCATCGCAAATTGGTGTACCTGGGCCATGTCGTTAGCGAAAAGGGAATCCACACGGATCCGGATAAAGTGGCAGCAGTGCGGAAGCTACAGCCCCCGACCAATCCGAAGGAGCTACGCCGTTGCCTGGGAATAGTATCCTGGTACAGGCGCTTCGTCCCGAACTTTGCCAAGGTGGTATTCCCAATGTCACAGTTGCTGCGCAAAGGGCATCGTTGGGAGCGGAAGGAGCAGCAGGGGGCATTCGACAAACTGAAGGCGCTACTCACCGAAGCCCCGGTGTTACCATGCCCCGATTTCAGCAGAAAATTCGCACTCCAGGCCGACGCGAGCGACTTCGGATTGGGAGGCGTTCTCACCCAGGAAACCAAGGAGGGTCTGAGCCTGATCAAGGCCGAGGAGAATTATTCCGCAATCGAAAAGGAGTGCCTGGCCATCATCTGGGCCATCCGGAAGTTTCGCTGCTACCTGGAAGGATACCGTTTCGACGTCATCACAGACGACCTGGCTCTCAAATGGCTCAACATCATTGAGAACCCAACGGGTCGAATCGCGCGATGGACCCTCGAACTTCAACAGTACCAGTTCGACGTCCACTATAGGAAGGGCAACCAGAACGTGGTGGCAGACGCGCTCTCCAGGCAGCCGATGGATACCCTATGTCAAGCCAAGGTAGTGACGCACAACGACTCGTGGGTACAAAGCCGGCGCAGAGAAATGGAACAGGAGCCCGAGAAATACCCCGACTACACCGTGCAGAACGGGGAATTGTATCGATATCTGCGCCTGAAGTCAGATGAGGAGGACGGCATTCCGTGGAAGCTCTGCGTAGGCAAGGATTCAAGGGGGAGGATCCTGCAGGAGTGCCACGACGCACCGACGGCCGGCCACCTGGGGATCCGGAAAACCACGTCAAGGGTCGCCCAGCGGTATTACTGGCCAGGGATGTTCCGAGGCGTCGCCCGGTACGTCAAGAGATGCCCCACCTGCCAGAGATTCAAGGTAGAACAGCGAAAACCAGCAGGGAAGATGCTATCCAGACAGGTGCAGGAGCCGTTCGACACCCTTTGCGCCGACTTCGTGGGATCATTACCGAGGTCGAAGCAGGGGAACACGGTGTTGTTGGTGTTCTTCGACCTGTTCTCCAAATCTCGAGAAGGCGTTCCGAGAAAGGATTCTCGGACACTTCGGAACTCCCAGGACCTTCGTGTGCGACAACGGAACACAATTTACCAGCCGCTCTTTCAAGGCGTTTTGCAAACGAGTCGGCATGCGGATTGAACACACAGCGCCATGCAGCCCCCAACAAAATCCGACTGAACGGGCTAACCGGACCATTAAAACCATGATTGCCCAGTACATCAACGGACCTAAGCACACTTGGGATATCTTACTCCGGGAGATCTCACTGGCCATCAAAAGCAGCATCTCGGACACAACGGGATTTAGTCCGGCTTTTCTAGTGCAGGGACGAGAGCCTCGGCTGCCGGGCGCGCTATACGAGGAGGTTACCCCGGGCACAGAACGAGTGAGCCGCGATCCCATCGGTCGGGCGAAACAATTGGAGCAGCTGTTCTAGGTGGCCAGAGAGAACGCGCAGCGAGCATCGGCGGAACAAAGCAGACACTACAACCTGCGATGAAGGGAATGGAGACCAACTCTGGGCACGATGGTACTCCTCCTCCTACACACATCCTCTCCAAGGCAGAGGATGGATTTGCAGCGAAGTTGGCCCCCAATTATGACGGGCCATACAAGGTAATCCGTTTCCTTTCGCAGAACATAGCCCGAATTCAGCGAGAAGGGACCCGTGAGCGACGCACCGCCCACATAGCCGACTTAAAACCATTCCAACACCCCGAGGAAGACCCGAGAGTGGACGACAGCGAAGGACAGCATGGGCCTGACAACTTAGACAGGCTACTTAGCCATTAAGTTCCCCCTTTGTTAACTCAGTAATCTAAGTTTCTTTTCAATCCGTTTATTTACATATTTAAAAGGTTGTTTATGTTAAGGGTTAGGCGGAACTACTTCAGACGGTGGGGCCAACAAGCACAGGGTATAGGCTCGCTCACCATAACAGAGAGCGACAGCACACCAGCAGCGAGAGAACAACAGACGAACACCTGCAGCAAGAGCAGCGACGCTCACCACACAGGCGCACACCGACAGCAAGAGAACGACCGCACACAGGCGCACACTAAGAGAGCGACCGAACACACGCACACACAAGAGCAGCGGAGCACGCCAGCTGCCAGACACACATCAACCGAAAGAGAGCCGACGCGCGCCAGCTGCGAGAGCGCCAGCAGTAAGAGCACCGACAGCGAGAGCGCCGACGCACACTAGCAGCGAGAGCGCCGACGCACACCAACAACAAGAGCGCCGACGCACACTAGCAGCAATGCACGCCAGCAGCAGAGAGCAACGAAACGAAGAGAGCGCTGCAGCCGTGGCAGAGCACGAGCCGAGCGGAAGGCTCGTAGGCAGCAGAGAGGGGGAAGAGGAACCACGATGCATTTGCGCTGCAACGAAGTGCGTGGTCGGCTCAGGCTCGGCGACTGCGCTGCCGGGAAGTGCGTGGTCGGCTCGAGCTCGGCGGCTCGGCTGCCGAATCTAACGCCTGCCTTGAGGCTGGGGAGAATTTTGGCGCGTGGACGCTAATTAGTGTGTCGGGACGTCAAAAACATCCGGAAGTGCACCGACAAGGAAAACACGGGTGCCATGCACAAGTGAACGAAAAACAAAACAAACAACAAAAATTGATGCGCCGCTGCAGGCAAGACACACGCGGGAAAGACAACACTAGTGACGAGCCGTTAAGGGCAAGTGGTAAAGGAGGAAAAACAACAAAAGCGACGCGCCGTCCAGACGGACAACAAAAGGACGCCACGCCAAGGTCGAGGACACGAAGGGCAAAGGAAAAGGACGTGTGGAGTAAGGTGAACGAGCCACTTGTTGGCCAACTGAGGCAGGGCCCGGTACTCCGGGCGAAAACAGTGGGACGGTGCTTAGGTAGGGCATAGTAGGGAAAAATAAAATAAAGTGAAGTGAGAATAAATCTGAAAAGTGTCTTACTTGAGCAAGCAGTGCACAGCGATGGGGCGCGACAGCCGGGAAAGGGGCGTGTGAGTGTGTGTGTGTGAGTGATCGCGTGTGAAGGCGGAACGCAAGACCGCGTGGCCCAACTGTTCCGGAGTCTCACTGGTGCGCCAGAAGGTCAATACCCAGCGCATACAGTGGAGTCTCTGGAGCAGCCGCAAGTCGGTGATCTCGCTAGCTGTTGGTCAATACCCGGCTCCGAGGTCACTCGAGAAGCGGAGGTGGTCACAGGTCGCGCGTTCTTAGCCCTTGCACGCAATCGCTGACACCACCCCCCACACGCTGATAGTAGGGTATCTAGGCGGCCACGCCGTCTGGGGGAAAAATCTCAGCCAGTCGCCCAAAAGGCGATCCCCACCTCAGCAGGCCACTCTTCCTTCTTCGTCTCGGGTCTCAGCAAGATTACAAATTTCCTGTAACGGGACCTGGCGCGATCCTTTACCCTTGTTGATCCTTGGCCGTTCACTCGATGTTGATCTTTGGTCCTTGTGCACACGTTGTTGGTCATTGATCCATGTTCACTTGTTATTGTTAGTTGTATATCATTACTTAATTGGAAACGCATAGTATTAAATATGCAAATAATTGGAGTTAAAATCCAATAAAAGCCATCCCCCTATACTCATATAGGACATGTAAATATTAAATAATAAATAATAATAATTATAAAAATAATTATTAATTATTTATTCAATAGCAAACAATCCGCTGATTTGAATTCAGCCTCAATAATAATGCAAAATAATGTAATCCACACATGTTGTAGTGAATTTTCAGTGTTGATAAACGATAACTTGTTACTCGCTACTCGCCACTCCAAACACTTATTTATATCGATAAATAAGTATAAAATAACTCTGTTTCAACTCTGCATTAGCATATGTACAACGCAATAAGCAACACGCATTTCATCTCGCCCATTGGGAACAAATATTTAAAACAGAATAACATCAGCAACAACAACTGTTGATATTTAAAATGGATTACTTTAGTTTAATTAAATTATTTATTACGTGCATGTGCACTTCCATTCAATTTGACATTCTTAGAGCAAGTGTCATAATTATGTTATTTAACATTACATTACATTATACGCGATCAGCTGATTTATTCTTATGCTAATTAACATTTCATATCAAGGCATACACATTTATTCCAACAACAACAACTCATCAAGCTCCAGTGAGCCGGAAATTGATGTGATCGGCACTCAACTGATCACACAATTTCCAGCTCCTGCAGCAGTGTCCACTATGGCACTTATCACGTCAACAACGACAACATCTACTATCACTACGGCTAATACGCTTATTTCCACCGCCAGCAAGCCTGCCCACACCATGGTCTTTTCTGGATTAGAACCGCATCAACACACGGTAATTCCATTGCCGTATCCAGTGAATTACACGCCTTTGGACGTGCTTCCCTCATCACCAGGCATCACTGACGCTCAAATGCCTCGGCAGTCAACACAGCTGCCATTGCAGCAGCCATTGCAACAGTCAACTCGGGAGCCTGCCTACTCGGACACGTCCGTAGGCAGCGCCTCTCCAGCTCTTAGCGAGCCAGGCGTGTCCGGTACTCTGCTGGCAGCCAGTCAACTCGATCAGCTAAATCATGAACTAGACTCAATGAACAGCTCGGACATCGCAGACGCCGATGCCGAGCTGATGGACATCGACTCCTCCGATATCGGCGAATTGGAACTTGAGCAAAGTGCCGCAGCTTGGTCGCTGCAAGAGGAATCTAACTCCTCTGCCAACGCAGCTGCAGCGAGCGCACCTCCTCAGCAGCAATCAAATTCAAACTCAACACCGAAGCTGAAGCCTATCTATATCTCTCCTAGCGTTCCATTCATGGAACTGCTAGAAGGGATACGAGGGGCAGTAGGCATCGACAACTTTGTCACCAAATCCACACCGCGTGGAATCGAAGTTACCTGCAACAACGTTAACTCGCGCAGGAAACTGCTCGAATTCATTCATGCCAACAAGCTTGTGCATTAGAGGTGCCGAAACATCGATGCTAACATCGATGTATCGATGTTTTTTAAATTTTCCGAATCATCGATGGTTTTTTTGGACTATCGATGTTTTCAGGTTCATCACTATTCCAAGAACGAGAAGCAAGCTACAACGCTGAAGGTATGTAATTTACTAGAATTTGTTTAACGTTTTTAATTAATTTTACTTCAATTAATAGATTGCAGTCTTATATTCATTTAAACTATTTTGATTGGGGAGAGAGCGACGCAAGCTGATGGAGAAATTTTTAAAACGTAAGTTATTTTTAAATGGCATCTGCAGGCACTTGCTTGTGCATGTACATATGCACATATACAAGCGTGGTAACTGCAATAAAAGTAGTTTTTATATGTATGTAACATGAGACCGCCATTACTTATTCTATGTTTTAAATTTTATATGTTTCAGTTTCAACAAAGGAAAACAGCGAGAGTCCGCCTCCTAAGAGAAAAAGAGAGGCGTCTAGTGTTTGGCAGCACTTTAAAAAAACGGCTGATAAAACGAAGGCAATATGCTCACACTGTGGGAAGATTTTAAAAACGTCGGGAAACACAACCAACTTGTCAGACCACCTTAAAAGGATTCATCCAAATATAATTGCAGAGGAAACGATGAGCCAATCTACGGGGTTGACTGATTACCTCAACAAAAATTCAGAGTACCCGTCAGATTCGGCACGGAAAGAAAAAATCGACCGAGTAATTATGACAATGATTGCGCGAGACGTTGATCCTTTTAACGTTGTGGAAAGGGAAGGATTCCGTGGAGTCATAAAAACCCAAGTACAAAATGCCAGGCAGGACCTATTTTCGAGATGTTATGCTTTCGAAAATGTACGATGAAATAAAGACAAAACTAAAAAGCAAACTCGATGGGATTCAATACTTTAGGATCACAATGGATGGATGGACATCACGTGCAAATGAGGCGTATATTTCAGTGACTTGTCATTTTGTCGACACAGATTTTGAGCTGGTTTCAGCCAGTTTGTCAACGGCACCACTTTTGAGCCCCACCAATCACTCGGCAGCTAATATAGCTGACACAGTCCGCCAAATTATGATTGAGTGGGGGCTTCAACAAAAAGTGGTTACTATTGTGACCGACAATGACGCCACAATAAAAAAAAGCCTGCGAGCTATTAGAAATGAAGCATTTCCCGTGTTTTGCACACACAATTAATTTGTTGGTGCAAGATGTGCTGAAGTTGGAAAAGCTTCAACCTTTATTAAATAAATGCAAATCGATAGTTGCTTTTATGAAGCGAAGCTCCACGGCTATGGCGAAATTCAAGGAAGCCCAAAACGTCGCTGACCCTCTCTCACTCATCCAAGAGGTGCCAACCCGGTGGGACAGTGCGTTTTTGATGATAGAGAGAATTTTGCTCACAAAAACAGCACTGTCAACAGTTTTGCTAGGAACTGCAAGGGCTCCCTCGCCTTTCTCCGCAGAGGAGATTAATGTTTTGGAAGAACTGTGCCAGTTACTTCGGCCATTTGAAAAGGCAACAAAAAAGATATCAGGTGGAAAATATGTCACGATGTCGCTCGTAGTTCCCATGGTATGGCAAATGTTGACGGAAGTTTCGTCATTCGAAAAGATTTTTAAAACGGAAGAAGCTATTGCCGCCCTTGACGCTTTAAGTGGCCTGTTCAAGAAGCGTTTCGGGCATTATGAAACGAGGACTGTTCCGAGGTTAGCCACATTGATTGACCCGAGATTCAAAAAGCAAGGGTTCCAGCTTTTAAGCAATGCCGACCAAGCCGTTCGGGGATTAGAAGACGAGATTCATGCTGCTTTAAAAAAACTCTCTGCTCAGAAGCGTCGCAAAATCCCAATCAACCAGAAAGTTTGAATTATTTTACGGAGCTACACAACAAATTGAGATCTGCGCCCAGTACCACGCGTTCGGATGCAATTATTTTGCTCCGCCAGCATCTGGAGATGGTAAATGAGCCCGAAAAATGCGACCCGTTAACTTTTTGGAAGGTAAATTTCTGAATTTCGTATTATGTGTTATTGTTATATTATAATTTATATTTTTAATTTTAGGAGAATTCAAACAGTATGGCACCTTTTAAGGAACTGGCATGCAAGTATTTCTGCGTACCTGCAACTTCGTGCGAGTCTGAAAGGGCATTTAGTAAAGCAGGCCAAATCATTTCCGATCGCCGAACTAGGTTAAAATCAAACGTTGTAGATAAACTCATGTTTATCAACAAGAACTTGGATATGTAAACAAAAAAGTGATAAGCAAGATGCTCAATGTACATATATAATATGTACATACAGTGTTAGAAAAAATAATATAAACAGCACTTGCACCTGGACGAAAATCTAAATTGCGCATTATGTACATTATTATATGCTTGACATTGGCATCACATAGAAGACTGTATTTTGATATGCTACCTGTTCTAACTCGATTCAAATCGTCAAATCGGGCCGAAACAGGTAGCATATCAAAATACAGTCTTCTATGTGATGCCAATGTCAAGCATATAATAATGTACATAATGCGCAATTTAGATTTTCGTCCAGGTGCAAGTGCTGTTTATATTATTTTTTCTAACACTGTATGTACATATTATATATGTACATTGAGCATTTCTTCCAAACCTGTTATAATAAGATAAGCTTAAGATGCGACTGTTGAAACAGATCTTCATTAATTTTTAATTTCCTATTAATACTAGTTGCCTATTAATACTGAGTTAATGACAAGTTATATTATAAGTTAAAGATAATTCATATGAAATGAAATCTGACTGTTTTTTAAGTTTGTTATTTTTTAATTTGTTACTTTGTTCTATATTAAATTTATATTGAATTGAATTCAATAATAAATAAATTTTTTTCTTATTTTTCAAGTGTAAATACAAGTATTACTTTTTAAAAAAACATCGATGTTACATCGCTTTCCTTTTCTTTCCTACATGAGCATTGCAATGACGTCACAGCTTGCTGGTCTGTATACAAAATCAAAGCGAACAAGGTTTTTGTTTAATAACTTCTGTGTTTGTTGTCCGATCGGATTGGAATTTTGACATTATGTTGGTATTATAATTATCTAAGTATATGTCGCTCACAAATCAGTATAAAAGATAAAATTATTGATTTGCGTGGGCGGGTGGCGTGACACCTAACATTTGAAATAAACTTCACCTGTCCCGGATAAACAGAAACCTTCATGCCAAATTTGGTGTCTCTAGCTTTTATAATAGCTGAGATCTGTGTGTTCGTCTGGACATCCAGACATCCGGACAAACAGACAGACATGGCTTAATCGACTTGGCTAGTGATCCTGAGCAAGAATATATATACTTTGTATACTTTGTTACATACATTTGCACAAAGTTAGTATACCCTTTTTTGAAAATTTTCAATGGACGAAGGGTATAAATAGTAATTGAAATAAAAAGTTGCACCAGCCGTGGCATAGGACTTGAACTCACGCCACTCTAACCACTAAGCCACCGCCCCATTTTCGTTCTATCGGCAAAGTTGCATTATGATTCAATTCAGTTACCATTCTATGCAAATAAAAAGTTTTGTACAATGATGTTTGCCTGACGCTAGATTTGAGCTTCGTTATGCTTGCGTAAATTAGGTCCCAATTCTACGCATAAGTATACGTTCAAATTGAGTTTATTTTGATTGAGAAAACACCCGTGGCAAGGTATTTGTCATGTGAGATGTACAACTTTGGTTGTTGGGTGTATACTGTGTATATTAAATTGTTATATAATAACTGATTTACAGAGGCAGGAAGGGGCCAAATTTAAAAAAAACTTTGAGACACCTGAATATTCACGTATGTTGTCACAAAATTTTATGGCTCTAGCTCTTATAGTTTCTGAGATCCAGGTGTTTATACAGACAGACAGACATGGCTCAATCGACTCGGCAAACACAATACACCATGAATTTTTTTTAAATCCATGGCCTAAAAACTTAACAAAAACGACAGAATTTCGAAATTGACACACAATTTAGACCAGCACACTTAACGCGCGCAAAATCAAAGAATCTCTTAGAAAAACAGGGAGAATAGAACAATTAGACGAAAAACATTATATCGAAAATAATAATATAAAAGCAAATTTAAAAGGAAAAAAGACAGTTCAAGGATTTATCATGTTCGAATCTGGAACAATACAAATCCCCATCACCTTTATGCATCACTGTCTCACAATTAATATTACAGAAGTTGAAGAAAAATTAAATATTATAGTATAATTAAACAATGTCAAGAATTTAAAAATTACACAAAATTACACAAATTAAATATTTAACTGAAAAAAAGGAAAGAGAAATGAATGGCATACGCATCACAAAACGAAACAAACGAAGACTGGTTAACTTTTTAGGTTCCACATTAAAATATCTTTTTGGCATACTAGACGAACAACAAATTTCGACTCTATCACAAGACGCAGTACAGGTCAGCACTCTAAACCACTTTATTGACAGTCCTAATAATGGCATAGAAATAATTAACACCCAGTCATTGAAAAAAGAACAAAAAATTAATCTATTAATATTTAACATTGAACATTTTACCGAGTATATCGAGGATATTGAAATGGGTTCACAACTAACACGACTAGGAATATTTAATCCCAAACTACTAAAACACGACAATATTGGCAACGTCAACTACAACCAGTCGAACGCTACAGTCAGGTGCTGACTGTAGAAGGCCATGGATTATCATGGTATACCTTATATCATTTATTTTCCGTTATATGAAAATTATGGATGATTTGGATTATTATTAAGCATTTAAAAATATAAATTGTATATCTTTATTATTTTATTCGAACGAGACGAGCACAAATTCAATTGCAGGCAGAAGAAGATGAACGCATAAACAATGAAAAGCGAATAAACTCGAATTATAAGCTTTAGGTAGGGCGAGAGGGCAATAAGTTTATGTATGCATTTTTGCCTTTGTCAAACAGTAGTGCCAGCCGCGGAAGTTGTACAGTAGCTTAGTGGAGTGTATGCCGGATTCGAAGACCAATTATGTTAACAGTGTTCGGGTTCGATTGCTGCCGCGGTGTGAATGTGGATTCATAGGATTCGCACTCACGCACGCAGGACCGCCGTCCGCTACTCTAACCACTAAGACACCTCCTAATTTTTCGTTCGATCGGCAAAGTTGCATTCTCAGCTAATTCTGTTACCATTCTATCCAAATAAAAAGTTTTGTTAAATGCTGTGTGCCCGTCGCTAAATTCGAACTTCGGTATGATGCGTAAATTGGGTCTTAATATGCGCATAAGTATACGTTCACATTGAGTTTAATTCGAACCATATCTCCCTTATTTTTAGTCCGATTTAAATGAAATTTTCAGAAAACACCCGTGGAAAGGTTTTTGTCAGATGTACAACTTTTGCTGTTGGGTGTATATTGTGTATATTAAATCGTTATTACTAATTTACAGAGGCGGGAAGGGGCGTGGCCAAATTTCAAAAAAACTTTGAAACACGAATGTTGTCACAAATTTTTATGGCTCTAGCTCTTATAGTTGCTGAGATCCAGGCGTTCATACAGACGGACAGACGGACAGACGGACAGACAGACAGACGGACAGACAGACATGGCTCAATCGACTCGGCTGTTGATACTGATTCAGAATATATATAGTTTATGGGGTCGGAGACGCCTCTTTCTGCCTGTTACGCCCAAACTCGTTCCGACAAACACAGTAGACCATGAATTTTTTTAAAATCCATGGCCTAAAAAAAGCTAAGGGCATATAAAAAAAAATTTATGATTTTATGAGTGTACAGAAACAGATTGAAGAATGTCAAGTATTTGAAACAAATAAAGGATAATGATATATATAAAATTCTTGACAAAAAAGGACTCTCTGAAAGTTCAGCCACGTTTTGCAAAATGTTGATAAGGAAAAAGCAAACGTGGAAAGAAGAAGATAAAGTTATTGCACAGAGTATAAACGTTTATTCTGCCAAAGCCTACTCCTTTATGAGAGACGATCTTGGTTTTAATCTTCCCTCAAAGGCTTCATTAGTGAGATGGGCACCTATAAAACATTTGACACCCGGGTTTAATGAAAGTGTGCTGAATAATTTAAAAGCAATATTTTCTAAAATGGACATCAAAAGTAAACAAGCTGTTCTCTTATTTGATGAAATATCAATAAGAAAAGGCCTCCAATATAGTTCCCATCATGACGAAATGGAGGGCTTTGCGGACGACGGCTGTGATAAAACCATGGAATTATGCAACAGATTTGCGTCTTTATGGTTCGTGGGCTATACGACAATTGGAAGTTTGTATTGAGCTATGTTGCATCATCACCTGCACTCTCATGTTCAAAACTTAAAGAGACGATCATTGAAAATATAACAGCCGCCCAAAAGTGTGGCCTAAATATAAGAGCCATTGTTTGCGACCAAGGCCCAAATAACAGAGCAGTGTTTGCCAGAAATGAAGTTAATTTGGAAACGCCATACTATCTTGTAAATGAGAAAAAAATATTTACAATTTATGATGTCCCACACTTAATAAAATCAATAAGAAATACCCTAATGAATGGGATGATTTATACGCCAGATGGTAAAGTGTCATGGCAAATAATTGTTAGACTTTTTGAAATTGACACAAACAACACTTCGGCTAGATTGTGTCCAAAGCTAACAAGAAAGCACATCCACCCCAATTCTTTTGAAAAAATGAAGGTTAAATATGCAACACAAGTATTTAGCTACACTGTAGCGTCTGCAATCAAAACCCTTATTTTAAATGGGACATATAAAGATTGCGAAGATGTTGCAATTTCTACGGCCATGTTCATAGAAAAGATAAATAAGTGGTTTGACTGCTTGAACAGCAATAATTTGTATGACAGAAACCCATTCAAGTCGGCACTAAAACAAAATAGCGAAATAGAAAATTTCTTGATTGAAATGAAGCACTATTTAATGAAGTGTCTGCCTCAATGCAACAAAGTTTATTGTATTGATGGCTCAATTCATACAATAAATTCAATCTTGATGATTGCGCAAGATGTTTGGACTGAATGTGATTACCAGTTTCTGATACTGTCGCGACTCAACCAAGATGCTCTGGAGCACTTATTCTATTTAATAAGAAGCAGAGGTGGAACAAATAATAATCCCATGCTCTTTGAGTTTAATGCAATTATATCTAAGATGCTATCAATGAAGATCATCACTTCAAAAAAGAGCACTGGAAATTGTGTGCGAGATGATGAATTGCTAATAAATCTTATAGAAGAGGCAAAGCAAGAACTGGCAAACATTGCAAATGACCCAGACCAAGAAGAGTGCGATAATTTGGATTTCACCATCGACAATTATACAGATATGGTCGTAGCTCAGGTTGAGGAAGTTCAGCCAACTCTGAGCTACGCAAATGGAAACGTTGTGATACTTTACAGGGTATGTGCTATTTAAGTCACAAAATAAATACAATTGTGATCAATGTAGTCTACTCCTGAAGGACGATCTTGCAATTTGCGAAGAGTCGGAGTTATTTTTGTTTAATAAAAACTTTAAAACCATGAATAATAATTTTAAACTAAAAGCTCCAAAGGATAATTTATTCAATTTAATGAAGTTGCATTACTGGATATTTCACAAATGCTTTCAGAACTATCCGTACGTGAGAAGAATAAAGCAAACAATTGTAAATGAGTGCATTGCGCAAGCTGAAAGCGTTGAAAAGTACTCAGATTGGTACTGTGAAGAGCATGATAGCCATGAGCACCGACTCCATCTATTACATTTCTTCATACTCGTCCTCCTCCGTAAAAATACAATTTGGCTGTCAGAAAAACTATGTGCTGATAAACAAAAAATCAAACGGAAAATTGACATTTTAAAGTCATAAACAAAGATGCTGTAGAAAGACACCATCATACGATTTTCCTTGGCTAACCACACGAGTAGCTGTGAGTCGAGGCACAGCACGATCAACTTGGCGATCAAACAAAAACACCTCCAACGGGTTAAGCCAATGAAATCTTAGTCAGATGGTGTCTGAAAATCCCATATTTAAGGATAAAAGCAAGCTTTCAGACCACATGTGCAATATTCAAATAATAATGAGGCAGCCCTAACAAAAACGAAGTCGACATAGCCCTTGCTCATTCGGCATGCCGAAGGTTTCTATTTATTGTGTTATGTCCTTCTGTTAATTGCAATTTACATATATTTATAAGTTTATAGATTTTGATGCATCAGAATGCTGTCAATATTTTGAAAGTGAGATAGGTGTAGGTTAGGTGGGGAACATGGAGATATTTAATTGAAACACATTTAAATATCTCAAGTCGACTCGAAGGTCATCAATTGATGACCCTATTGTTATTACAATGGCCTCCTCGTGGTGTTTCCTGGAAACCGATTGAATTTTATGATCGGGAACAAATTCGAGCGGCGAAAACAAAAACAAAACAATCACTTGTTTTGGCAACAACAAAGATCTCTGCATATGCACAGACACGCACACACAGGCGCGTTCAGAGGGGGGGGCAAACGGGGCAGTTTGCCCCGGGCCCCGTCGTCAAGGGGGCCCCCAAACGTCGAATGGCAGTTTTTCAAAATATGACAAATCGAGTATATACAGTGGTGGGAAAAATAATAGAAACAGCACTTGCACTTGGAAGAAAATCTAAATTGCGCATTATGTACACGCACTATATGCACGAAATTGACATCAAATAGAAGGCTGATAACTGATAACTTTAATATGCGACTTGTTTCAGGTCCATTCGACCTTTGACACTTTAGCAATCTGCCTCTAAAGAAAAAAACTCCCTTTTGAACTCGTAAAACGAATAGAAGCAAATGACATTTTTTTGAATATTTTTCGTTTTTTTTTCAGTGAATTCTTTAAAAAAGGCATGCATTCAACACTTTTAGGTAAGTTTAGCTAAGAATGACCGAATTTGCGGAAAAATTCTGTACAATTAACCTGTAACATGAAGAAAAGGTCACGGGGGTCACTGCCCACCTGTATAGCGCAATATTGTCAAAGTCCTTCTTTAATTTCGGGTTTTATGCATCCAATCCGTTTCTTATATTACTCCTCACACGTGTTCTATCCGATTTGAGCCCGGGGACTGGTCAAACCACTCCAATTTATTGAGCTCGTGATCTTGCATCCATGTCCTAGGCAGTTTCGAGGCAGGTTTGGGGCCATTATACCCAATGAAGCCCCGTTTTAACGGGACTTTTTCCTTGGCATCAAGTTCTTTACGATGTCTACGAAGTCGGGAGCCCCAATTTGTTCCTATATCAAGAATATCGGACCAACTACAGAAGGGGCAAAGAATTTCCATAGTATGATATTCACACCACAAACGGTGTGGTGGGCTTAGGATCGAAATCAGTAGTTTTTGGACGTCTTATGTAAGGTTTTTCATTAGATCTAAACAAATTTAAGTTACTTTCATCAAACCACATCAATTTTTTCAATTATAGGGCACTATTTTTAAGGGATTGAAGGCATTTAATTCAAAAATAAGGAAGAACTTTGACAATATTGCGCTATACAGATGGGCAGTGACCCCCGTGACCTTTTCTTCATGTTACAGGTTAATTGTACAGAATTTTTCCGCAAATTCGGTCATTCTTAGCTAAACTTACCTAAAAATATTGAATGCATGCCTTTTTTTAAGAGTTAACTGAAAAAAACGAAAAATATTCAAAAAAATGTCGTTTGTTTCTATTATTTTTTCCAGATCCAAAGGGAGTTTTTTCCTTTAGAGGGAGATTGCTAAAGTGTCAAAGGTCACATCGACCCGAAACAAGTCGCATATTAAAGTACAGTTATCAGCCTTCTATTTGATGCCAATTTCATGCATATAGTGCTAGTACAAATTGAGCAATTTAGATTTTCGTCCAGGTGCAAGTGCTGTTTCTATTATTTTTTCCATGTATGTGTCGTGCCACAAAGAAATAGGGAGGGAGGGGGCCCCGAATTTTTTTTTGCCCCGGGCCCCAAAAAAGCTCTGAACGCCCCTGCGCACACACATTTGTGCATGAACACACACATATAAAAGCATATAGGCAGCGGAACCCACCCCATATCAAAATAAATAATTTGACAAGTTGTAAATTGCAACCTGTTAACAGGTTTCAAAATTAGTTTATGTATCAATAAATAAAAATGTATTTCTTTTTATTGTAATGTTCTATTTATGAATGTTTTTTTATTTGTTCAGGGGAGAAAATAATAAGTGCTTTTAATATCTGTAAATTCTGCAAATGATCAAATAATACAAATTTATTTAATATGTAATAAGATAACAAATTAAAAACGCTGGAAATGCGCGGCAAATTAAAATGCATAAATCAAAACAAAGAACAGACAAGTAATCAAAACAAAACAATGAATTTGGCGCGTGCCAACACCACCAAAGCACTCCCTTGTCAACATGCACACGCACACACACATGGAAAGTCATTCTCGGTCTGTGGGCTGCTTGGTCTCGATGCTGAAAGACAAAATTGACTGCCATTCTCTAGTGTGTTGCCAAACTTCACTAGCAACGCATACATTCAAATGCCAGCATGTGCATACATACACGCACACATTGAAACGATCGCACAGCGCAAAGAAGTACGCGCGTGCTTATCGTTCCGCTGTCGTTGTGCGACTGAAGCAGTTTTGATCCTATGCGCTGTTTGTACTGAGAGCCGAACATCGAAGTACCCCGCCCGAACATCGAAGTTCCCAGCCGAGCGTGCAGCCGAAGTCTGTGGGGTACTATGATTCAAAAACTGACAAAAACTGATTTACCCCCTGTTTGAGTTCTCTATGTGTTCAGTGCTTAGTGTCTTAACGTTATTGAAAATGTTTGGGGCTGGCTGACACGGAAGGTATACGAAGGAGGAAAGCAATACGAAAATAAGAACACATTAACTCCAGCTATTAAGCGTGCTTGGAGCGAGATTTCCTTGAACTACATTGATTCCTTGTATCATTCTATGAAGGACCGGATTTATGAAGCTATTACTAAAAAGGAGGCAGTGCTCATTACTAAAATTATTTAATTTTTTATTTCAAATAAATCAAATAGTAACGCCAACTAATAATTTAAGTTAAAATCCAAATACTTTTCTTATAAAAATTAAAAAGCCAAAGTGCGTCTAATCTAATGACCAAAAAAATTAGCCTTTTTGTCAGTAGCTTTAAGAAAATGGTTGAAAAACACAATTTTGTTAAATGTGTATAATCATTTGAATATTACATTTAAAGTATCATTAAATAAGAAGTGTTTTTGCTTATCAACTTCTTTTCTATCGTTATTTAATAAATAAATATCAAGCAAAGTTGTATGCAATTAAACGTGCGTCTAACCTAAGACCAGCAGTGTATATATATTCTTGCTCAGGATCACTAGCCAAGTCGATTAAGCCATGTCTGTCTGTCTGTCCGGATGTCTGGGTGTCTGGATGTTCGGATGAACACGCAGATCTCAGCTATTATAAAAGCTAGAGACACCAAATTCTGCATGAAGGTTTTTGTTTATCCGGGACAGGAGAAGTTTATTTCAAATGTTGGGTGCCACGCCCCCCAACCACGCAAATCAATAATTTCATCATTTTAGCTGATTTGCTAAGATACAACATTCTGAGTAAGACCATACTTAGCTAATTATAATACCAACATAACGTCAAATTCCAATCCGATCGGACAACAAACACAGAAGTTATTAAACAAAGACCTTGTACGCTTTGATTTTGTATACAGATCAGCAAGCTGTGACGTCATTGCAATGCTCATGGAGGAAAGAAAAGGAAAGAGAATGCGAGCGCGTAGCGCCATCTGTTGTTCTTCTCTTCTTTTCTATGCACACGCATATTTTGCATTCAAACGCACACACACACATATGTACATACATTTGTGCTTGACCAATGAAATGATACACGCATTTACACGTATTCATACACAGACGCATGTAAACGCTTACGTTACGATATTTCTATTAAGTAGAAGTATTGTACAATTATTGACTCTACGTTTCAAAAAGGTCGAAAGGGTATCCCACTGCCGCGTGCCGCTCGACTGTTGCTCTTTTTTTTGGTTGTTTTTTTTTTATTTTTATAAACTAAAAGGAAAACTACAGTTATAATATCAATAAAAATAGTTTTCAAAAATTTGGTTTCAATTTTTTTTGTAATATTTAAGACAATCAATAAGTTACGAATGCTAGAGCGGGACGCCGATACATGCATGTCTGCATTTGCACATTTATGTTTCGGCTTCCCTCTCTAACACACGTCAACTGCGGCAAAGTTTATAAAAGTGTTCTAATTAAATGTTGCGTACCAATAAAATGAACATTTTTTTTTTGTTAAGCTTTTAAATTATTTAATAGAAAAGAAAGAAGAAAATAATGTCACACATTGATCGCGGCAGCAATCGAACCCAAAGACTGTCAACATCATTGGTCTTCGAATTCGGCACACACTCCACTAAGCTACTGTACAACTTCACATCAATTTATTGCCCTCTCTCTTTATCTAATGCTTATACTTCTTGTCTATTCGCTTTAGCATTGTATTTGTGTTCTTCTTCTCTTGTCTTGAATTAAATAATGAGAATATAAAAATTATATTATTATTTTTAAATTTTTCCAAATAAAGCTAAATTTTCATTATAAATAACGGAAAATAAATGATACACGGTATACTATAACAATCCATGGCCTATAAAAATTATAGTATAATTCGCTTAGCTGCATCGATAGTTAGCTGCATCGGCAAGATATCTGCATTATTTTTCCATTTTTTTGTGTGAATAGAAAATTTGTACGAAAATTCATACGTTTGCTGCATCGCAGATAACAGCCTTTTTAACTTAAGTGCATCATATCAGCTGTTTTTTTTGCCAATTTCAATGAATATCATCAAAGTTAGCTGCGCCATCTATGAATCATTTTTGCATATCTAAAAGATGGCAAGAATGCCAACTCGTTTCAGTATCTGCGCATGTCCGTTTTTGTTTTTGCTTTGATCGTGATTTTTGTGTTTTTGTTTCTTATGACACAAAGTTATTAAAATGGGTAAAACAAAGCGTGTCGTTGGACTAACACTAAAGGAAAAGCTTCAAATAATCGAGTTAGTGACCAACAAAGTGGACAAAAAGGAAATTTGTGCCAAGTTCAAATGCGACAGATCCACAGTCAACCGCATTTTACAAAAAACAAATGAAATTCATGAAGCTGTGGCCGCGTCAGGTTTAAAAAGAAAGCGTCAAAGAAAAGGAGCGCACGACTTAGTAGAAGAAGCCTTATACATTTGGTTCGGACAGCAGGATTCAAAGAACGTAATTCTTGACCGGCACGTCATATTAGCAAAAGCGAAAGAATTTTGCCAAAAATTTAACGACGCCTTTGAACCTGACGCCAGCTGGCTTTGGCGCTGGCGCAAGCGCCACAATATAAAGTATGGCAAAATACACGGCGAAACTGCTACAAATGATTCCGTATCAGCAAATGAGTACAAAAATGATATTTTGCCAGGATTGCTTAAAGGTTATAACCCAGAAGACATTTTTAACGCTGACGAAACTGCACTCTTTTATAAAGCAATGCCGAATGCGACATTTTTTACTTGTGGAAAGCAATTAAATGGCCAGAAATCTCAGAGAGTGAGACTTACTTTGCTGTTTATATGCAATGCAACTGGGACATACAAAAAAACTTTTGTAATCGGCAGATCGAAATCGCCACGATGCTTCAAGAATGCTAATGTGCCCATTCCGTACTATGCAAATAAGAAGGCCTGGATGACTAAGGATCTCTGGCGAAAAATAATGACAGGATTTGACGAAGAAATGAAAAAGCAAAATCGAAAGATTTTACTCTTCATCGACAATGCAACTAGTCACACGACTGTCAAGGACTTCGAAAACATAAAATTGTGCTTCATGCCACCAAACACAACGGCTCTACTTCAACCTCTGGACCAAGGTATTATCCACTCATTCAAATTAGAGTATAGGCGTATTTTGGTCAAACAGCAGCTCATTGCTGTTAATTGTGGTAAATCTACTGTGGAATTTTTAAAATCATTATCGTTATTGGATGCTCTATATTTTGTCAACCAAGGATGGAAGAATGTTAAAATGTTAACTATTCAGAATTGTTTTAAAAAGGTAAGATGGGATTATTATTGATATGTATCTCAAATAACGAATTTATTATTTTCAGGCTGGATTTAAGTTCAGTTTTGAAAATGAAGACACCATTGCTGAAAAAGACAAACAATGCGTAGAAGTTGACATTGTATCGAATATTAATTGGAATGAATATGCCAATGTTGATGCAGATGAGGCTGGCCATGGTCAATTAGATGATGATGAAATCGTGCGCTCTTTAGTTCAAGATGCAAAAACCAGCGATAACGAAGAAAGCCATAGTGATGAAGATGTGGACGATACTGAGCGTCCTACTTTTAAGGATGGGTTTGCAGCAATTAAGGCTTTAAAGTCCATTTTTATGCGAAACAATAATGATGAGTTTTTGCAAAACTTGAATTCTATGGAAGACAAGCTGTTTAATTTACATATAAACTCAGCTGTATTGCAAAAAAAATTACTGACTATTTTTAAGTTAGTTTTAAAAAGTGTTTTAATCAATTCACCATCACTTAAATTTATATGTCGATCTTACTTATCATTAAGAATGAAATTATCAGTTCCTTTTATGTTTAACATTGTTATAAAGAAATAAATTCTTTATTTTTCCTTAAAAAAAAAAAAATTAAGTTAGCTGCATTTTTAAGTTACCTGCATCGAGGCATTGTGCAAAGTACTCGAGGCAGCTAAGCGAATTATACTGTATTATTATTTTTGAATTTTTCCAAATAAAGCTAAATTTTCATTATAAATAACGGAAAATAAATGATACACGGTATACTATAACAATCCATGGCCTTCCACAGTCAGCACCTGACTCTAGCGTTCGACTGGTTATTTTTGTTACCGAATAAGTTACTTCATTTGGCTGTGTTGAGAATGAACCACGCCCCTTTCTTTGAGTTTCAAACCGAAAATCCACCACTTTATGTTCTATAGTCTATAATTTTTAATCACAACCGATCGATCATATGACAGCTATGTGATATAGTGGTCCGATCCGTCTGATTTTTATACATTATCCTACTATAAACGAATACAAATTTTGTGCATAGTTTCAAGCCTCTACCTTAAATATAACGTACATATGTATTCATGGCCGCCCTCCCCAAACAACGAGAACCAGTGTGCGCTGCCTGTCTGGCGCTGCTGCTTTGAAATTTGTCGTGATGCCGTTGCTCAGGCGCCTTGTACTGTCTGTGCACACGCTCTGGGTACCGCAGGCACCGTTACTTGTGTGCGCACTGGTCTCACGTTCTGGGTACCGAGGCACCGTTACATGTGTGCGCGCTAGGCTCGCGCCCTGAGTAACAAGGCACCGTTGTTTTTGTGCACGCCGGACATGGGCGCCGAGCTCTTGGGGTTCTGTTCGTGCCATGTACCCTGTTTTCTGGTTTTGCCTACACTCCTTTCAAATGCCCTGCTGTCTATGTTTCTGCCTACATTTCAAACACTGCGGGGTATATTAGGCTTAAGTTTAACTTATATATATTTATGAAAATTAAATGTGCTGCGTTTCTTGCAGCGCACAGTGGTCGGCGCTCACCCGGCCATAAATACTTCTAGTTGAGATAGAAGTTTGAAATTTTGCACATTTTTATTTTAATTATAAAATGATATCAAAAATTTGGTTGCGCTTGTATAAGGAAAGCGCCTTAGAATAATTTTAGTAGTCAAATCAGTATATTACAACAATAAAAAAAATAAATTTAAATGAAACTTAACAATTAATGTTTTATAATTATACAAGCAAGTTATAATAAAATTCTATGTTTTTATCAAGCAGCTCAAATACTGATTTAATGAGATTTGACTTTTGTTTACAAGGCAGTTTACTTTAATCCGAAATAAAAGGATCGGAGCTTAAAAGTAATCTAATAAACAAATCGGTGTTCGTTAAAAGCCCGAAATATTTTTCTTGTATGCTTACGTCTAAACGATTTAATATCTCTATTTCTAGCCTCTGCAGCTTATTCGGAAAGCTCTCCAATGGGTCTAAACAAGTTCTTATTATATGAGATCTATGCATTAATATTATTTGTACTGATGCAGGGAGGTAGTACCATGAATATTTATTAATTAAGAGATTCGCGGTTTCTATGGCATACACTCTAAATTTCTCAGCATTTATATTGTACCCCGATGAAATTGCTTGCAATTTAATTGAGCATCTAATTAGTAAATTATTGTCAAGACTAGTTGTTTGAGACAAATCTGGATTTTCAAAAAATTTTTTTGCGGTATTGCCATCGTTGGAGGTTCCGCTTCCTCCAGCTTTCAGGTTGTTTACAATTAAGCCCATTCTGAATAAAATAAAAAGTCCAGACTGAATTACATTTGTACGCTTTAATAATATGGTTTTTGCTTCGGTGGAACGTATTTTCCCAACTTTTAGATCTAATCTATGTATATGATATGTATCAGGTGTACAAGTATGAAATGTCGTTTTTTTTTTAATAAAAAAACACGTTAAATTTTGCGAAAAAAGAAAAAATCATTTATTCAAAGTATTTGCCATCGCTAGGTACACATTTTTCCCATCTCTCGGGCAATTTGTGGATTCCACGCCAGCAGAACTCATCGTCTTTTGCGAAAAACCATTCATCGAGCCATTTTTTCACATTTTTCGTAAGAATCGAAGCGCTGCTCAGCGAGTGCGTGTCCCATCGAAGCAAATGGGTGGTAATCGGATGGGGCCAGGTCTGGTGAGTAAGCCGCATGCGGAAGCACTTCCCAATTGAGTGTTTCAAACGTGTCGCGAGCCGATCTTGCATGGAGAAAATGAAGTATGTTTTGGAGAAAAATGACCTTGGGTTGTCTTTTTTGATATTCCGGTCGTTTTCTCTGAAGCGCACGGTTCAAATTGATCAACTGTTGTTGGTAGCGTGCCGTATTCACCGTTTCGCCGGGTTTCAAGAGCTCAATGCTTGCAGTTCGGTGTCTTCGTACCTTTTTGGTGGTTTTCCGTGCTCTTTGTCGTCGACGTCAAAATCACCACTTTTGAAGCTTTGAAATCACCGTTCACACGTTTTCACAGTTGGTACTTGTTCGCCAAAGGCTTCAACAAGAATTCGGTGCGATTCCGCAGCTGTTTTCTTCAAATGAAAACAGAAAATTAACACTGTCGGCGTTTGCTCTTTATTCGGCACGAAACTCGAGATGTTGACTGCACTGAGAGTAAACGATAATGACGCTCGATTTGCGCAAAACTTTGGTGGTTCGACAGTCAAGGTTGACACTTCACATGGTCAAACTTTCATGACAATCAATAAGTATTTACGTTTGCGAGACATCTATATGTTCGAAGCGACATTTCATACTTGTACACCTGGTAAATAAAATATTCAACAAATCGTATGTAAGCGTGTAACGGAGACAGGCCAAATTCAAATCGTTCGTCATAAACTCTTCTGAGAAGGCGTTCCTTTAAATTGTTCATTTGAGTTGGGTTTGCTTCACATATATAACATTTTACGGTTGAGGTATCGCTTAAAGCACTGCATATTTTCCCATAAACTATGGTTAGTTGCAACGAATGTTCAACTTCTATTTCCCGGCCTTCAATACTAAATATAGTTTAAGAAAGCTGCATGCAGTAAATGTTTCTGCTAGAAAAGAATGGAAGAGGGATGTTGCCTTTGTTCTTAATGAAATTTCTAAGCGAATCGAGGATGCAAATTCAATGGCAAAAACCAACTCCTCTTTGACCAGATGAAACTCTAGCTTATCTCCTGAAAAACACACTGACATAACAGCAATATATAAGCACCAGACTTCTACAAACAAATGCCATAACAGCGACATATGTATATTCGCCTTATAATGAAGTGATCGAACCAAAATTACAGTGCCGACCAGAGGGTATATAAGTAATAGAAAATACTGCTCAAGTGCTATTACAAAATCTCTTGAATCATACAGCGCATAGATTAATTAAGTTGCAATCGGTTGTTTTCAAGCAATTTCCATAAATCCTTAAAATCAAATTAATTCGCAGCTACGAATTTGATGGGTCAACTGGTCATAGTGCTTACAAGCACAAATTTGAAACTGAAGCACTTGGCACACCAATTTCTGATCAATCTTTATTCGTAACTTCTGTCATACCCGTACATATTATAGATTCTTTTAAACGGCATATCAGCGCACCGCAGTTCATTCGATTTTGCAGGCCTCTAAGAATTGAGTTGATAAAGGAAACTGCTGTCCACATAATAATAGAAAACCAGTCGAACGCTACAGTCAGGTGCTTACTGTAGAAGGCCATGGATTATCATGGTATACCTTATATCATCTATTTGCCGTTATTTATAATGAACATTTTGCATTATTTGGATTATTATTAAGCATTTAAAAATATAAATTTTATATATAAATTCAATTGACGGACAGTTGAAGAAGAAAGCGTAAACAATGCAAAAGCGAATAGACAAGAATTATTAGCATTAGGTAGGGCGAGAGGGCAATAAGTATGTGTATGCATTTTTGCTTATCTTAAGCAGTAGTGGCGGCCGCGGAAGTTGTACAGTAGGTAGCTTAGTGGAGTGTGTGCCGGATTCGAAGACCAATGATGTTGACTGTGTTTGGGTTCGATTGCTGCCGCGATGAATGTGTGAAATTTTTTTCGTCTTTCTTTTCTATTAAATACTTTAAAAGCTTAACAAACAAAAATTTTTAAATTTTTTGGTACGCAACATATTTAACAAGAGCAACAGTCGAGCAGCACGCGACAGTGGGATACCCTTCGACCTTTTTGAAACGTAAAGAGTCAATAATTGTACAATACTTCTACTTAATAGAAATATCGTAACGTAAGCCTTTATATGCGTCTGTGTATGAATTCGTGTATATGCGTGTACCATTTCATTGGTTAAGCACAAATGTATGCATGTGTGTGTATGAATGCAAAAAATGCGTGTGCATAGAAAAGAAGAGAAGAACAACAGATGGCGCTACGCGCTCGCATTCTTTTTCCTTTTCTTTCCTACATGAGCATTGCAATGACGTCACAGCTTGCTGGTCTGTATACAAAATCAAAGCGAACAAGGTTTTTGTTTAATAACTTCTGTGTTTGTTGTCCGATCGGATTGGAATTTTGACATTATGTTGGTATTATAATTATCTAAGTATATGTCGCTCACAAATCAGTATAAAAGATAAAATTATTGATTTGCGTGGGCGGGTGTCGTGACACCTAACATTTGAAATAAACTTCACCTGTCCCGGATAAACAGAAACCTTCATGCCAAATTTGGTGTCTGTAGCTTTTATAATAGCTGAGATCTGTGTGTTCATCTGGACATCCAGACATCCGGACAGACAGACAGACAAACAGACATGGCTTAATCGACTTGGCTAGTGATCCTGAGCAAGAATATATATACTTTGTGGGGTCTCCCACGCCTCCTTCTGCCTAATACATACATTTGCACAAAGTTAGTATACCCTTTTTTGACCATTTTCAATGGTCGAAGGGTATCAAAAGTAATTAAAACAAAAAGTTGCACCAGCCGCGTACAGGACTTGAACTCACGCAGGCACACCCAAAATCACTACGTATTGCCAACCGCCACTCTAACCACTAAGCCACTGCCTCATTTGTTGTTTGATCGGCAAAGTTACATTCTACAATTCTGTTGCCTTTCCATGCAAATAAAAAGTTTTGTAAAATGCTGTGTGTCCGACGCTAGATTTGAACTTAGATCTGCTTAAGTATAGGTATACCATACGTTCAAAATGAGTTTAATTTGTTTCATAACTCACTTATTTATAGTCCCGTGGCAAGGTATTTGTCATTTGAGATGTACAATTTTGGTTGATGGATGTATATTGTGTATATTAAATAGTTGTTACTGATTTACAGAGGCGGGAAGGGGCGTGGCCGAATTTCAAAAAAAACTTTGCAACACTGCAACATACACGGATGTTGTCACAAAATTTGAAGACTCTAGCTCTTATTGTTGCTGAGATCCAGGTGTTCATACAGACAGACAGACGGACAGACAGACAGACATTAATCGACTCGGCTCTTGATACTAATTCAGAATATATATAATAACAAGTTCGCGGTTGGTGTTTTATAAAAAAATATAATTTTATTTGTAATAAACACTTAGGCGAAACCCGGAGACAATTCGCGTCGTTCTATGAAGAAGTTTGAATTAAATCTGACTTAAAGCTACAAACTGGACGCTTAGCAAACCTTTGGCTGAGTCTTATTTACTTCTATATTGAGCGTACATAAGGCTCTCTTTTATGTTTACATGATATTGGACACTCTCTTGAGTGGATTGTGCATGGGAACGGATCAGCCGAGATTTGCGCTGCGTAAGCAGTTTTGACCCTTTCGTGGGAATGTTTATAAATGATTGAAGTAGGCTGACTTGTTATTGTCGCCGAATTGGGGGAAAATGTTTATAAATGATCGAAGTAGGCTGACTTGTTATTGTCGCCGAATTGGGGGAAAATGTTTATAACTAAGCAGGCGGAGTTGTCGCCGAATTGGGGGATACAAATGTTTATGTCTAAGCAGGCGGATGGGTATCAAATGTCTTATATGCTAATTACAATGGTCAAGTGTGTGTTTTGAAGTGGAAGTGTTTGTGGGTGTGTATGTGTGGACAAGTGGTGCACTATGGTACATATGCTACTTCCCCATCCTTAAAAAATTGGCCTGCCCTCAGGCGGATAAGTTAGGATACAATATAGGGTTTATACTATTATCATTTTTAATTACTTGATTGTTTACAATATTTGGTGGTTCTATGGGAGTGGGAACTTGTTTTTTAAATTTAACAATGATTTTCTTAGGTATACCCTTATATTTGTAGACAAAATATAACATTATTATTATAATTAATACAATTATTGACGTTATTAATACATTTTGAAAAGTATCTTTTGTTTTTATACGAGGGTCGTTTGATAAGTCCGTGACTTTTTGTATTTGCCGCGCACCTGCTCTAAATACAACACTGCTCCTGTCAGCAGTTATCGATTAACAGCTGACTGTAAAATTTTGAGAAAGCTGCGTTTTTTGGTTTGCGTTTTATAGGCATTGAAAGCAGACGATCTCGTGAATTTTAACGAAAATGGAAAAAAGTGAATTTCGTGTGCTAATTAAGCATTATTTTTTGCGTAAAAAATCCATCACCGAAACCAAGGAAAGACTTGATAAATATTATGGGGACCATCAATTTCAATGGTTAAGAAATGGTTTACTGAGTTCCGTTGTGGTCGTACCAGTACAAGTGATGCCGAACGTTCAGGTCGCCCAAAAGAGGTCGTCATGCCAGAAATCGTCGACAAAATCCATGGAATGATATTGGATGATCGGAGAATGAAAGTGCGTGAGGTAGCTGAGGCTGTAGGCATCTCAACTGAACGGGTACATCACATTTTACATGAATATTTGGACATGAAAAAGCTTTCCGCGCGATGGGTGCCGCGATTGCTCACACACGACCATAAGCGCAACCGTGTGTATTTTATTCAAAAAGTCACGGACTTATCAAACGACCCTCGTATCAAAAATTTCTTTTGCTTCAATATATGCTAATGTTTCTAATTTTGTTACGTTATTATTTACATATACTGTTTGTGTGTAGTCAAGTAATGTATTTGAGATTGATATATCGTTTATTTGAATGGTGCAGTTAAAAGCTTTAATTAAATTATCTCCCTCTATTATTATTTCTTGATTTTTGCAATTCTGGTTGAGTGTGGTTTTTGGTAATTTCCATGTTAATATTATATTAGGTTCGACATAACTAATTTCTGTATTTTTATGGGTTTTCGTGTATCTACACTCTGTATTTACTTGATTTAGGATACCTGTTATGCATTTGTCAGATAATAATTTTTTTGAAGATACTAAGAAAGTTTTATTGTCTTGAACATAATATTTATCATTTATATTTTCAATCAATATATTTTTATTGCTATCGGGGTACGGTATTATTGTGAAAATTGGGGTTTTTATAATATCTCTTGGGATATGGGAAATTAAAAGAATTTCATTCGTGTCAGTTTTAAGCCAAGTTGAGGTTTTAATATTTAGAACTTTTTCAGAGTTTATGTTTGTTAAGTAATCATGTTTTAATAATTTAGGGTTAAAAATGCCAAGTCTTGTTAGCTGCATTCCTAGTTCAATATCTTCTATATATTCGGTAAACTGCTGTAAATTAAATAACAAAATATTAAGTCTCTGGTCTCTTTCATGTACCGTGCTTAAAAAGTTTATTATATCTATGCCTTTATTGACTTCTCTTATTACATCATTAAGTTCGTTAATTTGGACGCTGCTTTCTGCTAAATTATGAATTTTTTGTTCTAACTCTTCCTTATCTGATTGATCTAAAGTTCCAAAAAGGTATTTGTACGTTGTACCTATAAAATTAATTAAGCCGCGTTTGCTGCGCTTTACTATTCTTATGCCATTCATTTCTCTTTCTAATTTTTCAACTAAATATTGAACTTGGGATACAGATTCGAACTCTTGTGATTGTTTTATTAGTCTATTATAAGTTTGTTCTGTTTTTGTGATATTCACGGTTAGACAATGATATTCATAATTTACTGGTAATGTTATTGATCCTGTGGTAAAAATTAAATAACCATTTTTGGCTTGAATGGGATAAACTTCGATACTTTGTCCTTGGGCATATTGGGTAATGCATAGTAAGAAATAGTAACTGATCATCAAAACTACGTGATTATGTTGGACTGCCTTGGTCACTTGGAGTTGTGCTGGAATTATCATATTTGGTTTTATTAATTTTCTTTTTCTTTTTATATTTCGATTTATAGTGGGTAATTTTTCTACCTCTGTTTTTCTCTTCATAATGTTTATCATCTACTTGAGTGATCTCTCCTGTTTTCTTAAAGGGATTGGTTGTTTTAGATTTAACTAGTGGTGCTTGCCTATATCTAGTATCTATTTCGTAATCTTTACGTTTTTCGTTTAATTTCTCTATTTTGTTACTTTTATTATTTTGTGTGTTATAAGCAGGTGTTCCTGCATAAATGAAAATATCGGCTGGGGTTCTTCCAGTCGTATTGTGCTTGGTTTTATGATTATAAATGTAAAGGATTGTTTCAAAACTAGTTAATTTGTTTTCAGGGTTTGATTCGGTATTAATTATTCTTAATTTTTCATTAATAGTTTTATGAAATCTCTCAACATCAGAAATTCCATTTTTACTTGTTGTGATTTCTATTTTTACGCCTTCTGTTTGTAACCAAAGCTGTAAAGCTGCGCACATAAATGCTGAATCTTTATCTGCTTTGATTTCTATTGGTTTACCCATATTGGTAAAAACTGAGAGTATTGCTCGTTTAGCTTCGAGCCAATCTCTGGATTGTATTTCAGTTAAAGAGGCGAACTTTGAATAAATATCGATGCACGATAGAAATTGTTTATTATTGACCATATAAAAGTCTATTACATATTTATCTCTTGGATTAAAGACTTCAGGAGTTGTTTCGAATTTTAATTTTGTATCTCTATGCTCAGTTTTTGGTACATTGCAAACATCACATTCGTTTATGATGTTTTGAATTAATTTTTGATAATCGGGGTAATAGAAGTTTTCTTTGAAAAGGGCAATGGTTTTTTCAATACCAGGATGTAAAAGTTCTTTGTGTTTTTGAAGTATAATTTCTTTAAATTGAGCATATGTGTGAATATTGGTGAGTTTTGAAGTAGACCTCATTACTTTTGTAATATTATTTGGGCAAATAATATTTACGTAGGCGTTTTGGAATGTTGTAAAGTCTTCATCATTGTTGAAATAAATTACAGTGTTTTTAGTGCAAATGTATTCTTTGATAAGCTCTTTTGCATAATCGAAAGTCATTTCTTTATAAGTTATGTTTATTATTGTTTTATGGAAATATTTTGTTACCTTTACTTCGTTTGTGTGACCCTTAGTGAATTCTATCTGATGGGTAAAGTAATTAATGGGTCTTTCTGTAATGGGTATATAATTTTGACTGTCCTCGTTACTACTATGTATGGTAGCAGCGGTGGTGGAAGTTTCACCGAGGAAGTTCTCAATTTTTACACGTGAAAGTGCATCTGCAACATGGTTTTCTTTACCTGGTACATATTTTATTTGGTAGTCAAACTCATTTAGTCTGATTTTCCATCTCTGAAGTTTCATGTTTGGTTCCTTGATATTTTCAAGCCAAACTAAGGGGCGGTGGTCACTTAGAATTTGAAATTTTCGACCGAAAAGATAGGACCTGAAGTATTTGGTGGCCCAGACAATAGCTAAAAGTTCTTTCTCTATTGCCGAATAATTGAGTTCATGGTCATTAAGTGTACGACTAGCGTAACAAACAGGTTTATGATCCTGTGAGAGTACAGTACCTAGAGCAATATTGCTGGCGTCTGTAGTCAGTGAGAATGGTTTCTCAAAGTTAGGGTAGATTAAGATTGGATCGGACATTATGAGAAATTTTAACTTCTCGAAAGCGGATATATAGTTTATATCATTGGCGTTTATCTTGGCGCCTTTCTTTAAATTTTGGGTCATTGGTTTTGCAATATTTGCGAAATTGGGGATGAACTTTCTGTAAAACCCGCAAAGGCCAAGGATCGACTTTATTTGCTTAGGCGTTTTGGGGATGGGAAAATTCTTAATTGCATTTATTTTTGTTGGGTTAGGCTTTATACCTTCAGTTGTTATGATGTGCCCTAGAAACTCTGTTTCTTTTTTAAGGAATTCACATTTGTCTAACTGCAATTTAAGATTAGCTTCCTTTAATTTAGCAAAAACTTTACGCAGAGACATTAAATGTTCTTCCAATGAAGTGGAGAATACTATAATGTCATCCATGTATACCAAACAATCTTTGTAGATAAGATCTTCCAAAAGATTGTTTACGCAACGTTGAAAGGTTGCGGGTGCATTTTTCAGTCCGAATGGCATTCGAGTGTACTCATAATGTCCATTCTTGGTAGAAAAAGCTGTTTTTGGTATTGAGTTTTCATCCATTTGGATTTGGTGAAAACCTTTTGCTAAATCTATGGTAGTGAAATATTGAGATCTACCGAGTTTATCTAATATTTCATCCATAACAGGAATTGGATACTTGTCGTCCACGGTAATTTCGTTTAGTTTGCGATAGTCAATTACTATCCTAAACTTTTGTTTACCGGATGCATCACTCTTCTTTGGTACTATCCAAATAGGTGAGCAATAAGGCGAGTTCGATTTTCGAATAATGCCTTGATCAATCATTTCTTTGATTTGGACTTCGACTTCTTTGTCGTGAGCTTGGGGATATTTATAAGGTTTCTTATAAATAGGATCTTCATGTTTGGTATTAATGACATGTTTGACAGTGCTTGTGAAGGTCAAATTTTCACCTTCTCTGTACTGAATGTCTTTAAATTCGTGAAGAATTTTAGTCAGAGCATTTCGCTCTTCCTTGTTTAAGTGATCGAGTCTGAATTCATTGGATTCCTTCAGCTCATTTTGTACTGCATAGTTTATTGCTTCATCATCAGTTGATGGTGGCTCTAAACAGTTCATGCAGTCGGTATCGTCTTCTGATTTTACCTTCTGCTCGTTTTCATAGTGCATTAAGAAGTTGTAATTGTTTAAATTAACACTTCGTTCACTAAAATTGATTTGAGCGTTGGTATCTTCTAAGAAGTCTCTACCAAGTAGCATATCATAATTTTCCGAAAAATTATGGATATAAAAAACTTGCTTTGTGGGGCAAAGCTTGCTGGGTTTCAAACTAATACTATCTTTTAATGTAATTATACCGTTAATGGTATGAACTTTCAACTTATTTGTTTTAACGGGGTTTGTTTTAATTGTAGATCCGGTATCAATAATACAACGGAGCTTTATATTGTTCATAACAATATTTATGAACGGGTTTGTTCTTGTTCGTCGTCCGAGGCATTTTGATGAAAATTTTCGGACGTGTCCATTCTTGATTGGCCACTAGAACTTGGTCTTTGCCTTTTATAGGCTGGGTTAGGTGCACTTGAAGAGGCTTGATTTGTTTGATAATTTGTTGTATTTTGTAATTGTGCCTGTTCTAGCTTCTGTTTAAATTCTTGGTATAACTGCTCAATGTTCTGGCTATTATTATTATTTTTCTTGTTATCATTAGTATTGTTATAATTTTGGTTTTGGCTGGTGGAACTTGACACTTGGTTATAATTTGGATTGTAATTCTTACTCTTAGAATTTTTGCTTTGATCATTATTTTTGTTCTGACTATTTTGTGATTTCGAACGATCGGACCATATACTATCATAGCAACCCTCTTGTTGAGCGATTTGCTTCAACTTGCTTACAGTTGTTATGTCGAATCTAGCTAATTGCATATATAGTCTATCAGGGAGTTTGTGTTTTGAATTCTGCGATAAGGGCTTCCTTCAGATCAATCCAGGTGTTGACTGAACTTAACTGGGACACACGCTGGGCATCACCTCCAATCTGCATCTCGATTGCACTAAACATGATGTGTGCTTGCCGGGCGTCGGTTGTCGGGTAGAGACTTTGAATGAACTCGATTCTCCGTATGAATGAGCTCAATTCGGATGTTGTACCATTAAATACTGGCACTTGTCGAATCTGACCAAGGGCCTGGTTCAGATGATTTTCCGAAAGGAGTTGTATTTGATGTGGTTGTTGTTGCGGTGGTTGTGCCATTTTAAATTTTTGTATTGCTGGTTAATTTACACTCGCTTAGCTTTGCGCTAGGGTTTTATTTTTTTGTTTTTGTTTCGGGGTTTTGACTTGGGACGAAAATTGTCCTTTAATGGTCTTTACTGCAGCACTGAGTTGTGAATTTTTATTGAAAAAATGTTCACTTCTAGTAGCGGTCACACTTTTATAGCGGGCTACCAAGTTGAAGTGTTTCACAGAGCACTGAGTTTCTTTTTTTGTGGATTATTGTCTTCCAGTAGCCTTTTTAGTTGGCTACGCAAACGAAGTTATTTAATCACACGCGGTATTTAGGCGGATTGCAACCTTCCTGTAGCATTTAATTTAGCCACGCAAACGAAGGTGTTAGATCACACGCGGTTCTTTGGCGGATATCGATCAATGTTTCAATCAATATCCTACCGGCTGCGCCAATAACAAGTTCGCGGTTGGTGTTTTATAAAAAAATATAATTTTATTTGTAATAAACACTTAGGCGAAACCCGGAGACAATTCGCGTCGTTCTATGAAGAAGTTTGAATTAAATCTGACTTAAAGCTACAAACTGGACGCTTAGCAAACCTTTGGCTGAGTCTTATTTACTTCTATATTGAGCGTACATAAGGCTCTCTTTTATGTTTACATGATATTGGACACTCTCTTGAGTGGATTGTGCATGGGAACGGATCAGCCGAGATTTGCGCTGCGTAAGCAGTTTTGACCCTTTCGTGGGAATGTTTATAAATGATTGAAGTAGGCTGACTTGTTATTGTCGCCGAATTGGGGGAAAATGTTTATAAATGATCGAAGTAGGCTGACTTGTTATTGTCGCCGAATGGGGGGAAAATGTTTATAACTAAGCAGGCGGAGTTGTCGCCGAATTGGGGGATACAAATGTTTATGTCTAAGCAGGCGGATGGGTATCAAATGTCTTATATGCTAATTACAATGGTCAAGTGTGTGTTTTGAAGTGGAAGTGTTTGTGGGTGTGTATGTGTGGACAAGTGGTGCACTATGGTACATATGCTACTATATAGTTTATGGGGTCGGAGATGCTTCCTTCTGCCTGTTACACACAAACTCGTTCCGACAAACACAGTAGACCATGAATTTTTTTAAAATCCATGGCCTAAACATATCCATGGTCCATAAAGTACTGGTCCACGGATTTCAAATCAATAATTCGGCGTTGGTTCCCTTGGATGTCTAGGCGAAAATGCGAGTGAAGCCCGAAATAAACTTTACGAAAGGGACCGACTATCACATGCCAGGAAATGCAATCGAATCAATACAAAGAGTGATATTTTCCACAGAGCGATTGATTCCTCGGACCCACTATTATCAAAAATTTGTTTTTAAGAAAAAGAGAAAAAAAATAGGAAAAAACCACTTCCGAAGGTAGTAATAAGTCTTTTGGAAATACAGTCTAATTATAAACCTGATCCATCAGATTCACATTCTGATTATGATTCGAGTTCAGATTCGAAAATTTATAATGTAGAATTAGAAGAAGAAGAGGGCGATTATTCATAAAACTTTATATGTATACACATTTATTATATATATAAAAAACTATTTGTGATTTAACAACAAAATGTATAAAGTTTCAAATCTGTAGCTTAATTTTTAGACTTTATGTCAACAAAATCGAATTCTAGACCACAGTGCCGTGATACGTTCGGAATGAAAACATCCAAAGTGACTTAAATTCCACCAGTTATCAATGCAATTACGGAACTTAAGGAAAAATACTATAACAAGCTTTACTCACACACCAACCACCTAGCGAGAGGTCTAACCCAGCTTAGTAGTTGTTCCCGTCTCTGGCGAAAAGACCCACCAACTCAGCGAAGAAATTTGTAGGGCCGTTTAATCATAGAACAGTTGACCCGAGAGTGGACAGCAGCGAGGGACAACATGGGCCTGCTAACATGGCCACCTAGTTATTAAGTTTTTCTATTTCAAGATCACCGTTCCGTAGGGTGCACCTAGGTAGGATTAGGTTACAGGGGTATAACCGTGTTTATATCCCACAGAAAACAAGAAAAATAGGAACAAGATCACGAGAGATGGCAGGCCCCGTCAGACAAGCATGGAACGAACGCCGCCAGGGTGTGGAGGAGTGGCTGGACGGCTTACCAGCAATATTGCCTGAGGAGAAGCACCCGGCGCTGCAGGAGGCAGCAGGCGTGGCCGTGCCAATGGACTAGCCGGATGACGACGACATCGGCACCATTTTGTTCTCCGGCCCACAACCCTTGCGGTCCTGGTCGTCAGCACGACCAACAAAACGCCGGAGCCATTACAACGCATCCAGGTGATCTCGGACGATGCGAGCTCTCAAGTACAGCACGTGTAAGTATTAAATTTGACCTAGTTTTAAGTATTTTTTCAATGAAAGAATTAATATATTTTGGTACAAAAAAAAGCTGTGTTTAAGTTAGGGCTGGGCGGAACTACCTCAGGAAGTAGGGCCAATAAATACAGGGTATAGACTCGCTCACCAAACGTTCAGCGCAAAAACAGAAGCGAAGCCGGCGACGAAGAAAACCACAACCAATAACAGCTCGACAGGAGAGAGAGCACCAGCAGCAAGAGCGCAGCAGAACACCAGTAGCCGAAAAGGAGCTGCAGCCGCAGCCGAACTTAAATTTTATAATTACACAAGCAACTTACAAGTTGAAGAAAATGTTTACGTTTTGAAAATATAGATTTTGCTTCGGTGAAACGTAATTGCCAAACTTTTAGATCTAATTTGCAATCAGTCTGCAGTTTTATCAAGTTTTGCAAGATTCGCTTTTCGTCCACGTTTTGTTCTCTTTGAACATTCTGCAAAATCAGCACACGTAACCATTTCTTGGGGAAAACCAGTCGAACGCTACAGTCAGGTGCTGACTGTAGAAGGCCATGGGTTATCATGGTATACCGTGTTTAATTATTTTCCCTTATTTATAATGAAAATTTTGGTTTGTTTGAATTATTATTAAGCATTTAAAAATAGAAATTTTATATTCTTACTAGCTGACCCGGTGGACTTCGTCCCACCTAGCCGGGATTCAATTCATGCTGTATAAACAAAAACAATTTTTTTTTTTCTGTGTACCATGAAAACAACTATTATTGCGCCCATTTTATGATAAACTTGGCCTCTGATTTTAAATGTAGAATTGTATTGTTGACCATTTGCATTACTATTTCTTATGACTTTTTTTGCTCCGAACGATGTCATTTGAAAGCATGAATTGAATTTTCGAATGGACTTAAGGAAGAGGTTGGAATCTGGATCCGTGCCGGTAAGTAAACCGTTCAATGGTTCAGGTGGTATTTCAATCGGTGGTAGTTGTACCTTGCCAGACGCGCAACACATACCGGCCGGCTCCTTGTTGAATTTGAGAGCATGACAATGCGGGCATTCCTTGTCCATAGCACCAATAGAGACTTTTTAATGAGCATAATACGAGGGTCGTTTGATAAGTCCGTGACTTTTTGAATAAAATATATTTTTTTCGTCAAAGAAGCGTTTTATTTCTCAACATAATCTCCTTTTAGCTCTATACATTTAGTCCAGCGTTTTTCCAATTTTTTTATTCCTTCCAAATAATAGGTTTTCTCAAGGCCCTCAAAATAGTCGTTTGTTTCTGTGATGACCCGAATCTCTTACCGCCGAGCCATTTCTTCATGTTTGGAAACAAAAAATAGTCACAGGGGGCTAAATCTGGAGAATATGCTGGATGGGGTAGCAGTTCGTAGCCCAATTTATGAAATTTTGCCATGCTGACACGAAATTCACTTTTTTCCATTTTCGTTAAAATTCACGAGATCGTCTGCTTTCAATGCCTATAAAACGCAAACCAAAAAACGCAGCTTTCTCAAAATTTTACAGTCAGCTGTTAATCGATAACTGCTGACAGGAGCAGTGTTGTATTTAGAGCAGGTGCGCGGCAAATACAAAAAGTCACGGACTTATCAAACGACCCTCGTAATCAATATCGGGCTCGTAATGGAATGCCAGACGCAGGAAAGAATTTGATAGAAATGCTCGATGCACCTGTTGGCGTTGTTGGTTACTTGTTCTACGTCTATTCATTCTGGAACGGGATAATTGTCGTTGTTCGACTCTTATTTGTTCATCGCGTTCCACTCGTGTGTCTTCTGTTTCTTCTTGACGCAATCGTGCCATGCTCTCACGGGCATTAGTATTGTCTTGCTGGATCTGTTCTTCTGTCCTTTGGTCTGTTCTCTGGGGCTGGGTTCGACTTCTGCCTGAACTATGGCTCAACTCGGCCCTTTTGCGTTTTCTTGGCATTGCAGCGGGTTGTTTCTTTTTCACTCCCACGCGTTGATCCTCGGTAATCAAGCACAACTAATATTCAGAGTTGACAACTACAACAATGCAGAGTCTGAAATTGAAATTGAGAGAGGCTCTCTCTCAGACAGTGTGCGCTTGCTTTGTTCGAAATTGGGAGAGCGCAGTTGACGAAATAAAAAAATGTTAGCGGTGGACAACCCTTATCGGTTAGGGGTACGAAAAATAGATGTTAGCCGATTGCCAGGCCTACAGAATATACTCTCCAAATTTCATCAAAATCGGTCAAGTAGTTTCGGAGGAGTTCGGTTACTAACAGTGTGACAGCAGAATTTTATTTATAAGATTATTTAATTCGAACGACACGCACAAATTCAATTTACAGACAAAAGAAGAAGAACACATACACAATGCAAAACCGAATAGACAAGAAGTATAAGCATTAGATAGAGCGAGAGGGCAATAAGCTGATGTTAAGTTGTACAGTAGCTTAGTGGAGTGTGTGCCGGATTTGGAGACCAATGATGTTGACAATGTTCGGGTTTGATTGCTGCCCCGATCAATGTGTGACATGTTTTCCTTTTTTTCTTTCTTTTCTATTAAAAGTTTAACTAACAATAACTTTTAAATTTTTTGGTACTCAACATATTTAATTTGAACACTTTTATAAACTTTGCCGAATGTTGCACAAATCTGACAGTTGCGTATGTGTGCCGAATACGGCAATTGATGTGTGTTAGAGCGGGACGCTGCAAATGCAGACATTGATTGTCTTATAGCATAAAAATATGAAATTTATTTTGGGAAACTATTTTTATTGATATTTTATTAAATTATTTAGGATTTAGGTAGCGGGTGTAGTTTTCTACTGTTGTTTTCCTTTTAGTTTATTAGAATAAAAAAAAGTTCTAGTTACAGAGGCGGGAAAGGGCGTGGTCGAACATACACGTATGTTGTCACAAAATTTTATAGCTCTAGCTCTTATAGTTGCTGAGATCCAGGCGTTCATACAGACGGACAGACAGACATGGCTCAATCGACTCGGCTGTTGATACTGATTCAGAATATATATAGCTTAAGGGGTCGGAGATGCCTCCTTCTCGTTACGATAAACACAATAGACCATGCATTTTTTTAAAATCCATGGCCTAACAAGCTGGTTTTACCATAACAGTTCCTGGTGTTCAGCCATTTTAATTGATATTTTGCAACAAAACACTTAGTACGCCTTTATTTACCCGTGAACTCAGTTGTTTTCTTAAAAATACATGTCTTAACTAAATTGATGACACTGAGTTTTTTCAAAACTCATGCTCTTTTCTGAGCGTCAAAATCAGATATATGCGTGAAAACATACAGTTATAAGAATATCCTCTAATAATAACAGAAGATAAAAATTAAAATAAAAAAGCGATATGCAAAAGTGTATACAAACACAATCAAAACTGGGTAAAACAAAAGCAACATTATAAACACAAATGAAAAGCAGCAACTCGAGTCGTGATTTTTGCCTTTAAAAATTTTAAGGCGATGTTAGTATATTGAAGTTTTGGTCTGACTCAGAATATTGTATCTCTTATATGTCGCTCACAAATCAACTTAAAAGATTAGCTTATTGATTTGCGGGGGCGGTGGGCGTGGCATCCAAGATTTTAATGCACAAATAGTGTTTGGCGCATGCTGCCATCTCTATCATCTCATTTTCTTGAGCCTAAAAATAAGTTGTTATTCGAAATAAGATAAAAAATACTTACCTTCAAGTATTCAAGTGGACAGAGGCTTTTAGGAGCGTGAAGTTTCTCCAGGTACTGCCGCTCCTTTATGATTGAATCGACACTGGGGGTGTAATGTTTATTTAGATCATTTTTCCTCCATAAATTCAAAAAACGCTTGCTTCTCCTCATTTGGTGTTGGTGGGCTAGTGCGCAAATAGTTAAACGTAGTAGCTAGACCAGATTGCAGCAAAGTTGCGGAGGAGTCAGCTTCATTGCTGCTTCTAAACCCCTCCTTTTTAAAATGGGGATCGATGAGAGTCGCTATTCTTGTTGGAGTGCGGCTTCCATAGGGCGACAGTCGACGATTCACACTCTGTAAAATGTATTCGCATGCTTGTCTCCAATGTCGGTTCCAACGCATGTAACTGGTGAATTAAATTCTCTCGCGGGTAGCTGTGTTGTGGCATTGTCAAAAGGCTCAATAATTTCAGTAAATCCTTTAAATCAGCAGCAAGTTGTGTTAGCGCCTTGGAAGTGCTCAGCAACACAGATGACACGAAATCTTTTAACATTAGCATTCGCTTTATCATTGCAAAATAACAGTTCCATCTGATCGGCATTTCTTGTATTAAGCTGTAACATTTTTCAGGCTCTTGCGCCTCCTTTGAATATGCAATTGGGCTGCTTTTGAAGTATGTTACAATTTTCTTGTATTTTGCTAAAATGCATTTTATGTATGACAATGATAGCGCGTCTTGAATAATTAGATTCAGCGAATGAGCACAACAAGGCAAGTGCCTCTTTTTTAATATATCGCAAGGTTTTATCATGACATCTGCGTTATCAGTCACAATTGCAGATGTCTTTTCCAAAACATTCCAATCGTTCAAAACTGACTTTAAAGTTTTTAAAGTTTTGACTCGAATGGTCTGTATCTATTAGCATTTTGTTAGTGCTCAAAACGGCTCTTAATTCGTAATCATAAACAAAATGGCAAGTGACTGTGATGTAATAATCATTGGAACGTGATCTCCATCTCTCAGTTGTCACTGCACAAGAATCAACAATATCTAGTATGGATTTTGATTGTGCTTTCATGTCCATGAACATGTTTTTCAAAAGTACTTGACGCAAGGTAGTTTGGCCGTCAGCCGTCAGAGACAGCAAGGGGAATTAAATTTAACCACAGCTCTGGCTGGGGTAAGTGCCGTCCTTGCTCCTACTGACGGAAGTGCGGCTATACTCTCCACGTGAGGGCGGCTGGAAGCAGGCCCCTAGCACGGTTGTCTCTGCTAGGGTTGCTGACTAATTGTAGTCGGGTGAAGATCGTGAATCTATAAATCACCCCAATCCAAGGCGGAACAGCATACGCTAATGGATGCATGGCCGGGGGGTAGCCCGGTCTCTAGTATGCGGACTCTGGATACCTGTCGCCCTCCAGTTTCATTTAGACTTCCCACGGCAAGCGGGCTATGTCGTGGGTGACCTTCCCTTCCCGCTTACTCGTGGGATCAATTTCGTATGGATCATCAAAATTTTACAAACAAGCCTGATGCGGCTTTGAACGCATCAACCCAGGGCGAAGCCTTCACGGCCGACCCCAATACCAGCACTGCAGCTGTTGGGCTGCTGGCATCCACCCCCAATACCACGGGTCTCGACCCTGGTACTCCGGGGGACTCGGAAAGGCCACGAACTCCCTTGGACACTGAGTTCGCTAGTGCTGCCTTCTCGTCCAACAAATGTTCAGTCATGCAGCAGACCGTCGAGGTGATGTCCTCCGACGCCGAAGCTGAAGGTGACCTGATCAGCTTTGCTGACGACGCTTCCTCTCAGAGGTCAGGCCTCACGGAAGCAGGCTCCCAAATCCAGACTCTGCGAGTGGGCTCGGGGAACGCCTTCGTCAAACTGAAGACCCGCGAGAAGAAGCTCTTCAAAGCTGCACTCTCAAAGGGTTCGAGCAGAGCAGAGGCTCTGGCTATCGCCACTGCGCCCCCGCGGAAACCAAGGCTAAGCGGATGCGCGGTGATGATACCATCCCCGAACCCCAAGGGTCCTCAAAGAAGCCCAAAAAGACTCATGTGGAGTCCACAAAGCCACTCTTCAGCCAAGTGGCAAGCAGGGTGAAATTGGGCTTCACTTCGGCTGACCCCACTAAACCTCTTACACCGGAGCATAAATAAATAAATAAATAAATAAATATGGCCACGGTGCAAGAGAGCATCCTAAAGGCGATGCGGCTGCCTTTCACATCAGAAGTCGGCCCAGGTTTCGAGGGTTGTATACCCCGAAACGAGTGGCTGCTCCTGGTGTGCGAGAACAGCAGAACTGCCGATTGGGTCAAGGAAGCTTTTGGACATATCAAGTCCATCAGCGGCCTTGATTTAAAGTTGCTGGAGGAAGCAGAGTTCCCAAGAGCTCACCTCATTAGAGGTTACTTCCGCAACAGCGCGGAATACACACCCGCCGAGATTGTGGAATACTTGGGTATCCCAAATCGTGAGCTCTCTACGGAGCTGTGGCGGGTCGTGCAACACAGCCTCAACGGCAATACGACACACCTCGCGATGATGGTCGACGAGAAGTCGTATAAGGCTCTGACGGACATTAAGGGTAATGTGAAATTCCGCTTTGGCAGAGTTAAGCTTATCCTTAAGAACTCCGCCGTCAGGGCCTCCCCCGCTGATCGCCTCTGCCTACTTCCCGGGCGACGTGGATGACGTTCCCCCCACAGAGGTTCAGCGGCTGGTGGAGTTCTGCCGCTTACACAACAAGCCGCTCGTGATCGGCTGTGATGCCAACGCGCATCACACGATCTGGGGAAGCAGCAACGTCAACAAACGTTGTGAGTCCCTTTTAGAATATCTATTGTGTTGTCAATTAGATGTTGCTAACATAGGGTGTAAGCCAACTTTCATTAATGCCATTAGGGAAGAGGTTCTGGATCTTACCCTAGTCAGTAACTCTATTGGGAGTTCACTGGTGAACTGGCGGGTCACAGACGAAGCCACGTTGTCGGACCATCAGCACATCAGGTTCGACCTACCTGGCCAAGTCGAGATCCGTCAGAACTCCTTCTGCCCCAAAAAGACCAAGTGGGATCTTTTCAAAGCCTCCGTGGCTTTTAAAGCAGACTTGTTGAGCAGCAACCCAAATTCTATCAGTGAGATAGAACTTGCTGCCAACCTGCTTCAAGATGTGCTCATCACATCCTTCGAGGACAGCTCTGTTCGGAAGACCCTAAAGGTCAACCGTAAAGTTACATGGTGGAACGAGGAACTATCCGTACAAAGAAGGAAATTTAGAAGCCTTTTCAATAGGGCCACAGCTAACCGCGTCAGTTGGGACGTCTATAGGCACGCTCTTATTAATTATAATAAAAACATTAGACGTGCCAAACGCGATACGTGGCGCAGCTACTGTGGTAGCATTGAATCGCTACCGGAGGCAGCGAGACTGCACAAAGTATTAGCTAAAGGGTCGTCTAATGGTATAGGGCTTCTTAAAAGAGCAGATGGCTCTTTCACCCAAGATCGCAGGGAAGCGCTTGATCTTCTGCTTCAAGTCCACTTCCCAGGTTCGGTGGCGAACCCAGACCTATCCAGTCAAGATGACGTCACCACGTCACCGGACTCACGTGGCTCCAGTTTATCGGGAACCATCTTCGACCATGAAAAGGTCAAATGGGCTGTAGATTCCTTCGCTCCCTTCAAAGCCCCAGGGGCGATCAAATCTTCCCAGCCCTTCTACAAAACAGCCTGGATCATATTCTCGATCCGCTGGTCGGCCTGTTTAGAGCTAGTCTCACTTGGGGATACATACCCGTCTCTTGGAGGAGAGTCAATGTGGTATTCATTCCCATACAAGGGAATCGTCCCCAGGACCAGCCTAAATCTTATCGGCCGATCAGTCTCACCTCCTTCCTGCTTAAGACAGCGGAAAGGCTCATAGACTTGCACATACGGTGCTCTCTGCAGGAAACTTATCCTCTGCATCCCACGCAGTTTGCGTATATAGCCGGAAGGTCGACGGAGGTCGCCCTCCACAAATTAGTAGGTAAAATCGCATCCAAGAACATTGCTTTGTGCTCTTTTCTTGATATAGAAGGTGCCTTCGATAATACCGGCTACGGCTCTATTTCTGCTGCGCTAGAGCGCAGAAATACTGCCCGTCCCCTAATCCGGTGAATTGAGGCTATGCTCAAACACCGGATCATTTCCTCTACCTTGGACACCACGACTGCCTTTATCAGTGCGGTTAAAGGATGTCCCCAGGGAGGGGTCTTATCCCCCCTACTCTGGTCCCTAGTAGTTGATGAACTACTAAGCATTCTCGCAGACCAGGGCGTGCAAGCAATCGGCTACGCGGACGACCTGGCTCTAATAGTGAACGGGAAATTTGCCAACACCGTGACAGAGCTAATGCAATCTGCTCTGAACACGGTTGGCAGATGGTGCGAAGATGTGGGTCTCAGCATCAATCCCCAAAAGGCAATTATTGTTCCCTTCACTAAGCGCTATTCTATTGACATAGGTCAATTGAACATTGGCGGCTCCCCCGTGGGTCTTTCCAGCGAAGTTAAGTATCTAGGGGTGACCCATGATAAAAGACTAAACTGGAATTCCCACCTAAACAATACTCTATCAAAGGCAACCCATGCCATGTGGGCATGCAGAAGATTCTTTGGTACAACCTGGGGTCTCAAATCCTGTAACATCCGGTTGCTATTTGAGATGATGGTAAGACCCATCGTCACCTACGCTGCAATTGTGTGGTGGCCAAAGGTGACGCAGGTCACTGCCATCAACAAATGCAATAAATTGCATAGGCTACTTTGCCTTTCTCTGACGGGTGCACTTCGCACCTGTCCCACAGTAGCAATGGAGTCAATCCTCAACTTGACTCCGCTGCATATCAAAATAAAAGAAGTCGCTGCAATGAGTCTTCTTAGAATCAAGCTCCAATCTGGGCTTCTAGCTACCGAATCAGGGCATGCTAGACTTATCAAAGATATTCCTGGCTTAGAGATCTGCACTAGATCAGATTCTATGACCAAGGAACTCCTCTTTGGTGCAAAATTCAGGACTCTCATCCCAGACCGGAAGGACTGGGATGCTGGCAACCCCATCAGCGACCCTCACGGCATACACTGGTATACCGACGGGTCTAAAACTGATCAGGGGGTTGGAGCCGGGATACATGGTCCCAACTCCAAAACCTCGATTGCCATGGGCAAGTGGCCCACGGTCTTTCAATCCGAGGTTCATGCCATTGAGTTCTGCTGCCGTCTTATCCTTGAGAAGGGGATGAGAGGAGCGAACATTTAAATCTTCTCGGACAGCCAAGCTGCCATACAAGCCCTCTCCTCAAAGAGAGTAAGTTCACGTATGGTGGCTGACTGCTGGAACTGCCTCCAGAGGCTGTCCAAAAGAAACAAACTTACCCTCCTTTGGGTACCTGGACACTCTGGGTTCCAGGGCAACGAGCTAGCGGATGAACTAGCGAGGGTGGGGTCATCAGCCTCTATGCTTGGCCCCGAACCCTTCTACGGCGTGGGGTGGTCAACCATCTCATCCCTTGTGAAAACTTGGGCAGATAGGTTGACCGAATGCTATTGGTTCTTCCAACCAGGGATGAGGCAGGCTAGAGAGCTTACAAATCCCTCGGTTAAACGCAGAACAGACTCACTCTCCAGGAGAGATCTCTATCTCCTTGTTGGCTACCTCAGTAGCCACCATCTGGTGAAATATCACCTAACAAAAATGCGTCTATCCTCTGATGCAGAGTGCAGGCTCTGTAAAGAGGACGACGAAACTACCAAACACATACTGTGTGACTGTCCAGCCTTGGTTTGGAGTAGGAGAAAACATTTGCACGTGGAAATCGTAGTTCCCGAGCAAATTGTCCGTTCCTCGACGAAAGACCTGCTTGGCTTCATCAGGGAAGCAGAGCGGCTTTTGTCAAGACAGGGAGAGCATTTAGGCTCAAAAGACCACTCTGGTCGCAGTGCCTCGCGCCTTCTCTGCTGGGAGACTCCCTCTGTCAAATAAATAAATAAATAAAAAAGATCGCTGGGAGGCCGTCCAGCCACTCCTCTACTCCCTGGCGGCGCTCCTGCCATGGCTGTCTGCCTTGACCTGCCATCTCTCGCGCTGTTGCTGTGGTATTCTGCGGGATATAAACGTGGTTATACCCCAGGACCTAACCGTACATAGATACGCCCTACGGAACGGTGAGACGGTGCTATTGAAAAGAAACTTAGATTACTGAGTTAACAAAGGGGGAACTTAATGTCTAAGTAGCCTGTCTAAGTAGTCAGGCCCATGCTGTCCTTCGCTGTCGTCCACTCTCGGGTCTTCCTCGGGTTGTTGGAATGGTTTTAAGTCGGCTATGTGGGCGGTGCGTCGCTCACGGGTCCCTTCGCGCTGAATCCGGGCTATATTCTGCGAAAGAAAACGGATTACCTTGTATGGCCCGTCATATTTGGGGGCCAACTTTGCCGCAGGAGTACCATCGTGCCCAGAATTGGTCTCCATTCCCTTCGTCGCAGGTTGTAGTGTCTGCTTTGTTCCGCCGATGCTCGCTGCGCGTTTTCTCTGGCCACCTGGAACAGCTGCTCCAATTGTTTCGCCCGATCGATGGGATCGCGACTCACTCGTCCTGTGCCCGGGGTAACCTCCTCGTATAGCGCGCCCGGTAGCCGAGGTTCCCGTCCCTGAACCAGAAAAGCCGGACTGAATCCCGTTGTGTCCGAGATGCTGAAAAGGAAAGAGAAAGCGAGCGCGTAGCGCCATCTGTTGTTCTTCTCTTCTTTTCTATGCACACGTATTTTTTTCATACAAACGCACACACACACATAGATACATTTGTGCTTGACCAATAAAATGATACACGCATATACCCGTATTCATACACAGACGCATATAAACCTTACGTTAGGATATTTCTATTAAGTATATACACGTATTAATACACAGACGCATACAAAGGCTTACGTTACGATATTTCTATTAAGTAGAAGTATTGTACAATTATTGACTCTTTACGTTTCAAAAAGGTCGAAGGGTTGCTCTTGTTCCTTGGCTCCGCAGCTTCTTAAGACAGTTTTCGAATTGCAACTAATGCATATTGACTGACATCTGGGGCATGTATTAAAATTTTATGAACTGAGGAAGGAAAATAATACCAGGAATACGTTGATGTTAAGTGTTGTTGGCCGCTGTGGTGATGGTGTGGCAGGTAGCTGTTGCTGTGCTGGTAATTGACGCGTGCCTCTGGAATTTCCATCCTCTACGGCACGGGGTTGAGTTTGTCGTTGGTCCAGAGTGGACGTAATATTTGGTACCTGTTGTACCTGTGAACGGCTGCGACTAGTTTCCCGCTGACGGCGCTGTTGTTCTTGTTGACTTGTTATTGCACGGAGCGCAGCTTTAAAGGCTTTGCATCCGCGATAATTGGCTGTGTGGTTTCCACCACAATTAGCACATCTGGCTTCCTGATTGGCAGGCTTTGTACATTGCCTCCAATCATGGTCGCCAGCGCACTTAAGGCAGACGTGCTGTAAGTTACAGCCGTTCTTAGTGTGCCCGTATTGCTGGCAGCGATGGCATTGTGCAGGCTCCGCTAGGCGCGCTAAATATTCAAGCTTGTTGGATGAATGAATTCGAGCAGCGCTAGGGGAGATATAAATAGGCTTCAGCTTCGGTGTTGAGTTTGAATTTGATTGCTGCTGGGGAGGTGCGCTCGCTGCAGCAACAGTATTGACGGCTGTGCCCGTGTGAGGGGCAGCAACATTTGTTTGCATGGGCAAACTGATTGAAGAGCTGCTCGCAGTGTTGCTTGCGTTGGCAGAGGAGTTAGATTCCTCTTGCAGCGACCAAGCTGCGGCACTTTGCTCAAGTTCCGATTCGCCGATATCGGAGGAGTCGATGTCCATCAGTTCGGCATCGGCGTCTGCGATGTCCGAGCTGTTCATTGAGTCTAGTTCATGATCTAACTGATCGAGTTGACTGGCCGCCAGCAGAGTACCGGACACGCCTGGCTCGCTAAGAGCTGGAGAGGCGCTGCCTACGGACGTGTCCGAGTAGGCAGGCTCCCGAGTTGACTGTTGCAATGGCTGCTGCAATGGCAGCTGTGTTGACTGCCGAGGCATTTGAGCATCAGTGATGCCTGGTGATGAGGGAAGCACGTCCAAAGGCGTGTAATTCACTGGATACGGCAATGGAATTACCGTGTGTTGATGCGGTTATAATCCAGAAAAGACCATGGTGTGGGCAGGCTTGCTGGCGGTGGAAATAAGCGTATTAGCCGTAGTGATGGTAGATGTTGTCGTTGTTGACGTGATAAGTGCCATAGTGGACACTCCTGCAGGAGCTGGAAATTGTGTGATCAGTTGAGTGCCGATCACATCAATTTCCGGCTCGCTGGAGCTTGATGAGTTGTTGTTGTTGCTGATGTTATTCTGCATATTGCGAATTTTCACTTTTTAATATTTGTTCCCAATGGGCGAGATGAAATGCGTGTTGCTAATTGCGTTGTACATATGCTAATGCGCGTGCAGAGTTGAAACAGAGTTATTTTATACTTATTTATCGATATAAATAAATGTTTGGAGTGGCGAGTAGCGAGTAACAAGTTATCGTTTATCAACAACATGTGTGGATTACATTATTTTGCAGTGTTTGGTCACATTATTATTGAGGCTTAATTCAAATCAGCGGATTGTTTGCTATTAAATAAATAATTAATAATTATTATTATTTATTATTTAATATTTACATGTCCTATATGAGTATAGGGGCATGGCTTTTATTGGATTTTAACTCCAATTATTTGCATTTTTCCAATTAAGTAATTATATACAACTAACAATAACAAGTGAATAAGGATCAAGGACCAACAACGTGTGCACAAGGACCAAAGATCAAGATCGAGTGAACGGCCAAGGATCAACAAGGGTAAAGGATCGCCCCAGGTCCCGTTACAGGAAATTTGTAATCTTGCTGAGACCCGAGACGAAGAAGGAAGAGTGGCCTGCTGAGGTGGGGATCGCCTTTTGGGCGAATGGCTGAGATTTTTCCCCCAGACGGCGTGGCCGCCTAGATACCCTACTATCAGCGTGTGGGGGGTGGTGTCAGCGATAGCGTGCAAGGGCTAAGAACGCGCAACCTGTGGCCACCTACGGTTCTCGATGCGCTGGGTATTGACCTTCTGGCGCACCAGCGAGACTCCGGAACAGTTGGGCCACGCGGTCTTGCGTTCCGCCTTCACACGCCCCTTTCCCGGCAGTCACGCCCCATCACTGTACACTGCTTGCTCAAATAAGACACTTTTCAGATTTATTCTCGCTTCACTTTATTTTATTTTTCCCTACTATGCCCTACCTAAGCACCGTCCCACTGTTTTCGCCACTGTACCGGGCCCTGCCTCAGTTGGCCAACAAGTGGCTCGCTCACCTTACTCCACACGTCCTTCCTTTGTCCTGCGTGTCCTCGACCTTGGCGTGGCGTCCTTTTGTTGTCCGTCTGAACGGCGCGTCGCTTTTGTTGTTTTTTCTCCTTTACCACTTGCCCTTAACGGCGCGTCACTAGTGTTGTCTTTGCCGCGTGTGTCTTGCCTGCGGCGGCGCATCAATTTTTGTTGTTTGTTTTGTTTTTCGTTCTCTTGTGCATGGCACCCGCGTTTTCCTTGTCGTTGCACTTCCGGATGTTTTTGACGTCCCGACACACTAATTAGCGTCCACGCGCCAAAATTCTCCCCAGCCTCCAGGCCGGCGTTAGATTCGGCAGCGCAGCCGCCGAGCTCGAGCCGACCACGCACTTCCCGGCAGCGCAGTCGCCGAGCCTGAGCCGGCCACGCACTTCGTTGCAGCGCAAATGCATCGTGGTTCCTCTTCCCCTCTCTGCTGCCTACAAGCCTTCCGCTCGGCTCGTGCTCTGCTACGGCTGCAGCGCTGTCTTCGTTTCGTTGCTCTCTGCTGCTGGCGTGCATTGCTGCTAGTGTGCGTCGGCGCTCTTGCTGTTGGTGTGCGTCGGCGCTCTCGCTGTCGGCGCTCTTACTGCTGGCGCTCTCGCAGCTGGCGCGCGTCGGCGCTCTTTCGGTTGATGTGTGTCTTGCAGCTGGCGTGCGCCGGTGCTCTTGTGTGTGCGTGTGTTCGGTCGCTCTCTTAGTGTGCGCCTGTGTGCGGTCGCTCTCTTGCTGTTAGTGTGCGCCTGTGTGCGGTCGTTCTCTTGCTGTTAGTGTGCGCCTGTGTGCGGTCGTTCTCTTGCTGTCGATGTGCGCCTGTGTGGTGAGCGTCGCTGCTCTTGCTGCAGGTGTTCGTCTGTTGTTCTCTCGCTGCTGGTGTGCTGTCGCTCTCTGTTATGGTGAGCGAGCCTATACACTGTGCTTGTTGGCCCCACCGTCTGAGGTAGTTCCGCCTAACCCTTAACATAAACAACCTTTTAAATATGTAAATAAACGGTGGGCGGTGCGTCGCTCACGGGTCCCTTCGCGCTGAATCCGGGCTATGTTCTGCGAAAGGAAACGGATTACCTTGAATGGCCCGTCATATTTGGGGGCCAACTTTGCTGCAGGAGTACCATCGTGCCCAGAATTGGTCTCCATTCCCTTCGTCGCAGGTTGTAGTGTCTGCTTTGTTCCGCCGATGCTCGCTGCGCGTTTTCTCTGGCCACCTGGAACAGCTGCTCCAATTGTTTCGCCCGATCGATGAGATCACGACTCACTCGTCCTGTGCTCGGGGTAACCTCCTCTTATAGCGCGCCCGGTAGCCGAGGTTCCAGTCCCTGAACCAGAAAAGCCGGACTGAATCCCGTTGTGTCCGAGATGCTGCTGTTGATGGCCAGTGAGATCTCCGGGAGTAAGATATCCCAAGTGTGCTGAAGTCCGTTGATGTACTGGGCAATGTTGGTAAATTGTGTTCCGTTGTCGCACACGAAGGTCCTGGGAGTTCGGAAGTGTCCGAGAATCCTTTCTCGGAACGCCTTCTCGAGATGGGCGGTGGTAGCCTTGCGCAGCGCGACGAGTTCGACCCATTTGGAGAACAGGTCGAAGAACACCAACAACACCGTATTCCCCTGCTTCGACCTCGGTAATGATCCCACGAAGTCAGCGCAAAGGGTGTCGAAAGGCTCCTGCACTTGTCTGGATAGCATCTTCCCTGCTGGTTTTCGCTGTTCTACCTTGAATCTCTGGCAGGTGGGGCATCTCTTAACGTACCGGGCGACGTCTCGGAACATCCGTGGCCAATAATACCGCTGGGCGACCCTTGACGTGGTTTTCCGGATCCCCAGGTGACCGGCCGTCGGTGCGTCGTGGCACTCCTGCAGGATCCTTCCCCTTGACTCCTTGCCCACGCAGAGCTTCCACGGAATGCCATCCTCCTCATCTGACTTCAGGCCCAGATATCGATACAATTCCCCGTTCTGCACGGTGTATTCGGGGTATTTCTTGGGCTCCTGTTCCACTTCTATGCGCCGGCTTTGTACCCAGAAGTCGTTGTGCGTCACTACCTTGGCTTGACATAGTGTATCCATCGGCTGCCTGGAGAGTGCGTCTGCCACCACGTTCTGGTTGCCCTTCCTATAGTGGACGTCGAACTGGTACTGCTGAAGTTCGAGGGCCCATCGCGCGATTCGACCCGTTGGGTTCTCAATGGTGATGACGTCGAAACGGTATCCTTTCAGGTAACAGCGAAGCTTCCGGATGGCCCAGATGATGGCCAGGCACTCCTTTTCGGTTGCAGAATAATTCTCCTCGGCCTTGATCATGCTCAGACCCTCCTTGGTTTCCTGGGTAAGAACGCCTCCCAATCCGAAGTCGCTCGCGTCGGTCTGGAGTGCGAATTTTCTCCAGATGTCGGGGCATGCTTACACCGGGGCTTCGGTGAGTAGCGCCTTCAGTTTGTCGAACGCCCCCTGCTGCTCCTCCTTCCGCTCCCAACGACGCCCTTTGCGCAGCAACTGTGACATTGGGAGTACCACCGTGGCAAAGTTCGGGACGAAGCGCCTGTACCAGGATGCTATTCCCAGGCAACGGCGTAGCTCCTTCGGATTGGTCGGGGGCTGTAGCTTCCGCACTGCTGCGCTGGAACGTTGCTGGGGCGGAGTGAAGCCCGAACGGCATAACCTTCCATTGGAACAGGCCCCGGCCAGGTACCATAAACGCGGTACATTCGCGGCTCTGCTTGGCCATCGGTATTTGCCAGTAGCCGCTTTTCAAGTCCAGCGTGCTGATGTATCGCGCATTCCGGAGTCGTTCCAAGATCGAGTTAATTCTTGGGAGAGGGTAGGCATCCGGGACAGAGTGCGCGTTCAACTGCCGAAAGTCTACACACATCCGAGTCTCGCCTGACTTTTTCCCCACCAAGACGATCGGGGCGCTGTGCGGGCTTTTGGAGGGCTCGATACACCCTTCCCTGAGTAATTCGTCAATCTGGTTGTTGATTATTTTGAGCATTGCCGGGTTCTTGGGGTAGTATCGCTGTTTTATTGGCCGGTCGTCTTTCATCACGATTACATGCTCGGTGATCGTGGAGACGCCGGACAATCCCTCGAATTTGCTGAGCTCCTCCTTCAGAAACTCGGTGACCCATGGTTCCAGTCTAGGCGCCGCGGGGAGTTCCTCGGCTAGGGTGCCCACGGTAGCGAGTCCGGTACGCGGATGGGCCGCTCCTTCTGGTGTGTCCATTTCGCTTATTATACCTTCTCTCTTTCGGAACGGGTTCCTCCGCACAGCTTCCTCGTCCTTCGCTCCCAGTAGGTCCTCTAGCTGTTTCTCGTGTTCGGTCTGAGCCGCGCGGTTGCCGGCTGCATCGCGATGCTCGGTGTCGTTGTCCTTGTCCATGGGTTGGATGTCAGCCGCGCGGTTGCCGGCTGCATCGCTATGCTCGGTGTCCTTGTTCTTGTTGTCCTTGTCCTGGACTGGCCAGGCCGTTTGGGTTCTCAGGTGGAGGGTGGCTCCTCCACAGACCAGGGTCGCACCGATGGCCCCAAGAAAATCCAGTCCAAGCAACACGTCGTCCAGTAGAACTGGGAGTATTAACATTTGCACCAGGGTGCAAGATGTTCCCAGTTGTACGCACTCCATGTTGCGAGCACTGTCTTCACTTGACATTGGTTGCCTGAGTTCCCAATTTTCTGCGCCAGTCGTTCTCCGATGAAGCTCCTCGTCGCGCCCGTGTCGACGGTTGCTCACAGCGCGTAGCCCTCAATTATGACTCGCGCTGAGATGCATCCGCCCTGTATCCGTAATACACTTGCTACTTCCGAGTGTTGATGGCCGGTGCCCCCGCTGCCTCGGGTTTCAGTGGGGGCGATGGTCCGTTTCCCGGAGCCTGGACTTGGCAACAGTCCACGGTACGCACCCCTTGCTTTCCGCAGGTCCAGCAGAACAGGAGTCGCTGCCCCCGGCATTCGCGGGCGAAGTGTCCGGCCACTCCGCAGTTACGGCATGCTTCCCTTACGTTGATTGGTGGCTGTTCTCCCGAACTCGCAGGGGTCGTTTTGCTGTCGCGGCAGGAATGTGATGTTCCATTCCCTGGGGCCCACGGTGCGCCTCGCTGTTCGCCGTTCCACTTGCTCCTGCCCCCTGTCCGGTGCTCCCGGTGCATGTCCCATTGTTGTCGCTGCTGCTCCCATTCATGGGCCACCTCGTAATTGATGACTAGCGGCGTCAGTTCCCACAAGGTCCGGAAATCGTTTCGCCTCACGAAGAGTTGGTAGCTGGGTTGTAAGTTCTCGTAAACTCGCTCTAGTTCCTGGGCCTCGGTGTAGCCAGCTCTGCGCATCACTAGGCGGATGTCAACCATATAAGTTTTATATGGTTCCCCCGCCTTCTGATACCGCAGCATAATCTCGTCCTCCAGTCTCTGGAAGTAGCGAGGAGGCAAAAGGAACTCGAGGAATTCCTTGCGGAAGACGGTCCATGTCTCGCCTTGGAGTCCGCTGGTCCGGAACCAATCCTCGGCGGTCCAGAGTGGCTAAGGTGTGGTCTTTCCGATGGACGAAAGTTGCCATCCGCGCGCGCAGCTCCTCCACGGTGCCCTCTCGGTCGAAGTTAAACTCGTCCGCCAGCGCCTCGAGTTCGCCCTTCCTCCGGAATGATATCCAGCGAACTCCGACCATGATTCCCCTAAGGCTTCTGCTTGATTCCAGTAAGGATATGAGTTGGCTCTCCCTACGAGGGGTCCTTTGTTTTCGCGTTGCAGGCACTTGTTTTGATTATTTTTCCAGGGATGTTTTCGTAGGGTAGTTATTCCTACGAAGGATCCCTACACGTCGCAGGCTTTGTTTGATTTTTTTGTTTGTTTTTTTTTTTATTTCACAGGATTGTTGGTTTCACTTTTACTAGACTTGTTCTCTTCGAACGCTCTTCACTGACTGCCGTCTGCTATCTGGCAGACGGGCTTATATACTAATTCGGTCGGGCCTCGGGTGGCCCGATCGTGTCACGCGGTGAGGATCGGCTCGCTTACCCCCCGATCGCAACTCGGCAGGTCCCCTCTTGTCGAGTTTTTAGGCCATGGATTTTAAAAAAAATTCATGGACTACTGTGTTTGTCGGAACGCAAATGTGCGTAACAGGCAGAAGGAGACATCTCCGACCCCATAAACTATTTATATTCTGAATCAGTATCAACAGCCGAGTCGATTGATGTCTGTCTGTCTGTCCGTCTGTCCGTCTGTCCGTCTGTCCGTCTGTCCGTCTGTCTGTCTGTATGAACACCTGGATCTCAGAAACTATAAGAGCTAGAGTCTTCAAATTTTCTAACAACATCCGTGTATGTTGCAGTGTTTCAAAGTTTTTTTTGAACTTCGGCCACGCCCCTTCCGCTTCTGTAAATCAGTAATAACTATTGAAAATCCACAATATACACCCAACAACCAAAATTGTACATCTCACATGACAAATGCTTTGCCACGGGTGTTTTCTGAAAATTTCATTTAAATCGGACTAAAAATAAGTGAAATATGATCCGAATTAAACTCAATTTAAGACCTAATTTACGCATCATACCGAAGTTCGAATCGTCGGACACACAGCATTTTACAAAATTTTTATTTGGATAGAATGGTAACATAATTAGCTCAGAATGCAACTTTGCCGATCAATCAATAAGTGAGGCGGCGGCTTATTGGTTAGAGTGGCGGTCAGTGGGCTTGCGTGTGTGAGTTCGAATTTCATGCGCGGCCGGTTGGTGAGACTTTTTTTAATTACTTTTTTTTTGGTTATTTTTTATTCTTATAAGCTTAAATGAAAACTACAGTTATTTAATTAAATATCAATAAAAATAGTTTTCACAAATTAAATCTCATGTTTTTTTTGCAATATTTAAGACAATCAATAAGTTACGAATGTTAGAGCGGGACGCCGATACATGCATGTCTGCATTTGCACATTTACGTTTCGGCGTCCCGCTCTAACACACATCAATTGCCGTATTCGGCGTAAGTACGCAACTGTCAGATTTCTGCAACATTCGGCAAAGTTTATAAAAATGTTCTACTTAATAAAATATGTTGCGTACCAAAAAATTTAAAAACTATTGTTATGTTGCTGTTTAAATTATTTAATAGAAAAGAAAGAAAAATAAAGAAAACTCGTCACACATCGCGGCAGGAATCGAACCCGAGCACTGTCAACATTCATTGGTCTTCGAATCCGGCACACACTCCACTAAGCTACTGTTAAACTTCACATCAATTTTTTGCCCTCTGGCTCTATCTAATGCTTATACTTCGTGTCTATTTGCTTTTTGCTTTTGCATTGTTTATGTGTTCTTCTTTTGTCTGTCAAATGAAATTAATAATAAGAATATAAAATTTAAGGCAGAGATTTCATTATAAATAACGGAATAATAATCCATGGCCTTCTACAGTCAGCACCTGACTGTAGCGTTCGACTGGTTTTTTGTTGGGCGAGACGTTTGGTGCTAGGTGTCTCCCTACGGGTCCTCGTGTCAATTAAAATTTTTACCCCTTTACTACCCCTCTTGCCCTCGTCCGTCCTTAGGGTCCCTGTCCTTTATCCCTACTCCTCGGCTTATCTCTGCCCCCTATTCTCAGTCCTGGTCTGGTCCTGTGCGTCTCCTTGACCCCGCTTGAACCTATCCTTGCTCATCCTAAACTCCTTGCTCCTGCCATGCTTAAAACTATTCCTTGTTAATCCTAAAACTCCTCTTTTCTCCTTGTCTAATCTATTCTCGTCCGTTTTCTTGTCTCTTTCGTCACTGTTCTAGGTCCTGTTCCATATCCCTGTCTCTGTTCCATCCTTTCCCTCGCCTTTAGCTAGCCTATCGTAAGTTTCCTTTCTGTTCCCCGTACGTCCCCTGGTTCGTATGTTCGTCTGTGTGTGTGGTTCCTATCTTTTCCCTATGCGTGATGGGCCCCTGGCCGGTCTATAACGATGAAAGTTCCCTGCCATGTGTCTGTGAATTTCTTGGCGCTTTTCCGCCGCTGGCCACGTGTTCCGTCTGAATGCCCCCCTCCCCGGGGTTCCTCAGTCGGCCTCGTCGTACCTTAAGCCACATATTACTCTCCTATCTCCGTTTTCTTATGTCTCAGGGTCCCTGCTCGGGCACCACCTGTAAGGTAGTGTCTCGGGCTGAGGTGAGCTCAGTCGTGCCAGGTCCCTTTACAGGAAATTTGTAAACTTGCTGAGACCCGAGACGAAGAAGGAAGAGTGGCCTGCTAAGGTGGGGATCACCTTTTGGGCAAATGGCTGAGATTTTCTTCCAGACGGCGTGGCCGCCTAGATACCTTACCTATCAGCGTGTGGGGGGTGGTGTCAGCAATAGCGTGCAAGGGCTAAGAACGCGCGACCTGTGACCTCCGCTTCTCGAGTGACCTCGGAGCCGGGTATGGACCAACAGCTAGCGAGATCACCGACTTGCGGCTACTCCAGAGACTCCTCTGTATGCGCTGGGTATTGACCTTCTGGCGCACCAGTGAGACTCCGGAACAGTTGGGCCACGCGGTCTTGCGTTCCGCCTTCGCACGCGATCACTCACACACACACACTCACACGCCCTTTTCCCGGCAGTCGCGCCCATCGCTGTGCACTGCTTGCTCAAATAAAGACACTTTGCAGATTTATTCTCGCTTCACTTTATTATATTTTCCCTACTATGCCCTACCCAAGCACCGTCCCACTGTTTTCGCCCGGAGTACCGGGCCCTGCCTCAGTTGGGCAACAAGTGGCTCGCTTTTTTGTTGTCCGTCTGGACGGCGCGTCGCTTTTGTTGTTTTTGTCTTCCTTTTCCACTTGCCCTTAGCGGCGCTTCACTTGTGTTGTCTTTCCCGTGTGTATCTTGCCTTCGGCGGCGCGTCACTTATGTTGTTTGTTTTGTTTTTGTTTACTTGTGCATGGCACCCGCGTTTTCTTTGTAGTCACACTTGCGCACCTTTTCGACGTCCCGATACACTAATTAGCGTACACGCGCCAAAATTCTCCCCAGCCTCCAGGCCCGGCGTTAGATTCGGCAGCGCAGCCGCTGAGCTCGAGCCGACCAAGCACTTCCCGGCAGCGCAGTCGCCGAGCCTGCGCCGACCACGCACTTCGTTGCAGCGCAAATGCATCAAGGTTCCCCTCTCTGCTGCCTACGAGCCTTCCGCTCGGCTCGTGCTCTGCTACGGCTGCAGCACTCTCTTTGTTTCCTTGCTCTCTGGCTGCTGGCGTGCATTGCTGCTAGTGTGCGTCGGCGCTCTTGCTGTTGGCGTGCGTTGGCGCTCTTGCAGCTGGCGCGCGTCGGTGCTCTTGTTGCTGGTGTGTGTGTGTTCGGTCGCTCTTTCTGTTGATGTGTGACGGCGCTCTTGCAGCTGGCGTACGCCGGTGCTCTTGTGTGTGCGTGTGTTCGGTCGCTCTTTCTGTTGATGTGCGCCTGTGTGCGGTCGCTTTCTTGCTGCAGGTGTTCGTCTGTTGTTCTCTCGCTGCTGGTGTGCTGCCGCTCTCTGTTTGGTGAGCGAGCCTATACCCTGTACTTGTTGGCCCCACCGTCTGTGGTAGTTCCGCCTAACCCTTAACATAAACAACCTTTCAAATATGGAAATGAACGAATTCCTTCATTGGAACGAAAATATTGTTACGGACTGCTTGCTCTCGGGGCTGTCCCGGCTAGCTCAGCTGCACTTGGGGAGGAGTTTTTCCCTCTGCCCTGCAATCCGCACAATAATCGATGAGCTTCGATTCGATCTACAGAGACGTCTCACAACACAAACAGATAAGTAAAATTTAACAACATTAAATACATTAACGTATATTTAACGAAATCAAATTTTTTTACAGGTGCTACAAAAGGGACAAACTATAAACATGACAACAACAACTTTAGGTGGCCAATGGCCACAGCGCACCCACCCAACCATGTGATGCTCCTGCTCGAGGATTTTCGAACATCACCCATGTCGTGTAGCTCCTCCTGGCCAATTAAGACCGCTTCATTCCCCCCAGCAATAAACTCTTAGCAGACGTTCATTTTAAACGTGCATCATGGTTTATTCTATATGTATGTATATTTATGAACTAACATTTTTTTTATTATTACTAATGACTCATACCCTTTCTTTCTCCTCTCTTAGCCCTACCTGCCTACAGAGCTCTATTGACGGATGGGGGCACTCACTCACTAAGGAGCGGCAATAAAGTTCAAGGGACAGAAGAAAGCAAGGGCTTTCTTAAACACTTATGTTAAGACAAAGAACTGTTTAAATTATACAATAAATTTTGCGTTGACTAATGGAACAATTTGTAAATCTATTCTATTCTACTGATGGTGTTTCCTCATAGGAGCTGGACGGCAAATGCTGATTTGTTCTCTCAAGAAGGGCGAATAAATATATGCCCTGGCGGCTCTCCGCATGGACTGGACTCACCAGGGCGACGAAGCGTAAAGGGTGTTCCGTCTCCGTATTTATGAGCAGCTGCACACACATAAAATTATTATTTATATAAACATTACGAAATAAAAAACTCAAATTACACGCACATTTTGAAATATTTATTCGCGGCAAGATAGTTGACTTGACCGCCCTCGGCTCTTGATTCTATGTAACTGACAAAAGCTGCCCTTGAAAATCTAATTGGCGGTCGCTGAGCCTGTGGTCTCGAGCATCTAACCGACAGTTCAAACGGTGCATAAATCCAAACGGTAAGCGGGTTCGCTGACCGATCTGGCCTTTAAGAGAGGACAAAATTGCACTGCTTGCTCTGTCGGTAGATGTGTAGTACCAGGGCAGCTGTATTCATCGATAACAATCTATCGATTCAAAACAGCTGTTCCCGCAAAATGCAACAATATCTTAACACTAAATAAAGATTACTTACAAGCTACTTAACCTAAAAGGAGAAATATTAACAAAGATAATAATAATAATAATAATAATAATAATAATATTAATACTAATAATAAATGTGGGACTCTAGTTGAGTCCTCACACCACGGATTTTCCAATCAGCCTGAAACGAAAAGAAAAGAACGCCAAGACACCAACAACAACTAACATCATTGATTCGATTGTCGCATTTACCGATTGAAGCCCATTACGGCAGCGACTGGAAGATCGTGGGGTCCTGCGTAGGGTGCATGTTGGACTGCGTGCGAGGGAACTGTGCCGGCTCCAGACAACACCAAGTCCAATGAAATTCGTCACTCTGCGGAATTGTTTGCGCCACTCTAAACATTGAGTGCTGTTGCATTTTGCGGGAACAGCTTTTTTTGAGTCGATAGACAGTTATCGATGAATACAACTGCCCTGGTTCTACATATCTACCGACAGAGCAAGCAGAGCAGTTTTCACTCTCTCTTAAAAGCCAGATCGGTCAGAGAACCCGCTTACCATTTGGATTTATGCTTTGTTTGAACTGTCGGTTATATGCCCGAGACCTCAGGCTCAGCGATCGCCAAGTAGATTTTTCAAGAGCAGATCTTGTCAGTTATAATCAAGAGCCGAGGCGATCGATTTAGCTATCTTGGCGCGAATTAATTTTCAAAATGTGCGTGCGAGTAATTTTGAGTTTTTATTTTTGAAATATTTAAAGATTTAATATAATAATAATTGTATGTGTGTGCAGCTGGGAATAAATTCGGAGACGGAACGACAAAAATACACGTCCTCCCCCTGGTGAGTCCAGTCCATGCGGAGAGCCGCCAGGGTATATTATTCGCCCTTCCTGCAAGAAAAATCTCCATTCACCATCCACCAAACTGTGTCCAGCTCCCATGAGAAACAGGGACCACCATCAATAATCTGATGAAAATAGATTACAAATTGTTTTCGACTTATTCATAGCAAAATGTATTGTCTAATTTAAATAACGCTAGTGTCCAAGAAAGCCCTTGCTTTCTTCTGCCCCTCTTTATTATTGCTGCTCCTTAGTGAGTGAGTGCTCCATCCGTCAATAGAGCTCTGTAGGCAGGTAGGGCTAGAAAAGGAGAAAGGGAGGGTATGAGTTATTAGTCATAATAAAATATGTTAGTTTGTAAACATACCTAGAATAAACTATAATGCATAAGTGATTTTCTGAAATCCTGGAGCAGGAGCGTCACAAGGTTGGGTGGATGCGCTGTGGCCATTGGTCACCTAAAGTTGTTGTTGTTATGTTGAGAGTTCGTCCCTTTTGTATCATCTGTAAATGAAATTTGACTTCGTTAAATATATGTTAATGTATTTAATGTTCTTAAATTTTACTTATCTGATCTTTGTAGATCGTATCGAAGCTCATCGATTATTGTGCGGATTGCAGGGCAGAGGGAAAAACTCCTCCCCAAGTGAAGCTGAGCTAGCCGGCACAGCCCCGAGAGCAAGCAGTCCGTAACATGCTATATATTTTAAATTATAGGAATTAAAGTAAACGTTAATAAATATAAATCGACAATCGAGAATTTACGACGATAGCAATAACACCGACTTCCCCAATTGCAAGCTGCAAACTGATTATTAATATGTCAGAGCTGCCCACTTATTGCGAAATAATGATTATTGAAATATCGTACTTTTTTATCGAGCGCAAGACTTTTTTATTTGAATAGAAAATTTACTTCCGTTTTATTAAGCCAATTTCTAATTAAGAGTTGCAAATGATAATCGATTGATAGCAAATGCTTTTTCCGAAAAAATTGATTTAATAATTGTGAGCAACTGCGACAGTGGTATTTGCAATTTTCGAAGTTTGTGACGCAATGATGCGATTTGGGGTTTTGTGCATATGATTCGTATCCTAGTTGATTTAATTTTCATTTGTTCAAGTAATATACAGTAGAATCCGGTTATAACGACTCCGCTTATAGCGTAAGTCCAGTTATTGCGACGAAAACTCGATGGCTTGGTTGGTCTCCATACAAAGTTATATGAAAGGACCGCCGGTTAGTAGGTCTCCGCTTTTAGCGACAAACCGCTTATACCGACGAGATTTTTCATAATTCAACCGGATATTGCGACGTGCCAAACAAAAAATACATCAAAATAATGCCACCAAATTTAAGTATCAAACGACTCTGTTAGAAATGTATGTATCTATTAGTGACTGTGTTACGGACTGCTTTTTTGTCGATAGGGCCGTGCCGACTAGCTCATAGCACTAGGGGAGGGGTTCTTCTTCCAGCCCTGCAGTCCGCACAAAATACCGATAGTCATCGGCATTTACACAAAAGACGCATCACTGACAAAAGGTAAACAAACCAAAAACGAACATAAAACACGCATTTTCACATATTTTATAACGTTTTCAATTTATTCACAGCTACAACTCTACTCTACCATCACAAAGGACAACAACAACAGCCATTGGTGACAGCCAAGTCACCGCGCACCCGCCCAGCCATGTGATGCTCCTGCTCAGGAGTTTCGGTGCATCACCCAAGTCGGCGAATCCCTTCCTGGCCATCTAAGGCCGCCCCATTTCCCCTAGAAAAGGTAAATTAGCACTTCATATCAATAATCTATACATTTATTCATTGTTTCCTAATCCTCCTGTTCCTATCATCTTCCTACACAACAAAACCTAACACAAAACTTACACAAATGACAATGATTTTTGAATTAAAGCTAATTGGACATATCTATTGTTATTTACAATTCTAATGGGACATTTTTTATAATTTCAGGTTACGTTGATTTTGGCTTGATGGAAACCTTAGGCCTTGGCTGGAGTATGCGGGCCTGATGCAAATCGAGCCTGGATGGTGATTTGGCCCGGATGGAAAATTTCTGGGCCTGCAGGCCAGATGTGGCCTACAGGCTGCGTAGATGGTGTCTCGGAGGGCACCTGGGGCTGACGATACGTGCCGCGCCGGTGTCTCGGCAGACTTGCGGATTCTCGGTGCTGCTCCTCGCAAGGAACAGACTCACCAGGCAGGTATTTCCTCAGATAAGTCCGTGGTCCGTGGAAATCTGCGTCTGCACACACACAAAATTACAAATAATTAAATAAATTTCTTAACCACAAATCTAACCACGCACTTATTCTTGCAGAGTTAACTGCACCGACCGTTTGCTTGATTTCAACTGCCGTTTGAAAGACATGCGGGTGGTCGCATTGGCCTGGGCATTCGGGCATCTGCCAACGGTTCAACGGCGCTCTCTCAAACGGGAACCACGGGTCGGCGACCGGTCTGGCTGTTAACAGGGAAGGTTCCTGTTCCTGCCACCAGATGGTGCCGATCCGCGGCCTTGTCTGAGTTTGCACTGCTTGTCCCATTAACAGATGTTATGCGTGCCAGGGCAGCCGTGCTCATCGATATATGGCTATCGAAACTCTGATAGAACACAGCCGATTCGCAGAATGCAACAGCACCCAAGATTTCGAACGACGCAATCGATCCTGCAGAGTGACGAAATATTGTGGCATTCTCTAGGTGGTTGCGGTGATGTTTCGGCCGGCACGGATCTTGAAAAGCAGTCCAACAGGCGCCAAACGCGGGGCCCACGCTCTTCACACTGGACTAAATCGCGGGTTAGCTGTCTCGCTGACGTTGTCGCTGCTTGGAGAGATCACCTTCCTTTCGCAAGGTGACAAGTGCGGGCGCGAGCTCGAAAAGTTGCCAAAAATCAACACCCAGGTAAGCTTCCTGCTCCAGGTAGGGGCACATGTAGAAGGTTATCTTTCTCATTTTGCCCGAATACTCCACAGGTAACCGCGCGCGACCAATTATGGAGCGATCCTCTCCTGCGGCAGTCCTTACTTTAGAGAAGTACCTGGTCATCGGCACGTTCATTCTTTGCAGCAGCTCCCTGCAACCACGACCCAGTAGGCTGACGGATGCTCCGGTGTCAAGCAATCCACGGACCCGCTCACCGCCTATCTTTACTTCTGCGAACGGTCTGGGATCGTTCGCCTGGTTGCGTATGACTGCGGCCGCAATTTCCTTGCGCTTTGTCCGTCGTTGCCGGAAGCGCCCTCTTGCCTTTCTTATTTTTCGCGATACGAGGCGCATGCCTGCCAGTTGGTTTTCGCTGAATATCCGGTTCCTGGCCTCTAGGTATTGTTGCATCCGCTGGTATTATCCTACTCATTGTACTATGTTTATCCTGATTACGTGTGTTTCTAAAATTTACAGTTTTTTTAAACATTGACGATGGGCTAAGTTCACGGAATTCCTCTACGGGCGTGTGTCTCCCGTTCTGGCCACACCCGGCCGTCCGTTTCCCGCGCAGTTCGGACATTTTGGCGTCACCGTCCCTGGCTTGCCGCATCGGTAGCAAAACAGCTGTCGTGTGACCGATTCGCAATCGCGAAACATGTGGCCAGTCACGCCACAATTCCAGCACACTGGCCTATCTGGAGCCTTCGGCGGCCATTTGCGCAGCCCCTCCACATCCTGGATCGGCGTTTCTGGAGGGGAGGCGCTGGCTGATGCGCATAAGGAGTTCGTCCTCGACGCCCGAAACTGCGTTCCACATCCGCTGCCTCATCTCGTAGCTCGTCAACGGTAAATATATCCATCGCGTAGACATAGCGTGCGACACTCTCTTTGAGACCCTTCTTTATAACTTTTACTAGGTGTCTCTCTGCCATTGGCTTGCTGAGTCTCGACGCTAGCCTCCGCATGTGGTGGATATAGTCTTCCACGGTCTCTCCTGCCTGCTGTTCCCGTTGGAGGAGCTCATGCATCCTATCATGCTCTGTTTGGTGACGCAGTTCCACCCAGCAGGTAACTGTGGAGTGCCTTACATGCATCCAGTACCATTCCCTTGCCCTTCCGGTAAGGAGGATGTGGAACGTGCGCAGGATTTCCGCCCATGGACACCTATATTGCCTCTGGAGAAACTCTAGTCGGAAGATAAAGTCCTCCACGGAGTTATATGGATCTTCCGCGTTGAAGGATAATCCCCACCGCTCCACTTTGGCATATGGGATCTGATGAGGCGCATTCACATATCCTGTGTCGCCGCCTGGATAGCTTTCCTGTGGATTCTCATTTGGCCGCCAGTGCTGTGGGTGTTCTCGATGCCTGTCAGTGTACCTCGGCCAAGGTTCCGGGCTGCTACTGCCTCTTGCCGACTCCTTTGGCGGAATCCTGGGTGGCAGCATCGGTGCGCGTCCTTCTTGTGGTGCCTGGGACTTGGGAATAGCTGCATGGAGGATTTGTGCTCCCTCTTTACGAACGCTAGGCATATCCCAGATCGGATCCAGTTCTGCAGGCCCCTCAACTGCTGTTGGCGGCGCAGTCATTGGCCTGATGGTGTCGTTCACCATTTTCATCAGTTCCAGATTGCTCTGGCGCAGATGATCCTTTAAGGCCTGTTTGATTTCTGCATCAATGACTCAGAGTTGAATAACCATACTCAAGAATTGGACGAACAAGAGAAGTATAAAGTATTTTAGTTGTATAAGGATCTTTGAATTCTTTGGCCCATCTTTTGATGAAACCAGGTACTCGAAATGCCTTATTTACAGTTTGTGAAATGTGACGATCAAATTTCAGTTTATGATCAAAGAGAATACCTAGATCGTTTACCTCGGTTATTCTTGAATGCGGGGTTAAATCAAGTGTATAGTTGGTGACGTGATAGCTACCTCTGTAAAATGACATAACTTTGCACTTCAAACAGTTAAGATCGAGCAGATTATGCCTGCACCAAGCTAACATCAAGTCAAGATCTGTTTGAAGGAAGTTTCGTACAGGATCACTGTACGTCAAAAAGAGTTTCACGTCATCAGCATACATAAGGATATCAGAGTGCAATAGTATTGAAGGAAGATCATTAATAAAGAGGTTAAAAAGCAAAGGTCCGAGATGGCTACCCTGAGGAACACCAGAAGTTACTAGGATTGGCTTCGATAAACAGTTTTTAAAAAGAACTCGTTGAGACCTGTTAGTTAAATAATCGGATATCCACAAAAGCAGCTTTTGTGGGAAACCAATTAAATTTAACTTGCGAATCAAAAGATTATGATTTACGGAATCAAATGCTTTGCTGAAGTCAGTATAGACAGTTTGCACTTTCTTCCGAAATCCTAAAAAAACGCGGGATGAAAATTCTAAAAGATTAGAAGCTGTAGATCTTGCCTTCACAAACCCGTGTTGATGGGGCGAAATTATTGATTTACACATAAAAGTTAATTGAACCGTAAAATTTTTTTCAAAAATCTTAGGTATAGCGGACAATTTAGATACCTATAGTTCTTCACATCATGGTTTGATCCACTTTTGTGAAGAGGAATGGAAAAAGAGTTTTTCCAAATAGGTGGAAAATGACTATTAGATAGTGACAAGTCAAGCAGCTTAAAGATTGGCTTAAGAAGGGAGTCAGCACAAAATCTTAGCACACATCCAGGAACACCATCCGGGCCAGGAGAGAAAACAGGCTTCACAGATTTTAGATCGTTAAGTAAAGAAGTTTTGTTAATAGTAGGACAGAAAAGGGTGTTAAAATTATTAATAGGGTAAGGATATGGATGAGCGGAAGATGTATAAAGTTTATTTGAGTAGGTAGATTGAAAAAAGTCTGCAAACAAATCGGCAGCGGCCTGATCACTGCTTGCTTCATTTTTTCCGAAAAATAAAGACGAAGGGAAACTATTAGATTTACGTTTAAGATTGACGAAATTGTAAAACTGCTTAGGGTCCTGGGCGAACTGCAAACGACAACGTCTCAAATACTCGTTGTAATGACTTGCATTCAGAGCAATAAAGCTTGCTCTGGCAGAAGTATATCGTGAAAAATCGAAAGGTTCACCAGTAAGTTTAAATTTCTTTAAATAACGTGATTTCAAATTTTTTAATCTTATGAGTTCACGAGAGAACCAAGGTGGCCTGTTGGACTTTACGGGAAAAGCAAGAGGAACACATTGATCAAAAAATGAATTCATGGAAGAATAAAAAAATGAGATGCAAGTGCTTAAATCAGAACATGAGTAAAAGAAAGACCAATCATGTTCCAAAATAAAAAAATTAAGTTTTTCAAAATCGGTCTTACGAAAACAACGCGACTTTACTTTACTTGGAGCAGTTGCAGTTTGCACAGGAGTAGGCAGAGTTAGAACTAGGTCAAACGTAGGATGATAGGGATCTTCAGGATGAAATAAAGGATTAATTCTAGAGATGGTATTAGGTCGTAAGTCAGACAAAAATACTAAATGCAGAATTCTACCACTACAATTAGGAACATTATTAAGTTGGTATAAAGAAAGTTCAGAAAGGGCATTTCAAAAAGAATTGAATACAGAGGGCACCAAAGTACCCGATTGAAATGACCAACCAACTTCTGGTAAATTAAAATCACCAAAAACTAGTAGATAATCTCTATCAGATAGTTTGGATGCAACGGATTGGATAGATGAGAGATGGTTCAAGTAGACGGAAATGTCAGATGAAGGGGGAATATAAGAACAGGTAATATAAATTGAAATTTGATTCAGTTTCACCTTTGCACATACAAATTCCAAAAGAGAACTATGGTCTATTGAAACAAATTCAGAAGAAATGTCTGACTTTACTGCTATTAGAACACCACCTCCAGTTCGTGATAAACGATCACATCTGAAAGAGGTGTACTTATTAGGAAAGATTGAGCAATTTTTAGGCCATGGATTTTAAAAAAATTCATGGTCTACTGTGTTTGTCGGAACGAGTTTGTGCGTAACAGGCAGAAGGAGGCATCTCCGACCCCATAAACTATATATATTCTGAATCAGTATCAACAGCCGAGTCGATTGAGCCATGTCTGTCTGTCCGTCTGTCCGTCTGTCCGTCCGTCCGTCTGTCCGTCTGTATGAACGCCTGGATCTCAGCAACTATAAGAGCTAGAGCCATAAAAATTTGTGACAACATTCGTGTATATCCAGGTGTTTTAAAGTTTTTTTGAAATTTGGCCACGCCCTTTCCCGCCTCTGTAAATCAGTAATAACGATTTAATATACACAATATACACCCAACAGCAAAAGTTGTACATCTCACTTGACAAATACCTTTCCACGGGTGTTTTCTGAAAATTTCATTTAAATCGGGCTAAAAATAAGGGAGATATGATCCGAATTAAACTCAATTTGAACTTATACTTATGCGCATATTAAGACGCAATTTACGCATCATACCGAAGTTCGAATCTAGCGTCGGCCACATTTAACAAAACTTTTTATTTGCATAGAATTGTAACAGAATTGGCTCAGAATGCAACTTTGCCGATCAAACGAAAAATGAGGTGGTGGCTCAGCGGTTAGAGTGCCGGACGGCGGTTCTGCGTGCGTGAGTTCGAATCCTGTGCGCGGCTGGTTGGTGAAGCTTTTTATTTTTATTACTTTTTTTTTTGGTTACGTTTTTTTATTTTCATAAGCTAAAAGGAAAATTACAGTTATTTAATTAAATACCAACAAAAATAGTTTTCATAAATTAAATTTCATATTTTATGCGATATTTAAGACAATCAATATGTTACGAAAGTTAGAGCGGGATGCCGATACATGCATGTCTGCATTTGCACATTTACGTTTCGGCGGCCCGCTCGAACACACATCAATTGCCGTATTCGGCACACATACGCAACTTCCTCGGTCCCCACTACTGTTTGACATAAGCAAAAATGCATACAAACACTTATTGCCCTCTCGCCCTACCTAATGCTTATAATTCTTGTCTATTCGCTTTTGCATTGTTTATGCGTTCATCTTCTTCTGCCTGCAATTGAATTTGTGCGTGTCATTCGAATAAAATAATAAGGATATAAAATTTATATTTTTAAATGCTTAATAATAATCCAAATAATGCAAAATATTCATATAACGCAAAATAAATGATATATACCATGATAGTCCATGGCCTTCTACAGTCAGCACCTGACTGTAGCGTTCGACTGGTTTACTTCAGATTTCAACCAAGTTTCAGTAAATATTAGAATCTGATAATCAAAGGATAGACAATCGACATACAATTTAGAAAGCTTAGTGTTAAGGCCTCTAACGTTTTGGTAGGCAAGAAAAAGAGAGGTTAAATCTACTGGTTTTTTGATGTCCCACTAGAAGAGGAAGAAGGAGCTGCTGTAGGGAGTGATACCGCCGTACGACTCTTTTGTTTAGGAGAGTACTCCTTTACAATTAAGTCTGGCGGCCAGAAGGTTCCGCTACAAACGGATTGAAAATTATCAGCAGGGATACTTATTTTAAAAGACGCGATATCTCGCGAATAATTAAATTTAAATTTCTCTACGACAACATTTGTTACTGATACCTTTGATTGAATATAAGTTTTTACATCTTCAATCGAAGTATCAGGTGCAAGTCGAGAAACGAAAACGAGTTTCTTTGGTTTCACAACAACAAGTGCTTTTGTGTTGGGAACAGTTTTTGGCGCCTTCTTCGGCACAGGCGAAGGGGAGGTGACAACCAGGGTTGGTGGATCACGTAAGTCAGCCGGGGTGGTTGGGGAGGTTGGACGAACGGTTGGAGGTGCCGGAAGATTGTCGCTCCGTATTCTAGGCGAAGTTATGCCAGGAGAAGTCGACGGCGAGTATGTTAATTAATAGGCTCATCAAAGTCAAATGATTTAAATTTAGCTTCTACATCAATAAATTCTGATTGTAGCTTGGAAAAGGCCAAGTGCAGCTTATAGAACTCCAATTTGGTTTGCCTAAGAATATTACTTAGTTTGAGTTCCTTACAGGCAGGCTTCGCAAGACCAATGAAGGCCAGACTTGCTGTTTATGTTGTCCTTAATGCGGACGGTTAGGCCAGCGCATTTGACATGAAAGACCTTGTCGCATAACCAGCAAGAGACAAAGTCCGGCTTTGAATCAGCCGAACACTTATGTGTGATTGCACAACAGGCCTCCATTTCAAGCAAAATTAATATGCCTCAACGAGAGTAGGGAACACCAAAACAAAAAATTTATTTACAGAGACAAATTGAAAGCAACAAGCAAAAACAAAACGCAAAGAAGCTAGGAAATAACAGTTACAGAGAGCAGCTGATTACAAAAGGAGAGCTGAACAAGTGAACACTAACACAAACGCAGTTCAATCGGAGAGCCGACTAAGCCGTGAGAGTAAGAGAGCGTAAATGAGTAACCTTAAAGCGAGAGAAGAAAAAATAAACAACAACTACAGCTGTTACGTTGACACAAAGCAGCGCACTATGAGAGCGTAGCAGACGTGAGAGAGCGAAAGAGCGTAGGAGTGTGAAAATTAAGGAAAAACAAAAACAAATAACAAGACGCTGAAAGACGCGCCAGCGAAAGTAAATGCACAGAATTGAATTTAAAATTGCTAATTACTAATAACACCAACGATCACTATGTTAATAAAGTATGCACAAAGTTACCATTGACTAATTAGCACTGTTTTTAAATTCACAAAACTAATTAATTAGTGAGTTAAGGCAAAAATAGAATGAAAATTTCAAGAGCAAAAGCCAAACACGACCGATCACCAAGAGAGTTACTCTTATTGTTGTTACTCTTATTGTTGCTGTCGCTATCGCCACATTGACTGCTGATTTCACCACACTGTCCAAATTTTCTTGTAGGGCTTCTGGCTGTTTCCTCGAGGCTTCTGGATCTGCTACTTCTTTGCTGGTCGTTGGATTTTCTTCATGTTGGTGGATTCTGGAAATCCTACTTGGAGTCCGGAGGAGTCCCCCTATTCCCAACGCCATCTGAGGACCGACTGCGCCGTCTGCATCAGAGGACCATGTCGATTCTTGCGCCTCTGGCACCGATCCCTTTGACCGCAGGTAATGCAGACCAGCATCTCTTTCTTGACTCATTTTAATGTTTTTATTTATTTTTGACTACAGTATATGGTCAACAGAGGCAAGGCGGTTATAGTTTAATAAATAATGTGCATGCAATGTAATGAAATATGATGTAATTCAAATTCTCCTGTTAAATTAATAATAATAATTGTGTGTGTGTTCAGGCGAGATATGTATATTAAATAATATTAATTATAATTGTTAAATAATTTATAAGAATATGTTATATCAATATAGGAAAATATAAACAAGTGTAAATAAATATTTTTGTAAATTAAATATATAGAAATGAATAAATGTATATATGTATATAAAAATAGGCAAAAATGTAAATAAATGTATAAATAATTATAAATATAAATATGTATATATATAAATGAATGAATTAATAAATAGATAATATGGTCCAACGGAATTCTCTTCAACTTTCAATACAATGTAAGGGAGATGGAACGACTAGTGCCGGTGGATTCGCAATCCGACTTCGCGCTTATGGTAGTTGTTGTGCAATCAAACAAAACACGCTGCCGTTCGTCAACTGGTCAAACTGTCACGCGGGTTGACAATTGCCAGTTAAGGACGCGGCTGGTGTTCGATCGGCCCTGCTTTCACTGGGAATGCGTCCCTTTAGCCCGTGAGGCGGTGCAGCGCGTATAGCTCTAAGCATTTACGGGTCACCTAATCCCCATTCAGCCACATTAGCCGATCATAAGGAACTGGACGCCCAGCGAAGGCAGACGATCTACTACGTTAAACAAAAACAGAAAACCAAACAGTCACATTTGCATGTAACACATTGGGATACTGGACATGGCCCAGGGCAAGTCCGCGGCACAGTGTTTTCACCACCACTGGTAGAACACGACTCGCGGCCTCCCTGGCAAAACATGCCTCAACATCCAAATACCTATCTGCTTACTGAGGTTTCTCAGTCCACAACTCCCTGCGGAAACGTGAATTACGTCCTTCAACGTCCCGCAGTTTGTTACAAGCTGAGTCACATCAGCAAGGCTACAGCGAGGCGTCTAAATACCGCTGCCTATCGATTTTTAGCAAAGATTTCGGCACAGAATTCACTGGCCTACATCTTTGCTCCTTTTTGAATTCGGCGCCATTTATGTTATTTAATTAATTAATTTAATTAATTTAAAATCAACTAAATGCAGTCGACTGAATTGACAAAAGAACAATTAATAAGTGAAAAATTTATAAAAATGTAAGCACAAAGTATATATAAAGGATATATAAAGGTTTTAAAAGATCTAAGATTATTTTAATTTTATTAAATTTAATTTTAATTTAATTTAATTTAATTTAATCTGGGATAGACAAAGATATAACCGATCCAACATTTGTTGCAAAGAATTGGGGAAAACCCAGAAAAACCCAATCAGATCAGAAGAGTTAATAGTTTTAGTAAAAAGTTAGTATATGTTAAGACATGCCCAACCGACCGAGGGGCAGTGTCATAAACGCGAGCATGCAGAAATAGAAGCTAAGAAAAAAAAAATAGATAGGCGCTTCGAGGAAAATTTAACTTCTACCTAGGTAGGACAAAAAACTACACCAAGCATAGTTCTACGGTTAGCTAAGGACGGTAAATTAAGTAATCTAAGTCTATTTGTATAAGGAGGAAGTCTTATATCTCACGGACTGCTTTTTTGTTGATAGGGCCGTGCCGACTAGCTCAGAGCACTAGAGGAGGGGCTCTTCCTCCAGCCCTGCACTCCGCACAAAATACCGATAGTCATCGGCATTTACACAAAAGACGCATCACTGACAAAAGGTAAACAAACCAAAAACGAACATAAAACACGCATTTTCACATATTTTATAACGTTTTCAATTTATTCACAGCTACAACTCTACTCTACCATCACAAAGGACAACAACAACAGCCATTGGTGACAGCCAAGTCACCGCGCACCCGCCCAGCCATGTGATGCTCCTGCTCAGGAGTTTCGGTGCATCACCCAAGTCGGCGAATCCCTTCCTGGCCATCTAAGGCCGCCCCATTTCCCCTAGAAAAGGTAAATTAGCACTTCATATCAATAATCTATACATTTATTCATTGTTTCCTAATCCTCCTGTTCCTATCATCTTCCTACACAACAAAACCTAACACAAAACTTACACAAATGACAATGATTTTTGAATTAAAGCTAATTGGACATATCTATTGTTATTTACAATTCTAATGGGACATTTTTTATAATTTCAGGTTACGTTGATTTTGGCCTGATGGAAACCTTAGGCCTTGGCTGGAGTATGCGGGCCTGATGCAAATCGAGCCTGGATGGTGATTTGGCCCGGATGGAAAATTTCTGGGCCTGCAGGCCAGATGTGGCCTACAGGCTGCGTAGATGGTGTCTCGGAGGGCACCTGGGGCTGACGATACGTGCCGCGCCGGTGTCTCGGCAGACTTGCGGATTCTCGGTGCTGCTCCTCGCAAGGAACAGACTCACCAGGCAGGTATTTCCTCAGATAAGTCCGTGGTCCGTGGAAATCTGCGTCTGCACACACACAAAATTACAAATAATTAAATAAATTTCTTAACCACAAATCTAACCACGCACTTATTCTTGCAGAGTTAACTGCACCGACCGTTTGCTTGATTTCAACTGCCGTTTGAAAGACATGCGGGTGGTCGCATTGGCCTGGGCATTCGGGCATCTGTCAACGGTTCAACGGCGCTCTCTCAAACGGGAACCACGGGTCGGCGACCGGTCTGGCTGTTAACAGGGAAGGTTCCTGTTCCTGCCACCAGATGGTGCCGATCCGCGGCCTTGTCTGAGTTTGCACTGCTTGTCCCATTAACAGATGTTATGCGTGCCAGGGCAGCTGTGTTCATCGATATATGTCTATCGAAACTCGGATTGAACACAGCCGACTCGCAGAATGCAACAACTGACGTCACAAAAATGTTTACAGCGTGCGTGTGCAGACCTCATACCTATTGTTCTGTATCCAATTAGACAATTTGCTTCACAAAAATATAACACTTCTCCGTCTATAAACTGAATATATTTATTAATTCAAACAAGTAAATAACTTAAGATAAAGAAGAAAAAAGGGAGCGGTTTATTTTAATGTGTTGCTGCGTGCGAATTATTTCGAAAAGTGACGCTCTTCATTTTCAGTGTTGCACAGCAGCTTGCTTATATCGATAATAACTTAAGTTCTATCTTTTAATCGATATTTGGTATTTATTCATATACGCCAAATCGAGCATGGTACGGCAAGGCCTGGCAACTTTATCGAACTTCCAACATCCCGCCCACCGTAAAACTACTCGGGAGTTTTACCTAACACATCTAATACTGCCAACTTTGAAACTGGACGTGTAAGTGTCCCAGAAGAGGTCTGTACTTCAGCGATTCGTATTTGCCCATCTTTTGCTGTTATTGTTCGAATGATGACGCCCTTTTTCCAATTGCCGCGAGGTTGGTTGTCATCGCAAATTACTACAACATCTCCAACGTTGATTGGTTTTATGCGAGCAAACCATTTAGTACGCCTGGTCAATGTAGGCAAGTACTCTCTAATCCATCGACGCCAAAAATTGTCCTTTAGCTGTTTAGCAATACGATACTGTTTATGAAAACAGAAATTGCCGCCATCTCCAGGAGTTTGAGTTGAATTTGTAGTGCCGAGCAAGAAATGATTCGGAGTTAGTGGCTCTGGATCATTTATATAAACAGGGATATGCGTCAAAGGTCTACTGTTTATAATGTTTTCGGCTTCTATTAGCAGACTCCGCAGGGTTTCCACTTGAGGAGCTTGTTGTTTGAGTGTGACTGCCAAGATTCGTTTTGTGGATCTAACTAAGCGCTCCCAACAACCGCCTGAGCTTGGGTTAGCTGGACAATTAAATTCCCATTGAATTCCTTTGTTTGCCATTTCCGACTTAATGGCACTCCAATCAAATAAATCCTGTGTCCTCTTAATCTCCCTGTCCGCTCCGATGAAATTCGTGCCCATATCCGACCTGATCTTCACTGGCACTCCTCGACGATTTACAAAATTACGAATGCATAGTATGCATGCATCAGTAGAAAGATCTGCTGCTAATTCAAGATGTATAGCTCTTATTGTAAGGCACGTGAACAATGCGACCCATCTTTTTTCATGCCGTCGGCCTATCGTAACCATGATAGGACCAAAATAATCCAATCCTGTGTAGGAGAAAGCACGCTGGTATGGAGTTACCCGATCCTTTGGTAACTGCCCCATTTGTGCCGGTATTGGAACTGCAGACTCATTTTTACATAGTTGACAAGCTGTTTTAGCTCGCTTTACAGCTTTTCGCAAATGCACTATCCAAAATTTGCGCCTTATTTCATTTATAATGAGATCCTCATTTTGGTGATGGTACATATCATGATACCACTTTATTATTAACTCAGTCAATGGATGTTTAGAAGGCATTATGATTGGATGACGAGTTGATTCAGGCAAAACTTCAGCATAGTCCAGTCTTCCGCTAACAACTAAAATGCCATCCTTTGATAAAATCGGACATAACGAATAAATCGAGCTACTTTTGGCAACTGTATGGCCTTCTTTTAAACTCGTCAGTTCCTGACTGAATCTTTGCCTCTGTGCTATTTTGCACAGGCTAATTTCCGCCCACCGTAACTCATTTGAAGAAAGCTCTCCGCACCTTTCCTCCGGGCTCTGGTGGCGTAGCCGTTTTATAAATCTTAAAATCCATCCCATGGTGCGTTTCAAAAACAAATACTTTGAGTATTTTTGAATATCGATAACTGGATCCTGTAGAAGGGTCAATACAATTTTCTTCCGCTCATTTGTGTCGTCAGTTTGGGTTCCAATTCCATTTGAAGAAGGCCAAAATTGCCTATCTTGCAGTAGAAACTCCGGTCCTATTGTCCAGACATTTCCAGCTTTATATCTCATTCCATTTGATGCTTTGGTCGCTTTATCCGCAGCATTTAAATTAGTTGGTACCCATCTCCAGTTACTTTCATCTGTACTCTCCAGAATTTCACTTATACGGTGCGCTACGAATGGCTTATATTGTCGATGATCAGAGTTTATCCAAGAAATAACTGTCATTGAATCAGACCATAATGTGCAACTTTGCACCTTTACATCGTGACAAGCTAAAATTGTGTTTCGTAGGCGAGTGCCCAATACTGCTGCTTGGAGCTCAAGTCGCGGAACAGATAACATTTTTAAAGGTGCGCACTTTGTTTTGCCAGCAACAAAGATAGTACTAATGAGACCATTTCTCACAATCCTCCAATAAGCTACTGCCGCGAATGCCAATTCGCTCGCATCTACAAAGATGTGCAGTTCAATCTGTGTGTCGTCGTCAAAAAAGTCCATGGAATAGCATCTACTCAATTTAAAATCCTTTACGTTCTCCAGCTGACGAACCCATTGCTTGAAACGTTCAAACAAGGAATCTGGTAACAGGTCATTCCAGTCTATTCCTGAGCGCCACACATTTTGGACCAAAACCTTTCCATGTACCATCAAATCAGCTAACATTCCAAATGGATCGTATACTGACATTACCAAACTTAACAACTGTCGCTTTGTTGGACATTTTGTGGCCTTTACAATATCTTTATCGACACGATTTAGCTGCAGATCAAAAATAAATTGATCATTCCTGCTATCCCAATGCATTCCTAGTATTTTGTCGACTTTTTCATTGTCCATTTTGACTATATTTGGCGCTTCGATTTCTTTGCCATTCATTCGTTTTTGAAGGTCCATTGAATTCGAAACAAATCCTCGAAGATCAAAATTTGCCATTTTGTGAACCTTTTTCACCTCGTTGCTTATGTCATATGCTTCTTTCTCGGAATTGAAGCTGGCTACAAAGTCGTCCACGTAGTGCTTTGATATTATCGCATCTATAACGTCTTCTCTATATTTCGTTGCGTTAAGGGCATTCGTATTCTTAACGTATTGTGCACAACATGGCGAACAAGCTGCTCCAAATATCATGACTGTCATCTTGTATATCTCTACTTCCGCTTCCGGATTGCCATGTCTCCATAAAAAGCGCAGAGCATCCTGATCCTGTTCTCTTACTCGAACCTGCAGAAACATCTCTCTTATATCAGCGCATACAGCTATCTTTCCTTGTCGAAACTGAAACAATATTTTTGTCAATGGAGGATTCTCATCTGGTCCTTTTAACAGCTTTGAATTTAGAGAAACTCCATCAATCTCTGCTGCTGCATCAAACACTAACCGCATTTTCTTAGGTTTGTTGACATTGTGAACTCCGAAATGAGGCAAATACCACGTGCATGGATGTATAATATTTGCCTGATCTTTAGATAGCTTTACAGCGTATCCTTTTTTAACAAATTCCATCACGGCATTATCATATTCTTCCATTTTATTCATTTTGCGCATTTTATTTTCTACTCCCTGCAGCCTGTGAAAAGCCATGTTGTAGCTATCCGGTAGTTTGACTTCGTTCTCGGCCCACAGCAATCCTGTCTCGTATTCTCCATTCAATTGTTTTGTGGTGTCCTGAAGTATTTTTCTTGCTCTGCTTACAGCGGCTGGCTCCAAACGTTTTGAAGATATTTCTACGCCGAAACCTTCTGTTGAGAAATAATCCGCCATTAATTTATGCATATCTATCTCCCCTCTTGTAGCAGTTGTGTGCAGTACAACTGTGCAAATTGGGAATACATCTGGCTGTCTTTGTGTCAATCCATAGATATACCATCCTAGTGATGTTTTTGTTGCAATCAAATTCCTATCCAACTGTATGCTTTTTATAGCACGAATAACAGGACAATTGTCTATTCCTATTAAGATCATTGGCTCTGCATTTGTATACCTTTTAATTGGTATATTCCTCATCTTCTTGAACTGTCTTTCCAACTGTTGCACATCAAGGGTTTGCAAAGGTAATTGAAGCTCTGGAACCGAACTTCCCTTTATACGCTGCCATTTCTTGTCACCGTCTTGTGATCGTATTTTTAATTTGCAAATCATAGAATTCACATCCATAGCATGTTTGCCTATCCAGCTCAATGTCAACTTAACAGGGTCTTCTTTTACACCCAGTTTATGCGCCAACTCATTGTTTATCAATGTAGTCGAAGAACCTTCATCCACAAAGGCAAATGTTTTAATAATTTGTCTGTTTGGACCCATTAGCTCTATAGGCACAACTTTAAAGAGTATCTTTGACATATCTGACTTTATCGTGTTCACAGATGAGCTCTCTTCCTCTATCTTCTTTTCGCTGGATTCTTTTGCCTTTGTTTTATCACTATGCAATGATCTATGATGCATTTTGTCACATCCATTCAATTTACATGTCCGTTTGTATTTGCATGCTCTTACGCTGTGACCTTTAAACAAACAACTATAGCAGACGCCAAGATCTTTTGCAATTTTCCATCTGTCATCTATAGAGGCTTTATTGTATTCCTCACATTTTGGCAACTTGTGATCTCCTTTGCATTTGTAGCACATATCTTTATTTGCGACCGTCGTATCAGCGACTTCTGCAACTTGCATCACCGACTTTTGCTGCGAATTATGTTTTCCCTTTGTTGCTTGTTCCTTCGAAATCACCACTGTTGCCCTTGCAATGCTCCGACTCAATCCATTTAGCCAAATGCTAAGGTGTCCCAAATTTGGATACGGTACTATATTTGCAGCGTATTCATTCCATAATATCCTCTTTGACAATGGCAACTTCTCGATAAGCTGATCCAACATTGCCGCGTTATTCAAATACTGTGTAGCATTTGCCGACCTTAAGTAGATGACCAAATTCTCTACTTTGGAAGCAAAGGGTACCAGCTTTTCCAAATTATTTTCAGGAATACTCTGTAGACTATTGACAATTTCCAATTGGGATTTTATAAGCAGTTCCGGTCGTCCATATCGAAACTGCAGCCTATTGATTATGTGTGGTACATTAACAGGATTTATTAACAAGGCATCGACCTCGTCTCTAGCCGCTCCTATAAGACTCTTCTGCAGCCGTAAGAGATTCTCAAGATTTGTGTACCTACAAGCAGCTGTTGACTCTGAGAACATTGTGCAAAATACTGGCCAATCTTTTGCATTTCAACTAAATACAGGCAGATCTATTAATTTACGAGGTTGTGTAACAGAATTGTACTGTGGGTGCACGAGAGAACTATTTTCTATGTGCCTGTCTTGTGCCAAATTAAACCTTGCTGCACCATAACCCTCAGCTAGCCCATCCATTCCAAATTTTCCAGAATTCAAATTACTTGCGCTAGTCAAGCCTCTGGTGACTCCATTATAATCGACGTGCTTCTCTCCACTATAAAAAGCAGCCTTCCAGTGTGCGTCTCCAGCGACGCCATGAGCAATGTCACTATGTTCGGCAAATCTGACATGATCCGCGGCTGCTGAGACACCATGTTGTCTTCCAGTCGCATTAATGCCCAAAATATCAAGTCCATAATTCCTTCTCTGTGTATCAAGACCAGAGCTTTCCTGTTTATCAAGTCCATAATTCTTTCTCTGTGTATCAAGACCAGAGCTTTCCATAAAAATGCTGCCGCTTTGTTGTGCGGCTGCGTTGCTGCCCAGTGCAGAAACGCCAGTGCCACCATGTGTGGCTCCAAAATTTGCTTGTGAAGTTGCGTCTCTATTCATTACAGAAACGCCAGTGCTACCATGTCTGAGCGTTCCAGATACGTCCTCCACGTTTGAACCCATGTTGCTGCCCTGTGCAGCATTGTTGATAGTCAATCCATGATCGTCGCTGCCCATTGCAGGAACGCCAATGCCACCATGTGTGGCTGTGCATATTGCACCAATTGGATTTGCAACTACCAACTGCTCTATTTTGTTCATCCGTTCCGACATACCCTCAGTAACGTTCGCCATTTGTGTAGCCAATGCACAGTTTTGTGCAGACAGTGCAGCTAACTGTTCCGTCATGCGCTTTATAAGAATTGTAACGGTGTCTTCCTTTTCTCTGGGCACCATCGTTTGGGTGCCGCTGAACTCCGTGTCACTTTCTGATCCCATTTCATCAGATCTCTTAGGTGTTGAAGATGCAGACATCTCTTCAGCACTCACTAGTCGCTTCTTATTGCGCAATTCCATCAAGCTTTTCAAAATTGTATTTCACCACGACGCGTAACTATTTCATCATCCTATGCCTGTATGTGTGTGTGTAATACGCAGTTCTATTTCGCAACGCAATCTAATTAAAATAAAAAATGTTCTGTATCCAATTAGACAATTTGCTTCACAAAAATATAACACTTCTCCGTCTATAAACTGAATATATTTATTAATTCAAACAAGTAAATAACTTAAGATAAAGAAGAAAAAAGGGAGCGGTTTATTTTAATGTGTTGCTGCGTGCGAATTATTTCGAAAAGTGACGCTCTTCATTTTCAGTGTTGCACAGCAGCTTGCTTATATCGATAATAACTTAAGTTCTATCTTTTAATCGATATTTATTCATATACGCCAAATCGAGCATGGTACGGCAAGGCCTGGCAACTTTATCGAACTTCCAACACCTATATTCCATGAGATGTCCCGTTATATTTCTATTTTTTTCTGTTTTTTTTTCAATAAATGCGTAAATTTGCCAATGTGAGTTAATGCACTAAATACGCATGATGACCTCATTCAGTTTACGCTTGCGACTTGTGCATTACGCTTACAAAAAGTCTTTTAAACGAAAACGCTTCTCCGTCGAAGAAAAAATGAAATTATTCGGCGCTTGGAAGCCGTTGAGCGCAACGTTACTGTCGCAAAAGAAGTGAAATGTTATGTTATGCTTATGAATACTCATTATACAATATGTATACGACTTATGATACCGGATTCTACTGTATTCAAATCTGTTTTTGCACCCTGCCAACCTATAATATGTGTAACAGGCAAAATGCAATGTCTCCAACCCCATATAGAACATACATATTGTGGAGTTAATCTCTTTTATTCTGTTCTTTAGGTTTTAATAAAACGTGTGCTTTCCTCGAAGTCTTAACCGATAGTGACGCTCTATCGATGCGATAGTGACGCTCTCTTAATTCTGTGTTGTACAACACTATCCCATCGATAGGGTTTCCGATTACTTAATTAAATTATGATAGTATATCGATAAAGTCACACTTGATAACATAAGGCTTAACATAATAGAGTATATCTTAACAGCTCGGCCATTCTGACATTTTGATCGACCCGATCAAGGCTGTACAATATATAACATTTTTTTTACAAGATAAATTGAATGTTTAAGTAAAATAAATAATAGTAAGTAGATGCAGTTACGGTTCTGAATCACGATAGTGACGCTCTATCGATGCGATAGTGACGCTCTCTCAATCCTGTGTTGTGCAACACTATCCCATCGATAGGGTTTCCGATAACTTAATTAAATTATGATGGTATATCGATAAGGTCACACTTGATAACATAAGGCTTAACATAATAGAGTATATCTTAACAGCTCGGCCATTCTGACATTTTGATCGACCCGATCAAGGCTGTACAATATATAACATTTTTTTACATGATAAATTGAATGTTTAAGTAAAATAAATATTAGGTAGTAAATGCAGTTACGGTTCTGAATCATTGACTCTCCAATCTGCCCACTTCTAAATGCTTCTAAAATACCTTCATACGGCATTTGTGTTACTGGACAGTTTTCTATATCTGTTACAACATATCTATCATTTGGTAAAACCTTTTTAATAACATATGAGCCTTTATATTTTGCTATAAATTTTTTATTTGTCCCAATAGTTGTATCGACATTCCGAACCACCACAAAATCGTTACAGGAAAATGTCTAATGAGGTTTATATTGATTTTTGTGAGTTTCTGACCTTTTTGATTGAGAAGTTTTAAGTTTTTCAAATGAATTATTTCTTAACTTATCCAAATCTCGAGATGTTTCGTCCTTGTCTTCTAAATACTCAGTCAATATGTTTATTTGTGAACTCCTCTGGCTGACTCCGAACAACAACATTGCTGGTGTTTGGTTCGTTGTCGAGTGGACGGAATTATTAATTGCGTATTCAACTTTGGTTAAAAGTTTGTACCAATCAGAGTGCTGAATTGGTTCCGAGATTTTAGAAATCATCGACTTAATAATTCTATTTATTCGCTCGACCTGGCCATTGGCCTGAGGGGAGGCAGTTGCTACTTTAACATGTTCAATATTCTTATTCAATAGAAATTCTGAAAATTCTAAAGAGGTAAAACAACTTCCCCTATCGCTTACTATTCGCCTTGGTCGACTATAACATTCAAAATATTTATTAAGGCAGCCTTTTAGGTCAATCGTACTTGTAGTATTCACCGGATACAACTTTATATACATCGTAAATGCGTCAACTACCACAAGTATATGTTTTTTCTTTGAAGCGATTGACGGAAGAGGAAACGTGTGTAAATGATTGCTAATGTTTCTAATTCAAAACTATGATATCTTCCCGTTGTTGCTTAGGAAACCAATAGAAACGTTTAATTTCTGCAACTACTTTTGCTGACCCAAGATGACATAATTTTTCATGTACTACGCGAATTATATTGTTTTCCATTTCGGAAGGTACATATAAAAGCAATGCACCATCATTAGTTTTCCGATACGCAATTCCATCATCAAGCTCGAAATTCTTTACTGGACCCGATCTAAATTATCCCTTAATTGTAAAATAACATTATAACGATTTTGGGTTATTTGTAATTGAATGTCAATGCTATCTTCCTCAATAATGGAATCAGTGTTATTAAAATCTCCTAAGTTCGGAAGATTTGCGGTAGAATCAATGAGTCTACTTAAGGCGTCTACATGAATCATATATTTTCCGCTTCTATGTTGAATTGAACAATTATAGTTTGACAGTTCTAGTGCCTATCTGGCTATTCTTGCATTAACACTTTTCCTTTCCAATGTTAGGATTAGTGCATTACAGTCTGTTATTATTTTAAATTCAATACCGTCCAAATATATACTAAATTTCCTCAGTGTGTAAATGATTGCTAATGTTTCTAATTCAAAACTATGATATCTTCCCGTTGTAGCTTGTGAAAAATAAGTAATCGGGTGGAATTTACCATCTTCTTGCTTTTGGAGCAAAATCGCTCCAAAACCTAACTGACTCGCGTCACAGTGAAGCTCAGATGGTTTTCCAGGACTATATAATGCTAAAACAGGTTCCGATGTAAGCGTATCACACAAATGTTAAAATGCTTGTAAACATTCTTCCGTTAAATTATGAGTTGGGCTTTGTCAATTGTCGAAGAGGTTTTGCGACACTGGAAAAGGAGGGAATGAAACGTCTAATATATGAGAAAAGGCCTAAACATTTTTCTACATCACTAGCACATTTGCTTATTGCACAATTTGCAATATTCTACAATAATATCATTTGTCACTGAGCTATAAAATAATTATATAATATATATATATTTTTTTCATTAATTTTCAAAATATCTTTATTTGCCGTGACTTCAATAGGCGAAATTTGATTTTGCTTTTGGTAAGAAAGTTTTAAATAAAATGTTTTCAAAAAGTCCCTTCCTAACAATACTGGATAAGGCATAAATTCATGCGGGACAACGTAAAGCAATACTTCATTTGTAATGTTTTCAAAGGTTATCTTAACAACTAATTTTCCGAAGGTGCAAAGGTGAAAATTTCCTAGTCCCACAAATGGTGTACCATAAAGCGAATCTCCTGTTAAACTTTGCGGTATGGTTGAACGTCGAATTAAACTAATGGCGCTACCAATATCAAGCAAACAAGAAAATATATCATTATGTGAAAGAGTCTCAATGTCGAATGTGATTCTTACCGTATTAACAATTGAAATCTCTGGGGATTCCGTGTTAGCAGTATCCTTAATAAGGGCTACCATCTGCTTGGTAGCGCTTATGCTTCAGTTTTTGATGGTGTGATCTAACGATCCGCAATTGAAGCATGACCCTTTAGCTCTCTTAGGCTGACCACAATCCTTTGCCATGTGTCCAAATCCAGAACAGTTATAGCATCTAACGGGAGTCGGTGTATTTTGCTCCTTCAGTGTGGCGATGTTATTGCGTAGACGCTTGTTACGCATTTCGGAGTAACGGAAAGGTAATTTCTTTAGGTCCTCTATGGTAGAAGCAGAATATAGCACAGCTACGTCAGAGGTGAAGTCCTGCAGTCCTTCGATGATTAGTTGCACGAGCTGAGATTCCTCGATCTGTGCTCTTGACGCAATCTCCTGCATTTGAAATATTTAGGCCAGGAATGACATCTTGCTGTTGCCGAGTTGTGTGACAACCTCGACTACGGAATGCGAGCGGCCAAATGCTTCAAGAAAGCGTTGCCTGAACTCCTTGTAGGACGTGGACTGATCCACACGGAGAAACCAACCGGCATTTGATACTGGTTTCATAAGTCGTCGTATGCATTTTAATTTGAAAATGTCATCGCCGTCCATGGTGTCGCATGTACGCACAAAATCACTCAGCCACTTGCGCGCATCTGCTGCATGCTCGCCGCTAAATGGAAAGATGGCGGTCATTACGTCATCCACTTCTGCGCGATTTCTGCTTGAAGTCCCGCATAGATTTTCTAGAGTCTTCTTCTTCTGTAGGAGTTCAATTTCAGCTTCAACAATTGCTTGTTCCTCTTGGATTTGTTTTAAGTTGTCGATTTCGTCAGAAATTTGCAAAGCCTTTACAGCTGCTATAGGCTGTTCATCTGTTTCCGAAAACTGTTTTTCTGTTTCTGCCGCTTTTATAGCAGTTTCCATAATGTCAAATTGTGCTCCATGGTCCTTAGCAAATTTTTCCAATTGGCGAGTGTTCGCCTTCTTGTCGAATTGAATTTCGTTGCTCAGGAGCCATGCAATTATTTCTTCTCTTTCCATGATGAAATTTAACGGAACTTTACGAAATTGACGCGACACGCCGGCGTCAGTTCAGAAACTTTCTGAAAATTGTCAATTTGCTGCAATATTCGCAGTTTAATTTTATGTTGAGACGTTTAAAATTGTTTTTTGTTTGGCGTTTGATGATCCCATTTCTGAAGTTGTGGAGTTAATCTCTTTTCTTCTGTTCTTTATGTTTTAATAAAACGTGTGCTTTCCTCGAAGTCTTTACCGATAGTGACGCTCTATCGATGCGATAGTGACGCTCTCTCAATCCTGTGTTGTACATCACTATCCCATCGATAGGGATAGATAATACAATTTGTGGCTTAAGTTTATTAAAGAATTGAAATTTACAATAAATTATAAGAGCTATGTGTATAATTAAAAGTTGATGTGTTTGGTTGTGGTGTTGCTGGCGCTACTACTGACGGTCGCAAAGGTGCTGATTCGCTGCGTCTAGCGTATAACAGACGCTGTTTGCTGCTGCTTAGTTGGTGTACTGCTTGTTGTTTGCACTGATGAGTCAGCAAGCAGTAAAAGGCTTGAAACTGCTTGCTGCGTCGTAGTTACTGCTTGCACTGCCTTTTGTTTATGGAGTCGCTGCTTGCTGCTGTTGTGTTTTGGTAAGACTGCTTGCCAGTGATGCTGCTGTTTGCTGTTCAATAGGTTGGTTGACGACAGAGCAATAAGATTGGCCTGCTCAAGGGACAATAGTTAGAGCAGTTCACTCATACGCCGGCCCACCTAGCACCGCAGTTGGAATTTCCAGTAGAGAGGGTGCAAACTTAAACCCGTTGAGAATTATTGGCGCGGTTTTCTGTCATAAAGAGGAATCATAGGAATCACAGCCTTGTCAAAGAGGCCCTGAAGGAGGATACCGAGGGCCATTAAGGTGCTCCAGGCGAACCTGCACCACGCAAGAGGAGCGTCTGCCACCCTGCGCAGGGTCGTCTGCGAAGAATCAATCAACCTTGCTCACGTCCAAGAGCCTTGGTTGATCGGTGGCCGTATCCGCGGACTATTATGCGGATCATGTAAGTTAAAATACGACCGCATGGGGGGTGCCCCTCGCACTGCTATTGTTGTAAATAACAATGTAAGACACTTCCCTTTACCAAATGTCATCCACAGAGACCTGGTGGCATCGGCTTTTGAGGTAGCCACGGCTGAGGGTGTCCGGGAGGTTGTGATCGCCTCAGCCTACTTCCCGGGCGACGTGGATGATGTTCCCCCCACAGAGGTTCAGCGGCTGGTGGAGCTCTGCCGCTTACACAACAAGCCGCTCGTGATCGGCTGTGATGCCAACGCGCATCACACGATCTGGGGAAGCAGCGATGTCAACAAACGTTGTGAGTCCCTTTTAGAATATCTATTGTGTTATCAATTAGATGTTGCTAACATAGGGTGTGAGCCAACTTTTATTAATGCCATTAGGGAAGAAGTTTTGGACCTTACCCTAGTCAGTAACTCTATTGGGAGTTCACTGGTGAACTGGCGGGTCACAGACGAAGCCACCTTGTCGGACCATCAGCACATCAGGTTCAACCTTCCTGGCCAAGTCGAGATGCGTCAAAACTCCTTCTGTCCCAAAAAGACCAATTGGGAACTTTTCAAAGCCTCCGTGGCTTTTAAAGCAGACTTGTTGATCAGCAACCCAAGTTCTATCAGTGAGATAGAACTTACTGCCAACCTGCTTCAAGATGTGCTAATCACATCCTTCGAGGACAGCTCTGTTCGGAAGACCTTAAAGGTCAACCGAAAAGTTCCATGGTGGAACGAGGAACTATCTGTACAAAGAAGGACGGTTAAAAGCCTTTTCAATAGGGCCACAGCTAACCGCGTCAGTTGGGACGTCTATAGGGACGCTCTTATTAATTATAATAAAAACAATAGATGGATGTGCGAAACGCGCTACGTCGCGCATTGAAACGCTGCCAGACGCAGCGAGAATTCACAAAGTATTAGCTAAAGAGTCGTCTAATGGTATAGGCCTTCTTAAAAGAGCAGATGGCTCTTTCACTTAAGATCGCAGGGAAGCACTTGACCTTCTACTTCAAGTCCACTTCCCAGGTTCGGTGGCGAACCCGGATCTATCCAGTCAAGATGACGTCACCACGTCACCGGACTCACGTGGCTCCAGTTTATCGGGAACCATCTTCGACCCTGAAAAGGTCAAATGGGCTGTAGATTCCTTCGCTCCCTTCAAAGCCCCAGGGGGCGATCAAATCTTCCCAGCCCTTCTACAAAACAGCCTGGATCATATTCTCGATCCGCTGGTCGGCCTGTTTAGAGCTAGTCTCACTTGGGGATACATACCCGTCTCTTGGAGGAGAGTCAATGTGGTATTCATTCCCAAACAAGGGAATCGTCCCCAGAACCAGCCTAAATCTTATCGGCCGATCAGTCTCACCTCCTTCCTGCTTAAGACAGCGGAAAGGCTCATAGACCTGCACATACGGTGTTCTCTGCAGTATAAGGTAGCGTTCTATGGCTGGGGTCGGCTCAATCGCGCCAGGGCTACCTTTACAAGAATATTTGTATTGGTGCTGAGACCCTGGACGAGGGGGTGAAATATTTGGGTCGACGGGAGGGGGGGAAGGCAAAGGCTTTCAAGCAGCGAGGCCGACTTGAGGGGTGAGAGGCAGAGCGGGGTGATCTGTAGGTGGCCGAAGGCAGAGAAAGTAATGCCTACCTGGTGTCCCCTCCGCAGGTGAGTCTCAGGGAACCGGGATTTGACCGTCAGTTCCTGAGACCTGCGTGACTGTACCAGGAGCTTCACTGTATGCGACGGGATTTGACCGTCATCGCACCAGTTAGGCTCCGGTACCGTGGGAACACCCTGTATACACTACTCTTCCGCTTGGCTATACTGAGGCTGCACTGTATGCAACGGGATTTGACCGTCATTGCACCAGCACAAACTTCAGTACAGTCGGCACACCACTGTACACACCTACACACATACGCATACACATACACAAATATACACACGGAGTTACTACGGAAACAACACATTCAAACTGACATAAATTTCCCTACGATACCATAGCGATTGGCCCACGGTAAAACTCCCTAAAAAGACACCCTGTGTGCGAGCGCCGCTAGTTTTGAGTGACTTTTGGCCTCTCTCCGCTAACGGCTCTCGCAAGTGCGAGGCCCACACTTTTTTCATTTAAAACATTCACTTCACTTTATTTTTCAGTTTGTTTTCACTTTATTTTTCTGGTTTTCTTTACCTTTTTTCGACATTTTTTACAATTTCTCACTAAACTATTTTCTATGTCCCTAGCTAGCATCGAGCACTGTTTTATCTAATTTCTAAGGGGCCTACGATGTGTCTGCTTTTAGGCCGCAGTGTGGCTCGCTCACCTCGCTTTTTGTGGCTCTGCGTCCGCTCTGGCCCACTGATCCTGACTGCCTCTGTCTTCTCTTGTCGTCCTTCCTTCTGTTCTTTCGACGACCTCTGTTTGCCCTTGGCGGTTTTTTGGCGTCCCGTTGAACTTCACTCCCGTTTTCACCTCGCGCGCTTTGACTCAAGTGTCACGTATGCCACTCGGAGGGTCACTGTCCGGTCTCAATTTCCCCTCCATTCGCTCGCCGGTGCTCATGCGCCGGTTTCACTCAGAGAGCTCCGTTGTTTTCGGGTGCATTATTTATTTATTTGATAGAGGGAGTCTCACAGCAGAGAAGGCGCGAGGCACTGCGACCAGAATGGTCTTTTGTGCCTAAATGCTCTCCCTATCTTGACAAAAGCCACTCTGCTTTCCTGATAAAGCCAAGCAGGTCTTTCGTCGAGGAACGGACAATTTGCTCGGGAACTGCGACTTCCACGTGCAAATGTTTCCTCCTACTCCAAACCAAGGCTGGACAGTCACACAGTATGTGTTTGGTAGTTTCGTCGTCCTTTTTACAGGGCCTGCACTCTGCATCAGAGGGTAGACGAATTTTTGTTAGGTGATAGTTCACCAGATGGTGGCCACTGAGGTAGCCAACAAGGAGATAGAGATCTCTCCTGGAGAGTGAGTCTGTTCTGCGTTTAACCGAGGGATTTGTAAGCTCTCTAGCCTGCCTCATTCCTGGTTGGAAGAACCAATAGCGTTCGGTCAACCTATCTGCCCAAGTTTTCACAAGGGATGAGATGGTTGACCACCCCACGCCGCAGAAGGGTTCGGGGCCAAGCATAGAGGCTGATGACCCCGCCCTCGCTAGTTCATCCGCTAGCTCGTTGCCCTGGAACCCAGAGTGTCCAGGTACCCAAAGAAGTGTAACTTTGTTTCTGTTGGACAGCCTCTGGAGGCAGTTCCAGCAGTCAGCTACCATACGTGAACTTACTCTCTTTGAGGAGAGGGCTAGTATGGCAGCTTGGCTGTCCGAGAAGATATAAATGTTCGCTCCTCTCATCCCCTTCTCAAGGGTAAGACGGCAGCAGAACTCAATGGCATGAACCTCGGATCGAAAGACCGTGGGCCACTTGCCCATGGCAATCGAGGTTTTGGAGTTGGGACCATGTATCCCGGCTCCAACCCCCTGATCAGTTTTAGACCCGTAGGTATACCAGTGTATGCCTTGAGGGTCGCTGATGGGGTTGCCAGCATCCCAGTCCTTCCGGTCTGGGATGAGAGTCCTGAATTTTGCACCAAAGAGGAGTTCCTTGGTCATAGAATCTGATCTAGTGCAGATCTCTAAGCCAGGAATATCTTTGATAAGTCTAGCATGCCCTGATTCGGTAGCTAGAAGCCCAGATTGGAGCTTGATTCTAAGAAAACTCATTGCAGCGACTTCTTTTATTTTGATATGCAGCGGAGTCAAGTTGAGGATTGACTCCATTGCTGTTGTGGGACAGGTGCGAAGTGCATCCGTCAGAGAAAGGCAAAGTAGCCTATGCAATTTATTGCATTTGTTGATGGCAGTGACCTGCGTCACCTTTGGCCACCACACAATTGCAGCGTAGGTGACGATGGGTCTTACCATCATCTCAAATAGCAACCGGATGTTACAGGATTTGAGACCCCAGGTTCTACCAAAGAATCTTCTGCATGCCCACATGGCATGAGTTGCCTTTGATAGAGTATTGTTTAGGTGGGAATTCCAGTTTAGTCTTTTATCATGGGTCACCCCTAGATACTTAACTTCGCTGGAAAGACCCACGGGGGAGCCGCCAATGTTCAATTGACCTATGTCAATAGAATAGCGCTTAGTGAAGGGAACAATAATTGTCTTTTGGGGATTGATGCTGAGACCTACATCTTCGCACCATCTGCCAACCGTGTTCAGAGCAGATTGCATTAGCTCTGTCACGGTGTTGGCAAATTTCCCGTTCACTATTAGAGCCAGGTCGTCCGCGTAGCCGATTGCTTGCACGCCCTGGTCTGCGAGAATGCTTAGTAGTTCATCAACTACTAGGGACCAGAGTAGGGGGGATAAGACCCCTCCCTGGGGACATCCTTTAACCGCACTGATAAAGGCAGTCGTGGTGTCCAAGGTAGAGGTAATGATCCGGTGTTTGAGCATAGCCTGAATCCACCGGATTAGGGGACGGGCAATATTTCTGCGCTCCAGCGCAGCAGAAATAGAGCCGTAGCCGGTATTATCGAAAGCACCCTCTATATCAAGAAAAGAGCACAAAGCAATGTTCTTGGATGCGAGGGCTTCTTCGATTTTACCTACTAATTTGTGGAGGGCGACCTTCCGGCTATATACGCAAACTGCGTGGGATGCAGAGGATAAGTTTCCCGCAGAGAGCACCGTATGTGCAGGTCTATGAGCCTTTCCGCTGTCTTAAGCAGGAAGGAGGTGAGACTGAGCGGCCGATAAGATTTAGGCTGGTCCTGGGGACGATTCCCTTGTTTGGGAATGAATACCACATTGACTCTCCTCCAAGAGACGGGTATGTATCCCCAAGTGAGACTAGCTCTAGCTCGCCGACCAGCGGATCGAGAATATGATCCAGGCTGTTTTGTAGAAGGGCTGGT